>CM056377.1:108970265-109386734 GCA_029718625.1 Synaphobranchus kaupii | reverse complement strand
GGCTCAATTTCCTGTCAATGAACTGATGTGTTGAATGTAATTAATCTACAGTGTATAATTTATCGTTTATGCAGCTCTGAGAGATCTTGGTTTTTAAAATACATAATTGTGCATCCAACATTTTCATAGTCATATTTTCGTATATAATATTTATATGCTATATTTAAAATTCAAGATACAAGTTCACATAGTAAATTCAGGTTCAGCTAGAATGATAATTATATTATTGTTTGGATCACTTTTTAGAAAAAAAAAACATGTCTAATCATGGCTGTGCATGGTCTGAATCCTCTGGAAGCATGTGTGTTTACAGGTGAATAATACAATTATTTGTTGTAATTCTCTTGCGCAGTCTAGATGCTGGCAAGCAATCTCTAGTTTATTGCTATTATAGTTATCACTCCCAGTGGAAACAGATCCACAGTCTTGAATGCAGATTACTTCAATGTTTTCTTACATGTGGGTTTCATTATGGAAAAGGGAAGCTAAATAATGACACATCAATGATTTCCGTAATGCACCACTTTATAACACATATTCCCTTTTGTGAGTGTTAACTTGTTTGGAAGCTCTGGGCATGCCTTGCAGAATTGTTTCCATTATTAATAACTTAGTGAACAAGGCCCACGTGTCTTTAATTCCTCTTGATCTGATTGTTGTTTTTCGTTCTCTCACTTCTCACATCAGTTATTCATTCTCTTGGCAAACATTGGATGAAACAACAAGCCAATACCCTGAAGTTATAGACATCCACTGCCAATTTTATGAGCTCATATGAACTTCTTATCTAATCTAAATCTGGTAAATTTGGGCAGCATGACCCAAGCTTGACCCCTGCTAAAGATTGTTATACATTAATCTTGTCTTTATGTCTGTATTGTTTGAGTAACGTTTTATTTGTAATGAAAGCCTGAACGAATCTCAAGTGTGACCTATTTTCAACTGAATATCAGAAAAAAAGGCTTTATCTAAAGTAACACTGAAAATGAGCTACTGTACTCCTGCCTGGCATCCTAACCATTAATCCTCATGGTAACAATGAATAATGAACTGACAAAGTCCATTATGACCTTCACCATTAATCTGTATCTCCAGAAGCTGACTATTAGTAAATTGTTAGCCATTCCAATGGCATATCATTATCCACAATCTAAGCATATCATGCGTGTAAGTAAACAATGAAATATTTGAAACTCAAATCTACATTCTAATTATCTTAGTTAATAAGATTTCTGCTGCCATTTGGTTTTAAGAAATCATACTTTTCTTTAACAAACAACCTTTAATTCAAATGCAGAGTGAATGCCCCTTCCTGTCTTCAGTAATGAAATATGTAAGCTACTCAAGGTAGAACAAGAGGGTGAAATGACCTTGGGTTTTATTGTTTTTTTTGCATTTGGTTTCTTGCAACCCACTTTGTTCAAATGATAAAAAAGCCTCAATCTGATGTAATGTTGCTCACAACAGTCCCCCCCCCCCCCCCCCCCCCCCCCCAGCCCTAAATACCATGGCAAAATGGTATTCTCACACAGTGAATATATTTCAAAGGTGAATTACACAGGGCTTGTAAAATTATGTTGAGATGATTAATGGTGTATTGGTGCAAAGGCAGTGCTAATGCATCATTTTCTGGAGTTTACAGTCCAGCATAGAACGTTAAAGGGTTTAATCCTATGCTTCAACTTTAAAGGTACTCTTAGGATCATTCTGATACAGAAATTTTTTTTTGTATTTCATAAGGCCCGATGGAATTGTATTGATCCATTGCGGTTCTATTTATAAAGACCAGCACATACAAATGATGATCTGCATATTCAATATTTCTGAATATTCATTCATTCAAGTGAGTGCTTCATCAGATGCTTTTAAATTAGCATACTGTTAAGTATGCAGCTCCACTACAATGACTTGTCAGTTGGGGAATTATCCACATGCTTCTACCATTTTAAAAAAAAACTGATTATTTGATTATTTGTTTACCTTTTCTATATAACCTTTTACTTGTGTAGACCTTTGTGGAGTGTGGCAGAAACATTTCTAATGCAAATAAAAGTTAAGAATCAAAATGGCCACTTTTTCACAGAAGTTAATAATCAAAATGGCCACTTTTTCACTGCTGGGTTACACAGATATCGTATGTATGCACCCAAGTACATAAAGCATGTGATGCATTAGCTGGTTCTAATGAACGTGCATGGAAACATTACATTACGTTCATGGGAATATAACTTATTCATTCCTTTTTAATAAATACATTTTATTTGCTATTTTTTACATAGTATCTACTAATTACATAGTATCAATTTAATTTACACATCTAATTTGCATAGCATCAATAATTTATAGTGAAGCTGTCCAAAACTAATTTATGAATTAACTACCCATCCTGGGAATTAGCGCAGTAGTTCATTAAAGATGTATTAGCTGGTTCTAAGGAGGGTTCTAACATCTAACCAGTGTGTTTGGGACTCGCACATGGAGTTTCCTCATACAAATCAGTATTCATTAAATATGATATTTTTGAATTTAAGTTTCCTATTTACATTTGATTCTCTCTCAAAGAAAAGCACCAAAGGTTAGTCCTCCCACTCCATTTAGGCACAAATGAATAGCACTTAAATGCCCAAAAGCAGCAAGAGAAATAAAAACTATGCTTGCTCCCTGAAGCACAAACAAGAGGGCACTGATTCTGAACATTTGTCCTTGTGCACCTCAAACGGACTGATTATACACAGTCCACTGTGGAAGCCTTTACCACAAAGTAAAATTCTAATTCAAATTAAGCAATAACAAAGGCACTGTGAAGTGGTGTAAAATGTTCGGGATACAATGGTTTCATGGGTGTTCTTTAGAGAACCATGAAATTGTAAAAGATATGAAGCCACTGCTACAACCAACCACCGCATCGAATATGCTCAGCTGAACCAATCGAGACATTAGATCACAAGGCTATGACACAGCATGCAGCATGTTCAGCCGTATGCCTTTTTCAAAAATCAACCTTGACCAAGGCATGTGGCTAAAGAATCTTAATGGCTGCATCAGCAGCAGCTCGTGAGCTGAAATAAAGAAGACAGAATTCTTACCTTTAAACTGATCATTGATCTCAACCTGCTTTCATTAATCCTACTTTATTAACAATCAAGAAACTTTATTAGCTGAATAATCTATACAGATTTGTAACTAATTATCTTATTCAATTTAATTTTATGGGAGCAAAGCTGGTGCCAAATGTAGATAACTTAGTGATTTAGCTCTTTAAATTATATTGTTTGCAACGACAACATTGATCAAGAATGCAATGTGAAGAAAGAGAACACTACCGCATGCGAGGCTGTTAAGAGAGGGTTATCTGACAAATAATTAGTCAAATAATTGCTAGTTAATCAAGCAAAAAGGAAGGGAAACAGGTTGATACCAATGAGTGATTTAAATCTCCACTACTTCAAGGTCATGTACTGCCAGGTAAGGGAGAAAATGAAAACAGACATTGAGTAGGCCCTGATCCAATTCCCTCAATGCTACATACTTCCTTTGATCCCTCTACTCAGAATATACACTTGATGTGACATCACAGGAATTCAGATTTCCAAAATGTAAGATAACCTTCAATTGAGTGAGATGAGAAGTGGAGCCATTTTAAATAGAATGCCTTCGCTCTCATCTGCACTCAGAAATAAGAAGAAAAGTGTCCAGTGAAGATCAAGATGATTATTTGGTTGTTCAAATCAGAGGTCAAGCTAGAATTGCTGCCAGGTCAAGCTATTGTACGGAGGCTGAGTGTAACGGCCAGTCCCTGAAGAGTTAAAAGACACGGCACAAAGTAACTTTAAAGTCACCAAAATGTTTTATTAGATTTCCATGTAAATTTTAATAAAGAACTAAAGCGTCCGCAGCCACCTCCTAGACCCCAACAGGGAAAACTAAAGTCATGGTAAATGAGAGAGAGCGAGCATGTGTGAAAATGCTGCACCTTTTATAGATGCAAGCACAGGTGCACCTAATTACCTGAAACAAGAGCAAAGGAAAACCACCAAAATAGCCAGGAAGAGGCAGCAAAATCAGATAACACTGAAAATAAAAGGCACAGAAAGACGATATTGTTTCTATCTAGGTGTGCAGGTAGAAATGCGATAAATATACCAGTCACTGCATGAACTGGCATTTTCTCACTAGTTTTTAAACTGAAAATAAGGTGCATCTTGTCACGGATATATAAAGTTCTTATATTACTCAGCAGGTAGCACATTTACTGCATATAAATGTAAACACAATAAATTAAAGACTTTATACTTACTGCATGTAAACACAATAAATTAAGACTTTATACTTTTGAATCTGAGTGCTGCATCTAAATTGTTTTAGTACCAATGCAGACAATTAAGTAGTAGGGGTCATGTGCTGATGTGGCTGATTTGTTTCAGTAGTCCGTAAAACCTGTAAACAAAGAAAATAGCAGGCAGTTGGCAAAAAAGTAGGCTATGCAAAAGCCTACAATAATAATAATGTCTTGATATAGCACCTTTCTCACTAACTCAAAGCTCTTTACAATGATGAGGGGGAAGCTCCCCTCCACCACCACCAATGTGTAGCACTCATCTGGGTGATTTTTGCGCCAGAATGCGCACCACACACCAGCTGAGGTGGAGAGGGAGAGATTAATTTTTTTGCCAATTAAACTGGAGAAGATTAGGTGGCAAGTAGCATGGTGCAATTAGCAGAGTGCATGGTGGTATGACTGCTGGCAAGTCAGCCCTAATGTCTAGTGCCACCAATAGATGATTATTAGAAATACAGCATCTTTTGCAATTGTAAATGGATCTTAGAATGAATGCATGTTATTTGCACATAATATTGGTCTTATTTCCCTTCGCCTAGTTGCAATTATCAAAGTGCTGTTATAAAAAGAAAAAGATGTAAAAGTATGATTGACCATCTATATCATGTCATCCAGCATGTGATTTCAATTTCATTATCTCTGTGGAGGTAGCCTATATAGCCCCTACAGATTTGCGGTGGCTGCATTCGTCTAACAATGTGTCCGACAGTGAATGTGTTCTGTTTAGAGGAGGAGGTGCGTCCGGCTAAGCCGTGCAGGAGAGGCACTTAACCATATGACTTTAAGTTGTCCATCTCTGAATCAAGCTCATAAAGTCCAAACTTCTTTACATATTATACTGAGACCCACGTCTTGTTTATGTCTGAAAAGTATCTGTTGGCAGTATCCTCATAACCTATTTTCTGCGAAGGCCAGAACGTTTGGATTATGTTCATCATGATGAGTAAAAAGGTGGACGCTCTCGTATTCCCTTTGAAAAGCCTGCCTTGCACATCAAAAGTCAAGAGATCAAGAGATCAAGAGGGAAATGATTACGTCCATGACTTATTTATTTAATTTACGGTGACATTTGCTCTTATGCCAGCTGTGTGAGGGCACTGTCCCGTCGCTAAACCGCAGTGATGGCGTCAGACCGCGTTCATAAACTATCATCTGCGCTCCACGACCAGTTCCAAGATTTAATGATCTTGACTGAGGCAGAGGAAACTCTTTAATGCACGCGGCTTCACAGGTGCCCTTGCGTTCATTTTATTGGGGGATTTTCTTTGCTTTGGTATCACTCTGGAGGCATAACCATACAATTAATGAGCATCTGCTTTTCCAACAAGAGCATCGACATTTCGACCCAGAGCATCAACATTTTGACCCGGAGAATCCACATTTCGACCCTGAGCATCCATATTTCGACCCAGAGCATGCACATTTCGACCCCGAGTATCCACATTTCGACCCTAAGCATCCACATTTCAACCCTGAGTATCCACATTTCGACCCTAAGCATCCACATTTCAACCCTGAGCATCCACATTTCGACCCAGCCCCACCGATATCATTAGATCCTTTAATGATTTTTTTATATTTGACTGTTTTTTTTCCAATTTTTTGTTTATGTTCACTGCTTTCCAAATGGCAATTTCCTTGTCATGTGTCTGTGTACAAATTATTTCTAGTCATAGTGTCACCATAACAGCATGAGCAATTTTTCTCTGCGCATTGGTGGTCTCATGACCTAAAACAAACTCTGGTCTGTGCTGTATTCATTTTTAATTGTTAATAAATCAATTTGTTTTAGTTTCATTGTCTTGCTTGTTTGTGTGTATTATTAAGGTAATGTGTCTTGGTAAATGATCTAGGATCTAGTGTAAGATAAGATCTATGTACTGATAAGGGTTTTTCTTATGTGGAATGTACAGTAGAGTGGATGTTGAAGTGCATGTTGTATCTTAATAACATGAGACATACATGAGACATACATGAGACATGTTTCTTAATATATTACCACAGAAGCAGGAGATATGGCAGTTGTGTATGTAGATTTAACAGACATCAGGCTTTTTGCAGCAGTAATCATAGCACATTGGCATGTTATACACAAATGTCATAATCTGACTTCTATTGGAGTTTAATATTCTGATCACATTAGATCTGAATGTAATTTCTGATGTTTTGTTAAACTATGAACTTAAGGGCAAAGGAATAACTACAAATGTACAATGTTTATCATGATTGATAAGAGAAGTTGAATCGGTTTCGACAAAGATTGTATGACTCTTTTCTACATTTCTGGTGCTACTTGAACATGGTGTTATGCAATATTGCTGTAGATATGTTTTCATGACTATTGCTGAATAATGACATATTGACAGCATAGTGACAGTTATGATCTGTTATTTATATCCAATAACAAAATAAATGTACTTCTCTAAATCTAGGCAATCATATTTGAAAATACAGAATGCAAACCTCCCCAGAATGCAAGATATCCATAATAGACATGTTAAAGTCTTTGACTGTGAATTCATGTAACTACACTGCCTGGCCAAAAAAAAAGTCACACACTCTAATATTTTGTTGGACAGCCTTTAGCTTTGATTACGGCGCGCATTCCTCGTGGCATTGTTTCGACAAACTTATGCAACGTCACAACATTTATTTCCGTCCAGAGTTGCGTTCATTTTTGGCGGAGATCTTGTATTGACGACGGGAGAGTCAAACCACTCCGTAAAGTCTTCTCCAGCACATCCCAAAGACTTTCAATGGGGTTAAAGTCAGGACTCTGGTGGCCAATTCATGTGTGAAAATGATGCTCCCTGAACCACTCTTTCACAATTTGAGCCCGATGAATCTTGGCATTGTCGTCCTGGAATATGCCCATTGATGGGATAACCTGGCCATTCAGTACATTCAGGTACTCAGCTGACTTCATTTTATTGCTGCATGACGTTGCTGAGCCTAGACCTGACCAATTGAAGCAACCCCAGATCATAACACTGCCTCCAGAGGCTTGTACAGTGGGCACTATGCATGACGGGTGCAACGGCAACCTTTTTTTTTGGCCAGGCAGTGTATATGTCTATGATTTGATGAATTGATGAAGTTTGTAATGACTTCATGATAGAGCAGTCACAGCAATCTTTTTTTTTTTTTCATGCTGAACATTTCGTTCCTGACCTTTTGTCCATGAAAATAAATGGCAACCGGATTTGTGCATCTAAGGTGAAAAATTGGTGAAAATTGGTATTGTGTTTCATGTTTTCTCTGAGGGGACAAAATGTGCTTCAGTTGAGAAGTATGAAAGACTAATAGAATGGTAGAGTAAATCATTTTAATATAAAATCTAGCTCATTAAAGTGTATTGAATCATATTCTGTTTGAAATATTGTTGGAATTCAAGAGCAGCAGATATTCAGTGAAAATGCAGATTCACATAAATATGAGTTTAATTGTCTGTACTGAATGAAGCTCTTTGCTCTTCAAGTAATCAGAATGAAGGTCATTAATTTGTTTAACTATTTATGATGTTTACTGGTAAACATAAGTAATCAGTAATTATGGTGAAAAGTATGGTATGACTTTATTTTTGCACAACTTTACGCAAACTGCATATAATTACAATGAGTTAAACTAAACACCAGTATATTATTGTAGTGAGGTTTGGTCACTTTTATTCAGAATGAATTAAGTTCAACACTCAATTAGAATTCTAGACTTACTTAGTGAAATAACATAGACATGACAATGGGTTGGAAAAATGACATATGTTTTATTGGCTACAACTACAAATATGTGGATAATAGAAACAATAAATGATATAACATGAGGAATATGTTCTCTGATTCAATCTTAATCAGAGGAAATGATAATTATGTGGCGGCTGAATATAGAAGCTAACAGTCCCACCAATAACAAAGGTTAGTTGTGTTATTGGTTAATGACATGCTAAACTATATTTTGTGGTTAGCTCATTTTATCAGTCTCATAAATATAAAGTTTTACCAGTGTAAAACTATAAGGTTAGGGAAATTGGCTATTCCCAACCGAAACCCACATAGAAAAACAAAATACAAACAACAGTAGGAACCAACAGTAAAATGACCTCAACTGGGTATTACAGGTTTTATGCTAGCCTATCAATTGATGTCAGTGCTAAATAAAATGCTTTTCAATACTTAACGGTAACAAAGGGAGGCCAGTCCCGATTCCGTAAGTGATGTCAGTTCGTCAGCTGGTCCAAGGTCCCGGCAGGTGCGTGGACTCCTGGAGCCGGTTGCACCAACAGGGCTTAACTAAGACGGTCTTAACTGCTAAATAGGTCGTAGCTAAGACCCATGTTTAGAGAGGACTTTACGCCCGTTGCACCAACCAAAGTTACGCCTAGGCGCAACTAAGACCAGTCGTAGTAGTGCGCGTCCATGTGAAAACATAACAGTTGCTAAGTAGCGTCCGTTGCTAAGCAAAATTGTTCGCGTTGCTATGCGCGGGTAAAATATTGCCGGCTAATCTGCTAACGTTAACCTGCTAACCTGAAATTTGCAACAATGGACCAAAAAAAAAGAAAAAGCAACTTTACTGATAGTGAAATTAGAAAATTAATTGAAATGTATAGCCAGCATAAAACGACACTGACGGCTAAACATAGCAATGTTATTACAAATAATAAAAAAAACAGTCAACGTGGAAAAGAATAACAGATGCAATAAACCAACTTACGGATTCGGGGGGACAGCGAACTGTAGAGGACGTCAGAAAAAAGTGGAAGGACCTTGTTAGTAAGGCGAGAAAGGACGTGTCAGCCCGTAAAAGTCATCCAACGGGCGGGGGTCCCCCACCGAAAATATCCATCTACAGTGACATCATTGTTGATGTGTTTGGCGAGGATTCCCCAACTTTCACTGGCCTGGTTGGAGTGGACAGCAGTGACTGCCAACAGCCTACAGAGGGGGGTGTTTATGCCACATCTACTCCGAGCGATGACACTTTCATTGAAAGTGATATGATAGACCAGGCGCGCCATTGCGATGAACTATGTTATTATTTACATCCGTAACCATAGAAACGTTCTAAAATTAGATTTACGCCTGCTCTCGGGTAGGCGTAGAATTTACGCCCGGTCTTAGTGAAAATAGTGTTTACGACCAGTTGGTGCAACGGTCTTAAAGTTACGCCCAGAAAGTTACGACCGATTTAACTTAAGACCAGGCTTACGCCCTGTTGGTGCAACCGGCCCCTGGAGACTTCTTCACCGAAGTCGGGTCGCGACAGGTTTCCAGTCAGGTCGACGTGGACGTGCACAGATCTCCACTTGGGTCCGGCCGCAAGGGAGACAGTAGAGGAACAGTTTGAAGAAACGTGTCCTCAAAACAGCTGTTGAAAATAAACCAGCTTGGTTTATTTTGTAGACGATGGCAGGCCAACTATGTCTCTGTGATCAGGCGAGATGCGGGTTGGGAAACACAGAAGTCCTTCAGGGTTTCAGTGGTGCATCTGGTAGGCGTAAGACAGCGTCTTTACCATCAAAGCCATCCGGGTTCAGTGGTGCGTCTGGTAGGGGTCAGACTGCGTCTTTCCCATCAGAGCCGTCCGGGTTCAGTGGTGAGTCTGGTACGGGTAAGACTGCTTCTTTCCCATCAGAGCGACGTTGGTAAAGTTACATGGGTTTTTATGGTCAAAATCCCTTTGATCCCAATTGGTAGATGGCTTTAGCGCACCTATACAACAGATTGGCTCATTCCCTTGGAACCAACAATGAAACATAGATTGACCAGCTATTTGCAATCACCTCAGGGTGTGTGTGTGTGTGTGTGTGTGTGTGTGTTAAATTGAGATCTCCCCTCTCCTTCTCAAAAGAGGGGGGGGGGGGGGGGGTGTTCCTGCCCAAACTGGCGCCTGATCGATCAAGCAGTCTGTGTTCATCTCAGAGTCACATGAAGAAGGGGACAGACACTCCATTGTGCCTCAGTTGATCAGGAGTGTTAATCGTGAACGACTCCGCAGGGGGCCCAGTCTCATGATCAGAAAGCCAGAGTCCGAAAATGTCCCTGTATAACCATTACATTATAATGTAATGAAACTAGCAATGTATTAATGATGAATAAGAATTTAATTGTACATATTGCAGATTAAAGTTACATGGTTTCCGATCAGTGCTTTCCTGTACCAATAGACCAATACCAATAGTAGCCTCTTAGGTAAATGATGTATGCTCTACCAATCAAACGGATTGTGGAAATGTGTGCAGATTCTCCCTTCAAAGTACCTAAGAGTGTTTGCCAAGATCAAAGTTAAACAACCCTGAAAATCTTACATGCCCCTTGGGTATGCATTGTATATCCATATAAAAACAAATACAAATAGTTTTTACATTGATCAAAATTACTTTTTGTTTTTCTGTACCAATCAAAGGAAACAGTGTTTTATTAATTATCATTTGTAAAACAAATAATACACACCTGTTTGGAATTATTTGCATGCTTATTTGATAAGCCAAAATATTAACATTGGTTATGGAAATAAATCCACAAAAGGAATTTAAAAAATACTGCATCACTAGAATATTGAATCTGAAAATAATTGGCTAATATTTACTTATGTGCAAAAGTATTTTTTCTTGTTTAGTGCTTCGCATGAGGTATTTTGAGAATATGGGTATTACTATAGATTATTCATCTAATAAATATGGATATATGTGGATAGAGGTTTAATGCCTTTGATATTTTTTTAATTTGCAAAACCCTTTAAAGTGTTAAGTTTAAAGTTTTCCATCCCTTCAAATTTCTTTCCGTATGGCAAAGAATGTTTTTTGAGTGAACAGACTTGTGTCTTTTCTCCTCTGGTTCGGTTTGACATCTCCAGTTACAGCATCTGGTGAAGCAGTCAAGTTTGTGTCCAGCGCTGATGCTGAGATTCCTGCAGAGGGGAAAAGGAGATGCAGGAGGAATGGGCCACACGAGTAGCACTCCTGATAAAATTAGACCTGACCTTGACGTTATTCTAGGCGCTTGACTCCACAAGGCCGTACTTGGGATGTGTTTTTATCTGTCTTTAGGGAGATAAGGGGAGCACTTTCTTTAAGACATGTAGACTTATTTTACACTACCTTATTTATTTATTCATTCATTGTTTAACTGCAGTGGGAGTTTGGGTACTTTGTTACTGTTCATTGCGTAACAGTCACACTGTTACTGGTAATTGCGTTTCTTTACGCATAATGTTAACATATCTCTTATCTATGGTCATTGTTAGGAACAATATCTCCTTTTGATCTTGTGGTGCCTTTTGTTGAGCTTTCAGTCACCTTTTGGGCTGTTATTTTTCTGGATAATAATTTTGATTTTGAAATAAACAGAATGCATAATGTTCATCTGCTCAACCGACTTATATTGTATGGCAAGCATTGTTGTTGCTAGCTGGTTGATTGCTTTTATTTTAATGTACTTTGGTGTTATACTCCTAGCTGGTGTGATTTATGAATATGACTTCACAGATTAAATTATTATTATTTGTTTCCTTTTTTATTAGAATGGAAACCTAGTGTGCACCAATGATTATATTGCCTCAACTATATAGCCCGATATGGATAACATGGGTCATGGAACTGTGCAACACTTCATCGAATATATAGGCAGTCCAGTTACAGATAATTATGACACATAACTGTGCCCCAGTCCTTTTCTGCCCTCATTTCCCCATGGTGGAACAACTTTCCCCAATCAGTCAGGAAGCCCAATTTACTGGCTATTTTCTGCAAATGTTTAAAAACCCACATTTCAGATGACCACCTGAATGTTTCTATTTAATAATAATAATAAAGAATATAAAGAATGAACCCTTATATCCCTTTATCTTACAGGTATGGAGGCATGCATCTTGATGGTGGTAATAAAACTTTGTCCTTTCTAACTCATGTTGACTAAATGGTATGTGTTAATGCACACTCAGTAAGTGTGTTAATGCACACTCAGTAAGTGTGTTAATGCACACTCAGTAAGTCTTAAGTTGGAGAGTGGGGCATGCAGTGGATTCTCATTCCGTAAACACTTTTGAAGGCTTAGTCAAAACCTTTAATGATGGAGGAGTCACATGGGCTGGAGAGCTGCTTATCTCAGTGGCTTGAAGTGGCAACATAAGTGAAATGTAAGGGAGCTTGAGGGTATGTAATGGAGGAAGGAAAGCATGGAGAAAGTGTCTATGACAGCAATTCATTTTTCAGCTTGACTCTCTTCTGTGCTAAACAAGATGCACAAGCTGGGACAAGATGTGCAAGCTAGGACCACAGGGATAGGCAGATACGTACAAGCACTTGTTAATGTGTGAGTGCTTGATAAACAATGTGAGGGCAAAGAAACAAATTCAAGGCACTAATTTGGTGAATTTGGTTGCATTGTAGTTGCATACAATCTTAAAATTCCCCTTTTTTAATGACTAAAAATGGGGCATTGAACAGAGTTAAAACCATGTCAGAGAACTGTATTGGGCTATTTTTAGAAAAATAATTGCATGGATGTTTGCTATTGCTAATAGTGTGCATCTTAGATTTTAGGATAGGAAACTGTTGACACTGTAAAATGGCTGTGTAAAATGTAACTATTTTATGTGACATAGAAGACCATGTTTAATTATAGCTGAGATGAAAAAGGACTAATTGCTAAAGCAATTTGCCGGCTGACATGCAAACACACAGGGACATAGGATTTAAATTGAATTGCCTTTTATTTAATTTTGTTAAAACGGATGCATGTTTGAGTTTCAAAACAGAATAAGAATAAGATTAACATGTAAGATTAAGATCATTAAGAAGTTCATTTTACACAGTATTTTTAACATTGGCATAAAGGTCAAATTTTTTTAATTATTATTGATTCTCAATACATTTATACATACAAGATGATAACTGAAACATTTTAAAACCATTTCCTCTCTCCTTGTAAAATGCAAAAATTGTGAATTGTCCATAACTGCGGACATTTTGAGAAAAAATCCATTACTTGAATGTCTTGTTCTTAATACCTTTTCATACCTCTCTCATGGCGGAATGAGTGCTTGAACTAAAAGCCCATGGCAACAGTAGTACAGTGCATAATCCCACACATTGCATTCTTGACAGCTAAATCAATATCTGAATTACGTTCCTAAAAACACCTTGAGAAAACGACTGACCCCTAGTGATCCAGGCACATACTTTACATTTTTAATTTGTCAAAGTTTGCATGGATTGAATGGGGGTGGAGAGTCATTTCAGGGGATGTACTAATGCATTACTTTTCAACACTGCTCGTGATTAGAAACAGGAACCGAAAAAAAAAACACCAGCAAAGGAAATGGACATAATGTTCTAATTACATTTGAAGCCAAGACAGATGCTTGGTACAACTTGGATTTTATAATGACATAGCTCTGGTGCTGTTTATCAACTCTATTCCACAAAACATTGCTATAATATATATATATATATATATATATAATATATATATATATATATATATATATATATATATATATATGTACAGTATATACTCCAGAACATTGCATTTCAAATACAACAAAGAATATAAGGTTAAAGGGCAGACTGTTACTGCGCCTGCACTGTCTATTTCATTTGTAACAATAAAAAAAATTCTGTCAGCTAATGGTTCATGTGATGAAAATGTCTTCATTTGTAATAGTACTCGCATGTTTTCAAATACTTGTTATAATTGATGTATTCTGATTCTAGCAAACATTGTAACAGACACCAATGTTTGCAAAGTAAATTTTTGAAGGTTGTAGACAACTTATCATGATATGCTAAAATAAACCTTATAAGTTATAACACAGGCGCAGCCATATAACGTCATCTATGGTCCAACCAAAGATGATAATGTGACAAGATACCTTACTTGTTTTGGGCAATCTTACCAGGAAACTTTATAGGGAATTGATATGGGTAAGGTTGGCAGCAAGTGGAGCATCTTTTTATCACATATCATCTTTGGTTGAAAGCAGAAAAACAAGATGGCAGCATTGCTAAACAGTATTTATTACTGTCGGATTATTTTCAACTTTTACAGAGTGTTTAGTCTTGCCTCAATTTTGGAACCCGCAGGCTGACAACCTTTCCCAAGTAGGTTACTGTGGCTTGACAAAACTTGCACTTGGCCAAATTCAATTAGCACTGGCTAAATAATCAAAGGGAGCCGATCATTTCGAAAGCTATTAGACTGTATTGCAGGAGGTTATCTGGTGTCACAAAAGCAAATATTTCTCTCGCCCAAGCAATTTCTCAAAATTTGTCAAAATCCTTTGAGGAAGCTGCAGAGAATTTACTATGAAATGTAACAGAGCCAACAAGATAGACACATTCGTCCACACTGGCCAGAGGAAAACAATCTTCTTTTGTGACAGCATTTACTTTACGGTAGTCTGTGCAAAAGCAAAACATGCCATTGGCTTTACTAATAAACAAGCATAGAGAACTCCACACACTAGAGCTAGGCTCAGCGATGTTATTTTCCAACATATAAGCGACCTCCTTGGACAAGAACAAGCGCTTTGTGGGATTCATTCGATAAGAATTCTTCTTGAGAATCACCAACATCAATGCCGTGTTCTATTAAGTTGGTTTTACGTGGAACATCGGGAAACAGTGAAGGATATGACTGGATATGTTAATAATATCTGAGCATTCAGAAACAGTCAGGGGGGCGACAAAGGAATTGAAATCACTCAAAACCTCTGAGTTACATTGCTTACCCTTTCAGTCTGGGCACTTTCAGATGTCCTAGGATCTTTTAACAACTTACTGTTGGGACCACCAAGCACCAGCTCTGATGCGCCATCAACCAGATCTCTGATTGCAAACAGTATGTTTGCAACATTGATTTAAGTGTCTGGTGGAAACATTCAAAAGCACCCTGGCTTTCGGGATGGTAAGTGCTAGAGATGCAATGTTTATTCGCAAGTTGTTTAAGTGCTGAACCTGAGCAAACAGCCTCTGATCTGTATCCCTGATCTGTCCGCTCAGTTTTCAGAAAGCCTTCACAATGACCGGAGCTGTTTTTTTATTCAAGGGGATAGCTTCGGGGAAATTTGTGGTGGTGTACATAATAGTCAACAGGAGTTGATTACCAAATTTAGTGTGAGGCAGCGGCCCAACCCAATCCAGAATCACTCTTTCAAACGCCTCCCCTACAGCCGGACTCGGACGCAGTGGGGTTGGACATATGACTGGCATACATGACAACTTTTACAGCAACACGGTACATCCCTCTTTAAACCAGGCGAATAAAAGTGACGTAAAATACGATCTTAGGTTGTATTCACCCCCAGGTGACCAGCTAATGGGTCGTCACAAGCTAAGCCTATTAGATTTCATTTAAATAAAGTAAGGGGATTACAATCTGATGAACAACACACCATGTATCCTGTTCTGATGCTGTTAGTGGTCTCCACTTATGCATACACACATTGCCACACACAAAGTACCCCTGTGATACCTTTTTAATGTCTGATCCTTCCTGTCTTCTGGAACCAGCCGCCCATGAGCCAGAGATATTTCACTAAAACCTTGATCACAGTCGTTCACCTTATCGATGGTGGTGGCATAACAAGGCTCATGGTACATAGCTAAATATGTGCCACAAAGTTTAATTTCATCAAGGCCACAATCTAAACCATGATTAGGGTTTTCCTTTTCAAGTCTCTGTGCCATTGTGCGGGTGACCATGCATGCAGGAAACACCGCTTGGTATTTTTGCACCAATTCATCAGGTTTGGGAGACACAACAGGGGCAGCACATACCTCTGGGTCTGACGACACCTGTCTCCCAGATAAATTCTTACCCAGAATAAACAACACACCTTTACAAGGGAGGCAAAGGCCAACAAAAACACATCCCGACACTAAATCAGAGGTGAGAAATATCTCATGCAAAGGAACGCTCGAAAACCCCATTCCCAAACCCTGAGCAAGAACAACGGAGCCCGCAGAAGTGTCTTCCAACAGCAGCAGAACCCACTCTAGGACTGTGCAGTGCCCGTGTCATGCAGTATCTTGACTGAATACTTAACACTGGGCTTATCAGACACAAAACCATCTGTGCTGAACGGTTTGATCACCAACTTCGTGATCTTTTTGAAGGGACACACCATTACCGGTTTAGACACAGACTGTGAGATTGTTTTCACAAAATCCACAGGCTTGAGAGACTGACTCCTCAAAGAAAAAGTCAGCTAAAATATGTCCTCGCTTTTTACAGTAAACACACAAGGGATGAATGGCATATTGTTTGAGCATCTATATGCATGCTCTCGGCTGGGGAACCAGACTTAGATGGAGCAGGAGCACACACTCTTATGGTCTGAGGTTTTCTCAGAGGTGACAAACAGTTTTTATGTGCTACGATGTACTCGTCAGCGAACACTGCAGCTGTCACGACTTTACACTCATTCAAATATGTAGTGACTTTCTCGGGCAGACAATTTTTAAATTCCTCTTACGCAACCAAATCATGGGGTTGTTCAAAGGATGCGACGCCCAGTGATGTACACCACTGATTAAAAAGTGACTCTCTCTGTCAAACTCCACATATGATTGGCTGCCTGGTTTTTGGAGACAGCTAAATTTCTGCCGGTAAGCCTTGGGGACAAGCTCATAGATTTACAGCAGCAGCAGCTTTCACATGCTCATAATAGGGGGATTATTCAGCCGACAGTGCCGAAAAAGGCTAATGCACTTGTGCAATAGCAGCATTCAGACACCTTTCAGCCACTTAGCCACACATTCAGACATGGCAAACATTTGTCAACCTCATTCTCCCTAAAAGGTGGCACCATCCGCAAACTATGGCTCACATCCATCTCAGAAGATGATGCAACTCCAGTCTTGCGGGCCGCCAACTCCATCTCTTCAATCCAACAAGCATTCTCTAACTCAAGGTGTTTCATAGCAAGTTCACGTTCTTCTCATTTTCTTATCTCCAACTCCTTCATATGCAACTCCAGGTGCCTGAACTCAAGTTTGTATTCATGACTAGGAGTGCAGTCAGACATCTCCTCATACGGACTGAGATTTTACAGCATCCTACCCAAATAAACCCTGGATGGTCAAAAAGTAATTTTAGCAAGATTCTCTTTCTTTGTGACCTCACTGCTGATATCAATACTTCAAACAGCTCCTCTTTGTTCAATCTGTTGAGGGCCGGCTGCCTGGGATTTGCTAAATCTGCCAAGTCAAATTTAGACATGATTAAAGAGAGGCGGACTAGGCACAAAAAGAGCCAAAGAACAGCACAATGAGAGAGCAACACAAAAGGCACTAGAATATCAAGCAAGTGGGTAAATCACAGCCCACATGCAGCAGCACACATTACAAAAGCGTCTAAACGTGCTGCGCAATCAATCAAGTATCAATACAAAGACAGCAAGGCATACATTGTATCAAAATAGAAAAGTATCCAATGAACACAAAAAGTGGAATAGATAAGGCATCCCAGATGAGCTCCAAAAACATGTTATGGCTCAAGACTATCGAATTTACAATAACCGGCGGTCAGCACCAAGGCCAAACATGTTTAAAAGCACCACAGCATCCTTTTGCCAAGAAAATGATCATTTATTTGAGGCTCCTGTGCAGCCTGCCACCGCGAGGCCTCCAGAGGAGCCATTAACGCCTGCTGCAGAGAGCCTTCCAGAGGAGCCATTACTGCCTGCTGCAGAGAGCCCTCCAGAGGAGCCATTACCGCCTGCTGCAGAGAGCCCTCCAGAGGAGCCATTACCGCCTGCTGCAGCGAGCCTTCCAGAGGAGCCATTACCGCCTGCTGCAGAGAGCCCTCCAGAGGAGCCATTACCGCCTGCCACCGCGAGGCCTCCAGATGAGCCATTACCGCCTGCCGCAGAGAGCCCTCCAGAGGAGCCATTACCGCCTGCTGCAGAGAGCCCTCCAGAGGAGCCATTACTGCCTGCTGCAGCGAGCCCTCCAGAGGAGCCATTACCGCCTGCTGCAGCGAGCCCTCCAGAGGAGCCATTACCGCCTGCCGCAGAGAGCCCTCCAGAGGAGCCATTACCGCCTGCTGCAGAGAGCCCTCCAGAGGAGCCATTACCGCCTGCCGCAGAGAGCCCTCCAGAGGAGCCATTACCGCCTGCTGCAGAGAGCCCTCCAGAGGAGCCATTACCGCCTGCCACAGAGAGCCCTCCAGAGGAGCCATTACCGCCTGCTGCAGAGAGTCCTCCAGAGGAGCCATTACCGCCTGCTGCAGAGAGCCCTCCAGAGGAGCCATTACCGCCTGCTGCAGAGAGCCCTCCAGAGGAGCCATTACCGCCTGCTGCAGCGAGCCTTCCAGAGGAGCCATTACCGCCTGCCGCATCGAGCCTGTCAGAGGAGCCATTACCGCCTGCTGCAGCGAGCCCTCCAGAGGAGCCATTACCGCCTGCTGCACAGAGCCCTCCAGAGGAGCTATTACCGCCTGCTACAGAGAGCCCTCCAGAGGAGCCTTTACCGCCTGCTGCAGCGAGCCCTCCAGAGGAGCCATTACCGCCTGCTGCAGCGAGCCCTCCAGAGGAGCCATTACCGCCAGCCGCAGAGAGCCCTCCAGAGGAGCTATTACCGCCTGCCGCAGAGAGCCCTCCAGAGGAGCCATTAACGCCTGCTGCAGAGAGCCCTCCAGAGGAGCCATTACCCGCCTGCTGCAGCGAGCCCTCCAGAGGAGCCATTACCGCCTGCTGCAGCGAGCCTTCCAGAGGAGCCATTACCGCCTGCTGCACAGAGCCCTCCAGAGGAGCTATTACCGCCTGCTGCAGAGAGCCCTCCAGAGGAGCCATTACCGCCTGCTGCAAAGAGCCCTCCAGAGGAGCCATTACCGCCTGCTGCAGAGAGCCCTCCAGAGGAGCCATTACCGCCTGCTGCAGCGAGCCCTCCAGAGGAGCCATTACCACATGCCGCATCGAGCCTTCCAGAGGAGCCATTACCGCCTGCTGCAGAGAGCCCTCCAGAGGAGCCATTACCGCCTGCTGCAGAGAGCCCTCCAGAGGAGCCATTACCGCCTGCCGCAGAGAGTACTCCAGAGGAGCCATTACCGCCTGCTGCAGCGAGCCCTCCAGAGGAGCCATTACCGCCTGCTGCAGAGAGCCCTCCAGAGGAGCCATTACCGCCTGCTGCAGAGAGCCCTCCAGAGGAGCCATTACCGCCTGCTGCAGCGAGCCTTCCAGAGGAGCCATTACCGCCTGCCGCATCGAGCCTGTCAGAGGAGCCATTACCGCCTGCTGCAGCGAGCCCTCCAGAGGAGCCATTACCGCCTGCTGCACAGAGCCCTCCAGAGGAGCTATTACCCGCCTGCTGCAGAGAGCCCTCCAGAGGAGCCTTTACCGCCTGCTGCAGCGAGCCCTCCAGAGGAGCCATTACCGCCTGCTGCAGCGAGCCCTCCAGAGGAGCCATTACCGCCAGCCGCAGAGAGCCCTCCAGAGGAGCTATTACCGCCTGCCGCAGAGAGCCCTCCAGAGGAGCCATTAACGCCTGCTGCAGAGAGCCCTCCAGAGGAGCCATTACCCGCCTGCTGCAGCGAGCCCTCCAGAGGAGCCATTACCGCCTGCTGCAGCGAGCCTTCCAGAGGAGCCATTACCGCCTGCTGCACAGAGCCCTCCAGAGGAGCTATTACCGCCTGCTGCAGAGAGCCCTCCAGAGGAGCCATTACCGCCTGCTGCAAAGAGCCCTCCAGAGGAGCCATTACCGCCTGCTGCAGAGAGCCCTCCAGAGGAGCCATTACCGCCTGCTGCAGCGAGCCCTCCAGAGGAGCCATTACCACATGCCGCATCGAGCCTTCCAGAGGAGCCATTACCGCCTGCTGCAGAGAGCCCTCCAGAGGAGCCATTACCGCCTGCTGCAGAGAGCCCTCCAGAGGAGCCATTACCGCCTGCCGCAGAGAGTACTCCAGAGGAGCCATTACCGCCTGCTGCAGCGAGCCCTCCAGAGGAGCCATTACCGCCTGCTGCAGAGAGCCCTCCAGAGGAGCCATTACCGCCTGCTGCAGAGAGCCCTCCAGAGGAGCCATTACCGCCTGCTGCAGAGAGCCCTCCAGAGGAGCCATTACCGCCTGCTGCAGAGAGCCCTCCAGAGGAGCCATTACCGCCTGCTGCAGAGAGCCCTCCAGAGGAGCCATTACCGCCTGCTGCAGAGAGCCCTCCAGAGGAGCCATTACCGCCTGCTGCAGAGAGCCCTCCAGAGGAGCCATTACCGCCTGCTGCAGAGAGCCCTCCAGAGGAGCTATTACCACCTGCTGCAGCGAGCCCTCCAGAGGAGCCATTACCGCCTGCTGCAGAGAGTCCTCCAGAGGAGCCATTACCGCCTGCTGCAGAGAGTCCTCCAGAGGAGCCATTACCGCCTGCTGCAGAGAGCCCTCCAGAGGAGCCATTACCGCCTGCCGCATCAAGCCTTTCAGAGGAGCCATTACCGCCTGCTGCAGCGAGCCCTCCAGAGGAGCCATTACCGCCTGCTGCAGCGAGCCCTCCAGAGGAGCCATTACCGCCTGCTGCAGCGAGCCCTCCAGAGGAGCCATTACCGCCTGCTGCAGAGAGCCCTCCAGAGGAGCCATTACCGCCTGCTGCAGAGAGCCCTCCAGAAGAGCCATTACCGCCTGCTGCAGAGAGCCCTCCAGAGGAGCCATTACCACCTGCTGCAGCGAGCCCTCCAGAGGAGCCATTACCCGCCTGCTGCAGAGAGTCCTCCAGAAGAGCCATTACCGCCTGCTGCAGAGAGTCCTCCAGAAGAGCTCTCCAGAGGGTTCCTTACTGTCTGCTGTTGCAGGCCCGGACCCTGACATTGGCTATGGGGACACAGAATTATGGCCTTATTGAATTACATAAACTACCCCACCATATGCATTTAAAGATTTTACACATAAACACATTAAAAAGAAAAAAAGCAGATTTGCTTTTCTGAGGGGTATGAGGTCAGATTGTGCTGGGCGGGGGAGTTTTTAACAACAATATTGAGAGAGAAAACAATAATTACACTCCTGCATGTCTTCAGGGATTCCTGAGTAACATATTAGCTATAATAAACAGTATATTTCAAGTTATAAGCTGTACTTATCCACTGGTGATATTCAAACACAGAAAAAGTATTATGTAATGTCTAGAACTTGAGCAGACTGTGCCACTGAAACACATCTGGGTAATGCAAATACAATTGAGGAGAAAGCAAAGTATCTGTTATAACAACATACAGTGCATAATGTGGATGTCATAATAGACTGCCACACTCAACCAGACACAAAAAGTGCATTAAAAAGGCATTGAATATCAATTCTCAATGCAAAGACAATTATTTGTGGCTACAGGCATCAATAAAAACAAATACCTCTTTGCCTTGATTATACTACAGTTCCAAACCAGTTGGAGATTCATGGTGGTATAGGCCATTTCGGATTCTTTTGGAAAATGCATTTTTTATTTTACAAATTTCTATTTATTAATCTTTGTTATTAGAGATTAAAAGATAGTATTCCTCTCCGAGAACATCACGGCAGTATCAGGTGTCAGGCATGCAGATTCTTCCTGTACATCATCCAGGGAATCTATCCTTTCCTCACCACCAACTCAACCCAGCTCACAGAGTGAAGACTTATCACAGAGAGAGCCCTGTCCCATTTCCCTTAGCTCAAATAGAAAATCAGGGAAATATTTCACACAATAAATCCGTCCTTCCCCCTGCCTTACTCTTAATATACAAACGTCATTTATTTTACTTAATCTGTTGGGGCTTGATTTAATAAGAACGTTAGCATGTGCAAAACCTTTTAGCACACGCAAAACTAATAACGCAACCAATGATTGCTGCAAAACAAATACCATGACCAATCGTTGCTCGTGTTATTGGTTTTGTGTGCGCTTAAAGGTTTTGCGCATGCTAACGATCTTAGTAGATCAGGCCCTTAAAGCGCAGGTGGCGACAATGGTTACCCTCCAGGGGTCCCCATAGGTACTCCAACAGTACAGTCAAGTGACTAATCATACAAATTAGTTTAATACCCCTTTTACACACAAAAACCCTGGGTTGACACAGGATATACCCGCGTTTGACCTATTCACACCACACTATTGTCACAGGTAAGTACTGGGTCCTCACCATTCACACGAAACCCAGGTCCGCAAGTTTTCTTTCGTATACATCACTGCTGAACAGTGTTAAACATTGCCATTTTTTACATTTTTATAAAAAGAAATGGTACACCATCAAGGTTACAAGACTGGCTTATGATTTAAACCCTGCAGTTATGAAATCAGAAGTTACAACCAAAATTGAGCACCACACAAAAAAAAAACAATTATGATATCTGTTTTGTAGTAAAAATGAATGTCTTACTGAAGAAATACAGTCTGTCTGGACTGTGAAGTAGAAAAGCACAGTTATTCACCAATGTATTGTTTCTACATGAAAAATTGATTTAGGGTTTAAAATTCAATGAAGAAGCTTTATTCCAAGGGGTCATTGTTGGCCCTGTGGATAACAGACAACACAAGGCTTAAGCACTGTAAATATCATTTAAAACTGAATGAAAAATAGCCATTGTAAACTTGCCTATCACAGTGGTGAGAATGCTGCAATCATGGTTGTCACTTGTCAGTGTTCTTATCAGCTACAGTGGAGAATTTCTGGCCAAGAATTTTAGGAAGGCCCCCCTGCATTTGGGTCTCAAAGACCCAGGGTAGGTACAGCTGTCTGAGGCTTTTATCGGTCTCTGGCAATGCTTGAGGAGGAAGGGGTGCAGCTTCTTAATTTTCTCGGGAAGTTGGACACGGCACATAGCGTCACAAAATCCTACAAACTCACGTTGTGCATCGTGGGTTGATGATGCACAGGTGCGTCCATTCACGCTGAGGCATACACAAATAGTAACCCCAATACTCAAACAGCACCAAATGCTATTTGTGAAATAATTTACACAAAAATCTCACAATTCCGTGGCACTCCATGTTTATGCGTTAATTCTGTTTTTTAACCCAGATTCTGTGATTCTGTCCGCAATTTCCGCAAAACAGAAAATATTGGGCAGTAGTGGCCTGCTGGCTCTCCCCATCAAACACAGGTCAATGCTAAGTTAGCCAATGTGGGAAGAAATGCTCAAATTCACACAGAGACCCAGAAAAATTGATTATGAGTCATAACTGACAGAAGGCGACAAGATTGTGTTGGATTTGTGGCCATCTGAGAAATCCCTGCTCTGCTATCATAAACCAACTGACCCAGGCTGTCTCTTCATTGGCTCACTATCAACAGAGGTCCCCCTCCTCCAAGATGGAAAGATTTAGTGGGTCAGAGCATTTACTGTACATATGTGCATGTTTAACTGTTCGGTGGTTTGATGGGGAAAACATCTTTGATGTACTTTGATGTACTGTTTATTTGTTCCGTGACCTTGGGGAGCATGAATTTTGTAAAAAATAAAAAAATAAAAAAATGATAATAAAAAAATAATAAAAGCTTGCCACAGGCGCAAATGGATTGAAAGTAGATTGAAAAGAAAGTTTCAATCCATTTGAAGTTTATTCACATGTATTGAATAAACCAACCTTAATTTAGCTAATTAGCTAAGCCAAGAAATGAATCATATTCATATATCCTGAGCAAGACAAGACATATAGGTTATGCAATAAAAAGCTGGTAATGAAAGCAGTAATTACTGAACAACATTAAAAGCACTAGTGAGAGATTTCTTGGGAGGAGTGTCAGGGAGGAACAGGTTATAGCGAACAGTGATAATGAGGACCAAAATTAGTGTTCAGATGATTTCACAGAGAAGTGTTAAAGGAGCCCCTGACCTCAAGTAAAAACAGGGACAAATACAGGATTCCAGAGACTTAACTTAGAGTACTTAGGGACATATAGCTTAGAGAAAGAGTGAAACAGCACAGAAGAGGAAATATATTATCCTTATTATTAAAAAATATATATACACATTTTCATTATTTTGAAAACAATGTCCTGATGTCCATTAAGTAAGAAATGATGGTAAATGACATTCTTTAGTGGAAGTATGAAACTTTAGCCAGCATATGCACACATTTCTACATGGGTCCCTGTGACCCAATCATTTTTAATATATGAATAGTTTTTTGTAACAGACTCGGGTCAGCACCAATATTATTGAAGAATATAGCCATTGTATGTGTTGCAGTAAATAATGTAAAATGTATTTATTAAAAGCATCATTAACTGTATTTTACTTTGTTATAGTTCATAAAATACTTAGTTCATAGTTAACACAAAATGTAAAGTATATTAGTTAATTCGTATAAATGTTAGTACAGGTAACATTAAGGAAGAAGCCAGGGGTGGCAAACTATATTGCTGTGACATATTCACTTCCATATGAACAGTACATCTATCACTATCACAATCTGCTTAACATGACCTCCCATTTAATAACAAATGTGTTTGCATTCGTTAATCTTTGACTAACCAACAATGCAATTTTTGTGATGCAGTTCAGATTTATATAGTTCAGAGGTATTCAGATTTAAACAAATAGACATTTAGACAATATTTAAATTTAATACCAAAATTAGCCTACCCCAAATGTTCAAACAGTGACTTTCACCAGTGATCCATCAAATCTCCTCAGCAACCTTATGTTTAGATTAAGAGAAGTTATGAAGCCTAAAACATGGCCTTGCATCTTCATCCTTAGAATATTTATTTTTAAACAAAGATTTATTTTGATATTTTCCCTTACAGCGTAATAAATCATTTTCCATTTTTAAATTTCTCAATAAAACCTATTATTGTCCACACAGTTATAGCCTTCCACACCTTTACTTGCTGCTGCAATACACTTTACCCTGTGTCCCACGTTGCATTGTGTTTCTACTAGGTTAGCTAATCGGTATGGAAAAATTCAACAGTGGCATTTACCTTTTCTCCGCTGAATTACTCCAATATGCCACTATGTACTGTCCCCTGTTTGACAAATCAGGACTGGAAAATGAGATAATGTGGTTTTAGACTTATTGCCAATATTAGTGGATTTTCCATTTCGGTGCCTCAATGACATAATTTGGAATTCTTTCACTGCATTCTCATCGTATGTTGACATTAGAAAACTGCTAAGTGAAGAGACAGACATAAAAATGTTTTTTCCTATGGCTGCCAATATAAAGCTGGAATTTAGCTTCATAAAAATACTTTTTTTAAATAACTAAATGTACTGTACATTTTTAAGGTAAGTCCTTTGAAAGATTGTATGTTTAGCAATGTCATTTCTTAAAACCTTAATATCAGAGTTGTCTGTATAAATACATTTTACAGTGTTAAAAATACAAAGTTCTGAATTAGAGGAGTTACAATAATAATATTATTGCATATTCCAATGACAGGCTGGAAGAAGTTTAAAGAGACAAACATGATCAAGCTCCTTGATGCATCATTGGAAAATTACGTGCTTGTGACAGTGGTTCACTTTCAAAGATACCAAAAGACTTTCCTCATTTTAAGGCTTTTTGCAGTCCCGCACACGTGTATGCCAATTACTGACTTAAGACCACCTTAACTACCTAAGGACATTGTATTCATTTGACAGGGCCTGTTCTCAGTAAGGAAAGCATAATCCTTTACAAATGTTGTCTTATGGCCATTTGTATAACTTTAACGAAATAATACGCCCAAACAATTTGTTGACCTGTGTCGTCTACAAGGCTGATCGACGTTGACAATTTTTCTATTTATAAGAGAACAGTGTTTTGTATTCAGCCCCATGTTTCAAAATACTGACTTCAAAAACAGGCTATTTTAATTTCTGCCCCATTAATTGACGGCATGTCTTCCTCCGTGACCGACATCGATTGGACGTCTAAACTGACGTCAAAATGGTTGGGGGTAGACTCAGCAATAACATAAACGCAGTAATGGAATGATTCAAGTCTTGCTTAACAAGAAATCATTAACTTTTTCTTGTGAACATTTTAATAGTTTCTTTTGAGGATGGCGGGGGTGCATTTCATTTTACAGAAGTTTGGCGTAACAACATTCTCAGATTTTCAAGTAAATTGACTGGACAGTGCTGATGGGTAATCCATCTCCTCGGGTAAGGAATATACTTTCAAGAAAAGAACATTAAACTTTTAAATGTTCTGAACTGTGCTTGTAGAGCCTGTTGGTCAGGCAGAGGGGATCAAAGGTGTGGAAGATCTGGGTTGTACAGGAAGAACTGGTAGAGAAATATAGATGTGAGCTGAGAATAAGGTAAGTGGGAATAACATATAAAATGTAGAAGCCCACCTTGGGAAAGGTTGCTTAATAGAGTGTGAATGTTATGTAGGGAGGGAATTGCACAGGAGACATTGGGGGAGTCGATCAGTGAGTTCATTGGCCCAGCTCTGCCCTAAGGCAATATATGGAATATCTACTGTGGAACTAAGCCAACTCATGTGGTGTGACGCAGGATATGGTACATCCATTATCAGAGGTATCAAGATTTGATCTGTAAGTGAGCAAATACAAATTATTTTCATGACCCAATGCCAGTAGTACTCCAAACACTGATATATTCAGTTTGCATACAAATACCAAATTAAATGACATACATGAGATAACTGCTTTGCTTTAAAGAATAATACATTTAAATGACAGACAATAAATTAACATTACGCAATACAATTATACAAAGTGCAAGTACGGAAATATCATTTAATAGCATGCGGCGGGGAAAGTTGGCAGAACACAATAAAAGTATAATAATTGGAAATGAAACTACTGATGTGGAAAGAAATCAATCAAATCAACTGCTCCTGAAGCGCATGGAAAGAAAAGAAGGAAGGAGGAGAAAAAAAAAAACAATGAGAGACATCCATCAGCTGAATGCTTTAAAATTCAATAACGATGAAAAACAAAGCATATGAAAGCAGCGGAGTGGCAGTACATGTCAGTCGCAGTGAGAGGCGTACTGTGATAGACACACAAGGAGTATTAATGAGCGCTGGGGTGACAGGGCCTACTTTGGGTCCACGGAATACACTTAGGCAAGAGCCTGGATAGGATCGTGTGTAATGGGAAAAGCCAACCAAGCTTCAGTACTACCTGTACGGCAATACATTTCTTATTAATTACTTCCCCAGATGCATCAGCCAAACTTTGAAAGTTACTGAAATTATTATGTGTATAATGTCAAGTCACTTTAGCCACTATATATAAAGCTATAAATATTAAGCAAAAATCTAGAGCGTGGCTCTGTAGTGCCAGAAACGGCCATCATTTTCCATGGATACACTCTACATGGATTCTATCCTTGCGTGAAATTAAACAACCACCAGCATCTGTCCTCCAACTATGCGATGCTTGCTTGCCCCCCAAGTATGGATACAGTTGTACTTTTAGTATTCAGCATTTTCTTTTCTTCTACTCGCCAACCCTTCCCCCATTGTCAGTAGCGTGTCTTGCTTTACCATGTGTCTGCATACTTAAACGCCAGGGTATGAAAAGAGCCAGGGAGAATCAACACCGCTGACATATCACGGCGGCTGATTCTGAGATTAAATCTGCAGGTTTGGAAAATTCCGC
Organism: Synaphobranchus kaupii; assembly: GCA_029718625.1. Lineage (NCBI taxonomy): Eukaryota > Metazoa > Chordata > Actinopteri > Anguilliformes > Synaphobranchidae > Synaphobranchus > Synaphobranchus kaupii. The sequence continues at coordinate 109,358,874 of CM056377.1, read as the reverse complement.
ACAATTCCTGAGGAAGCGGGATGGAGCAGAAGCAGCACGTAACCGTCCTAATAGCTCATCTTAAACTGTATTGTTTCTCCACGAATGGGTTTAGAGTCTCGCTGATATACGGGAATCGTTTTCCTACACGTGTCTGCATTGATTTAAATGATGTGTAAAAGAGGGAAAGGGGAAACGGGAAGGCACAGAGTGGCGCACACAAAAGCACACCCACACACACAAACACTGCGGCTCGGCTCCACGTTCAGGCTCTTTCATTTGCATAATGTTTCTCCGGCTCGCCAAGGGAAAGCATATCCCGCACAGACTCAAAGTGACATGTTGTTTGGATGGTTTTATATTTTGTAAGTGTGTGTCGGTGTCATCCAGCACCAGGCATATAGAATTGCTTAACATGAAAGTAAAACTAATGGAAACCAGAGGCCCGAACTGAACCCTGCAAGTTAGCTTTTGAAAACATTGAAAGAGATACTCCCGACCAAATATAATCCCCAGGAACACAATTTTGCAAAATCCCACCAATGAGAGTTTGTTGTGCCTGACATCAAACTGCATAATTTGATTGCCGATTCCTTTTTTTTCTTTTTGTTGCACTTCTAATTTATTGACCTTGGAAAATGAGATAGTCAGCGGTTTGATTTGGATGATCTTTTTCCTATTTATGCTTCCTTTAATCTGACATTTTACTAAACAGTCATTTTGTAAATAGGCAGGCAATTCTGAAGCACTGTGGGATAAATAATTGCAGCACACAAACCTTAATTGAACTACAAATCGTGTGATGCATAAAATGAAGAGCTGAACATGATTATTCATAGTCATAACACATTGAGTTTATTCCTGAGGAAATACAAAGAAATAATCAGAATGGCTTTGCACAGGAATGGGCACTTAATCAATCCAATCCTGTTTTTGAAAAGGAGGAAATTTTCCGCATCACTAAGGTGGAAATAGACTAAGCGTCAAAATGTTTGAATTTGCAAAGAACTGCTAACCTGTGAGGGTGCTGTAGCTAATAAGTTTGGCATGCTTGATTTGAACCGTAGCGCAGTGTTAGTACCATCAAAACATAATGCGTGAATGCTCTGGCCACTCACTGCACAGGTCAAGGTGACTGTTCACAGTTGAACACAGGATTTTTTTCAACAGTTTGCTGAAAACCTGATCATAAGTGCCCTCTCCCTCAAAATTCTGACTTTTACATGAAAAATTAAGTTTTCTCTGTGGGCACTTTGTCAATCACCTGCCCCTCTTTGGCAGCCTGCCATCCACTGGGCGCAGAGACCTGTCAGTGGGGGACAGCTTTCCACCTGTCATTCATCATTTCATGAATAATTCCTCAAGCTGCCTAAGGCACACATTTTGGACCTCAAAACCGCAAAAATATTAACGAAACTCCACTAAAGCTAAACCTATATACAGGCATGAAAACGTCCATTTTCAGTCATCTGTGTTTAAATTCTGTAGTTTGTGTATGAAAATCGGTCCATTCAGACAATTCAACTCACCCAATCTATGGGAAATCAATAATAATCGGTAGTCTTGCTTATTTTTGCATTTGACTTCAAACCGTCGTTGATATTTTGATCACAATGATGATAGTCATTGTTCAGTCACCTCTGAATGTTGTTCGGCTGAAGTAATGGGAGCTCTTCTGAACAATATTGTCAGACCGTTAATTGTAAATTATAAGACAGTTTGCTTGACTGCTTATTAGTATCGGTATTGTCTAAGGACAATTATCATTATACACAGCTTTATGAAAATTATTAATGTAAGAGTTTTAAAGCTAGATGGATGTGAATACGTTTGGCAAAATTGTTCCTCCAGGTGTAACTGGTCACTCAATGGTTTTAGTTTTGCCAACTATGATATTATGTTTTAAACTAATAGCCATTTTAAGGAATCCATGTTTCTTTGAATAATTCTGAATTCCTAGTTATTCGCTCTCTTTTAAATTACCAATTAGCATTGCTCAGTTTGGTACCATGACTGTGTGCTATTAGCATGTTCCCACCACAGCATCATATGCTCTGTATTTGCTGTACAGATACAGATTTCCGTAACAATTTACATTAAGTTGCACTTATACCTGTGTTGTTAAATTGTAACTAATTTGGTAACAATAGGTTATTACTGAGTAACTCCAACATAGGTAACATTGATCAGCAGTTAGTGGTATTCTTAATTACACATGTGAAACAAGGCCAGCCCTGTTACATCTTTTCTGCTGAAATGAAATCATTCCATATCATAAAGACACATTGTGAAATGAACAGGCAAAGTTTATTTGTTGTGTTTCATGAAAATGTGGCCTATGAGTGTAAATAAAATATTTCAAAACATTCACATGTGCGATTCAGAATACCGCTAACTGTTGATTAAAATTAAGAGATTTATTAAGTTACAACAAGTATTCAACGTCTAATCTAAAAACAGGATTAACTACCTTCAAGGGGAAATGAACACTAAATTACATTTTTTGAGTTGTAAAGCCGAGGATCTTGTCTCCATTTCATAAGTCACATAAATCCTATATATAATCTTATCCTAAAAATATTTAATCTAATTACCACCAATTTTTTTTGCAAAAAAGAGCCATTCGATGCCACCCAAAGTGAAAAGTCTGGAGTCCGCCCCTATCTGTGACAGAAAAAAGGTAAAACATTTCTTCCACATAAGCAAGTTAACGCCCCATCTCTGCCCCTCTTCTTGAATGATGGGTATTCAAACTCTACATATGAAACCGTTTTCCCCCTTGATGGCTCTGCCTACTCGCGTATCAATTTGTGTCAGGGGAGGAAGCTTGGCATGATTGGGTGATTCGAGTTAAGGCGTGGAAGGGGGAATAGACAAGGACTGGCTAATAGCTGACAAATTTACTTATTCAACTGAACTTATATTGTTGGAAGCAGGGCTAAGCACCATGACATTATTATCAAAAGATGTTTTTTAACAAGGCCAAACATGAGTATGTTAGGAGGTAATTCCGGTCACCTGTTGAATACCTACTCAAAAATGGAAATTTAGGTCCTGCTTTTAACAACAGAAATGATATGTGTGGGCCATAATTGTCCAGTCCAGCCAGTAGCCTCTCCACTTCCCACCTTTCAAAATATTACATCCATGTGACAAGGCCTGTCGGACCATACTGACCTCTGTTAGACACTGAAACTGCCTATAAAAATGTAAATTGCAAACTGGCATGCCTAAACAACCATTGCCCACATAGACATTGTTATTTCAATTGAATGTCACAGATTGGCATTCAAACTTAAAATAAAATGGAAACCATGTGGCCATGCAGTATTCTTTGGCCATGCTGGGCCCTGACCCCATGAATAGCTTTGTGTTCTGGTGTTTCTCCTCAACAGGAGACAAGACACCATAACAGCTTTAAGATTTGTATCCATAGATAAGTGTGATCAGTGTGACTTTTAATTTTTCATTTCTGCCTGTGGAGTGAGGAGGGAGAGAGAAAGGCAGACCCTACATCAGGTCAACCAGAGCAGGCCTCTTAATAACAAAGTACTATTTTGTGGATTTTGAGCAAGTTTGCCATATCAAATTAGACTCTCTCTATCAAAGTCCGTAATCTAAAATCTATGTACTCAACAAGTCTTAATCGTGCTTTGTGTTTTTGTCTGTATTTTCAATACATTTTTTATAGGTAAAGACAAAGGACATCCTAATTCCTTTTAATTCCTAATTCCTTTTAGTTCCTTCTAATTGGCTGACTTACACCTTTTTCTTTGGTACCCGTTCCTCTTAGTGCCAATGACATAGTGCTGTTAACAGCATCAACCACTGTGATTCACAACAATGGTGTGAAACAACTGCAGGTGTGGCTCGTCTCAATGCTTTTTTTGTCACAAGCAAGGGAGGAAAACATTTTAATGAGAACAATATTAGTCTTAGTATCCAACATAATTTCTGGGGGTCCACGAATTATATAATGTACTCTATCTAGAGTAAAATGCATTTTCTTAGAGTTGATAAACACTGAGTGGTTTACTGTATAGCTTTTCCAAGAGTGGGATAATAAGAACATGATGTTTGGAATCCCGCAAGTTTTTTTAAACAGCCTCTCTGTTCCTTAGAGCACAAACTCTTTTGCTGAATCAGTTGTATTTTGGCTGGCTTCACTTCTTGTGCCCTCAATATACTGTAAGATCAAGAAGCATTGAGGAATTACTAGTATAGTGCATAATCCCTTTCATTTGTTTTGACAGTCAGACGTGTTTTTGGAGAAGACAACAGTTCTGACTTCTGCTACTGCTGTGGGCAAATGCTGCCTTTAGAGTGTTTAATCCTGCGGAGTGCATCTCAGCAATACTGGTAAACTTGTGTTGATTTACAAGTTCAACCTCACTATTCACTATGCAGATGTAAGCCCAATAATAGAGTCCATTCTCATGTTAAGCAGGGGTCTTGTATGTAATGTTATGCATATAAATGCAGTGATTCATGTGGTGTACAATATATTTAATGGTCAATTCAATTGAAAGCTGTTTCTGGAGTTTTCTACTGCTCCGTTTCTTTGGCAACTTCAGGAAACTCTAAATAAATTACGTGGAAATATCCAAGTGTCAATTGAAAATGAAAAAAACAAAAGGTAATGTAGTAAAATATACGAAATGAGTAGCAATGGCTTTAAGTTTCTTTTCATTAATGAATACACTATCATTGATTGAAGAGACGCCATTGTTGATGGGTCACTCATTATTTCTGTATTTCATTAGATCTATATATAGGCGTATAATGAAGTCATGTCATGTAACAAAATAGACTCGAAAAAACCCATTAACTTTCCAGTTCCAGACCAATCAATTATTGGAGAAAGACAAACAAATTAAAACCTTGAATATCTGCATGTGATGCAGTGCTCTAAAATCAGTCATTTCATATACTTTTAGCTTATCTGGAGTAATAAACTGGGTGATGCCTAACATAAATCTGTCACAGAAAAAATCTGGCTGATGTGACATGTCATACTGACATGTCATACTCTTTTTTTAGGTCTGAGAAACAAACTATTGATTCTGTGATTTAAAACCAATTTACTCCTAATAAATGTCTTATGAATTCACATTTAGGAAATCTTCCTGGTGAGATGAAGGCGATTCACCAACACTTATTGAGCCTGTTTACTATATGTATCTGTACAATTAGTCTGGTTCTGTCGTACTGGCACCAAATAAGTTGGCCAGTGAAATGCTTTCATTGAAAAATAGAAGCTATTAAAAAGTATCCAACAATATGTCTGAGCCTCCAGCAAGACCTGAGTTCAATGACAACTGTACCATTCCATTCAAATGTACATACCAAGTTAAGATGTCAAGTGTTAATAGCTTTAAGAGGAATTTAAAGCCTGTATTCAATTTATTTTAACCCCTTCGCACAGATTCCAAATTTGGTCAATTCTCACCTATTTAGGGGATGTTCTATTTAAGGCTTTATAGCTCCAGAAATGAGCATCACAGAAACTTGGAAAAAGGCTTAAATGAGGCAAGACAGTTGTACCATTTACAATACTAACTTAGATTAGTTAATTTAGGAAAAAGTTAAGTGAAAAATGACATGCAGAACTACTAAAGATCTATGACGCAAAATGTAGGCAGTAAACCCTGTTGTACCTTAGTGTCTACAAATCTGTCCAAAATCTCTAAATTGTGCACTGCTGTAAATCATAAAACAAAATATTTAACGACAAATCAACCGTTTTGGTTGCTTTTCAAGTGGGAATTACTATCTGTTAGTCAGTATAGGGGGATAGATATCTATGGGTCCAAAATTAATTTCAAAAAGATGTGTCCATTATAAAGCATATACATTTGCCCCTCATAATGGTTTAAGATGAAAACATTGATATCACACTGGTAAACACACCTAATTATGTAGCCTAATCATTCACTTATGTACCTCAATAAAACATCACGTTTTTCAGACTCTACAGTATGCAATCTTCTGCTGCATGCCCTGGGATGATATTTCTCTGTAGTTTTTTCAAAAATGTTCCCATTCATAATCACTCCAAGGAAAATTTTACAATCATCTAGCACATTTCAGTGCACAGTAAATTGGAATTAGTATTTTCCATGCCCTGAGTGACATGTATAGCCCAGGGAGATACTAATACACCATAAGCTCTGTCCGGATGGGATTAGTATTGCCTGACAACATCGGTAATGTATTTTTTTATTTTTTATTATAGCATATCAGTGATTTTTAATAGCCGATCCACACTATAAGAATAATAATTTCCTTTTATTACCAAAAATTACTGAGGGGCATGTCTGTTTGGCTGTGCCCGGATGTATTCGTCACACCCTATTCCCTGCCTACCAATTTTGCTTGAGTAAAAAGACATAAAAGACGTGTCCAAGACATGTCCAAGTGCTTTTTAAGTTCATAAGAGATACATAAGCTATGCATATAAGCATGTCTTATATAGGCTACACGTAGGCAGGCCTATACTGTACAGTAAACTCCAAAAGTATTTGGCCAGTTATATTTTTGTACTGTCTCCGACTTTGCAGTTTGCAATTGAAATTAGATGATATCTGTTGTCAAATTGGTGAATGCAGGCTTTAAAGAGTAAGTACACCCACTGTCTCAGCCTGTCTCTGCCTACTACACAATTTTGAAAAATACCTGTGGGGTGAGCGACGGAGAGGGGTGGGGCGGAGGAGCTGTGTCCCTCGTCATTTGCATAAATGAACGTACAATGTCCAAATTATTTTGTATAACTCGGATCAAACTGTCAAACTAGACGTTGCACATCAAATATGAATCAAGATTCAGTAATTCCATGGCCTATTTCTCACCTCAAATATTTTCAGAAACGTATTTTAGTGGACCATTTAGGTGGAATAAGAGAGTTTATGAACAGGACGCCATGCTGTTCCAGTTTAAAAACGTGGAGCTGGAGCCGAAACGGAAATAACGTAGTGGGTCTAACCAATCAGGTGCCGGCTGTTTCCGTTGTGGGCGACAACAATTATCCATATGACGTAGAGGTACCTCCAAAGAGGTACTCTGACATCACGATTGGGGCGGGGGCAGTGTGGGGAGCAGAAAGGAAATTTAAACCGTTAGGGGCAGCACAAAGACAATTTTCTACCAGTTTCTCATGATATACAATTTTATTTCAGAATTGTTGAAATAACGGAATGCATGAATAAGTTCCATTATAAGGTAGGCATACAAACACGTTTACAGCAAAAAAAAAGTGATCTAGGGTGTACTTACACTTTAATCGTTTAGAAATTACAGCGCATCAAAAAAAGTGACTAAAGAAAAACAAAAAAAACAAAAAACAAAGAAAAACAGTCTCATAATAATCATAAAACAGTCATTGTTTAAGCCTACACACATTGCATGCTATTATCTGTAGCAGAAACACACCTAAATTTACTAATGTACACAGTGAGCCAAATAATGATCTGTAAGAAAAACATTACCTCATAACAAGTGCTCCCATGATGCCACACAATGATCAATATACAGAAAATTACCGTACATCATATTAACATGCTCAGTACCCAACAATGCGTAATTATAGCATTAAACAGCGCATTAAGGACTTCCATATGGAAAACTCCAAAGTGAACTCATTATTTTATGTAAGTGGCTGTATAGTGAATGTATTTGTACAAACATTTTTTTTTTTTTCAAAGCATTGTTTTTGTCCTTTTTTCTTGAATTCTCAGTTCTATCATTCTATCTATCATCTATCATACCTTTAGTACAATTATGGAGAATTACCTTATTGTCACAAGGCAGCCATGTGAAAAGCACAGTAATGCTGGACAATGCAGAGCTGCAAAATAACCTTATTTAGCAGAAGTCACTGTTTAGACCTGAAAAATATTATTATGCAAAAAAAATCAATCTCAGCCAAAAATACTGGGTCAATTGCAATGTGCTCAGCTGGAGTTTAAACCCCAGGTTCAATATAACAGGAACAGCTCATCCTTATACAACTTTGGATAGCTATTCCAGTGCAGTTCTGTGGTCTAGAGGTTTAAACTCCAGCTAAGCACATTGTAATTGACCCACTAAGTTTCCTTCAAAGCTGTCAGTTTCTACAAAAAATGAATTCTGCTAATAGTAAAGAACAGTCAAGTGACACAAAATAAAATGCACAGTGCGGCACTATATCTCTGTTTATACTATAACCACATGAAGGGATACTGAGGGATATACTGAGATACACTACATGCCCTTTCTGCTTCGCACATGGTGAAGGCATGTAAAACAGTATTTTTTTATCCCATCAAAACTAATTTATTTTGCTTGATTAACAAGCATTTCATTTATCTGAATTATGCCAATGCAGCACTGAATAATGGTCTCTCTAAAGAAAACTGGAACTCACAATGGGAAATTCACATTTTCACTTTTGTGGGAGTGGGTGGGGACAAACCGGTTAAATTTTATGCAGGTCAACTCGGCACAGGCCACCAATTTCAGAGTTAAATGGTTGCATAGCTCAAAAGGAAATGCGTATCTGAGAACGCGTATCTCAGATGTGCACAAGTTGTAAGGGGGGAGTGAAAGGTTCGGAGAACCAAACGCCACAACCAAGGAATCTGAAAGCGTAATTCATTAGAAATACGCCACTAAGCAGACAGCTCCACAGTAACGGGAGAAATTAAACTAATAATGGGAATCAAAAGCTCCCGGCGTAAGCGAACACAAAACAACCCCAAAAGAGGGCAAACTCTGCGATAGCGAGTAATAAACAACAAAGGAACCTCACGCACTCACACGAGGCGTATTGCTAGAGGTCAGAGAAAAACTAAAGAAAGCCCGTGTAACAAGGCCGAAAGAAACGTAATAGAAAAATAACCTGTTACCTACAGCTCTAGGTGTGAACGAGCTGAACAAAAGGTAACAGGTAGAGGAAAATAAAAGGATAAAGAGAGAAGGAAACAAAAAGACTAATTAAATCTTTACCCTAACTCCTTAACCGGACTACCTACGTTTCTGACGAGTAACAACCAGAAACGTAGAGACCGCTATCCTTTACCTTACCGACTCCGATAGTCAAAAGCAAAGACAATCTCGAAGCGTCGGCAAAACGGAACTCCTGTGCTATTTATAAATCCAAAACAGGTGAAAGGAATAATTGCCGGGCGAGATTCAAACACCGAAACAGATGCAGAAAATCCGATAGATCGCCCCAATGTCGTCAAACAAAAGAACGACCGCAGAAACAACAGCAGGCTGCCAGAAACCATGACACAAGTCCTGCAAAGCTTGGAGTGCATGAAAGCACTTAAGTTCCTCAAGTGAGGATCTGGCCCGGAGTGACCCTGTCAGCAGCGGTGTCCTTGTTTATTTTCAGGTGTGACTTTATGGATTCTTCCGCCGTAACCATGAGGAAAAAGCAGTGCTACACCCCATTCTCCTCTGGCACCTTATTGACCTGGAGTCATCATATCTACGGTTATACTGTAATTCCTCCCCAGTTGATGTCAGTCAAATCTTAACTGCCCTATACGGTGTAGTTGTAGGTGAGAACTCCCGAGAGACGCCATTTTACAGAATAAGATGTTTTCTTTTTTTCAAACCAAACTACATCCTAATAAAATAATAATTAATATATTGATATGTTGTTTACTTTGAAATCCTAACTTTTTTTTAATTGCAGGATTCTTGCAAGCATATGATTCAAAAAATTACTCACCAGCCCTAATTATTTTAATGATGGCCAATTATTACCAATTAACATTGAGCCATTATTGTAACAATTATGCTAGTTTTTCTATTATATTTTAATTTACCAAAGTAACCAATTTTATTAATAAAGAGGCTTAATTTTAAAGACCTACCTACAGAAAATAGAGAGGCACACCAGTCAAATGCTTTGTAGCTCCAGATGTCTTCTTAAACACTTTGATGCTAAAACGATCACATTAATCCCCCATAATCCTGTAGGAAATCCAACAGATAAATCAACTATCCAATCTTTCTTGTCCCTGTGCAACAAAGGAGCTATGAATGGCATGTTCTATTCCAAGTCTGGAAAATACAGCAATATTGTTATCTTTGATTCAGTGTTCGGACTGAAAAATGTTATGCAAAATGACGTTACCACATTCTTGTGATTTGCCCTGACCACCATGACTTGCGATTAAAAAGGTTTTACCCTAGTATAAAACGGCATGACCATGAGTCAAAATGGGAAAGTAAACGGCATGGTTATGTGACATTTTTCTCTGTGGGCAGTTTCCAGATATCAAGCGGTATCCTTCTAATTAATTTCCTCATGATTGGACTCACATTTGCCTCATAGGCACATCAGTACACCAAAAATATGCAACACAAGGCTGCTATTATAATATGTAGATTGCTTTATTGTTGCATAAACCAATATGACGTTCATTGCTGAATTCAATGTTTGCTTTCAGGGTCTGGCTCATCTCAGGGATGCTGTTCCACTGACCCACCAGCAGCCAAAGAGCCTGTCACTGTGGAGGCCCCTGATCCATCACAGGATAATAACTTTTATGACATCTGTCTTACTTTTTATGGGGCATGATTTGGATATTGATTATATGCGCAGGGTCCCTTGTCTCCATGCTGATGTCCCTCCTTTCAGGATACATCTATTCCTGTTTGCTGGTTTTTCAGTCTTTATGAGAATAAGGCGAATCCTTATTGGCATAAAGTTGGTTTGATTGAATCCGAAAGTTAAGTCTGGTTCGATTGAATTGCATATGCCCTTAAACCGGCTAAGTGTGTTTGATTGAATTTAGGAGAGAATCACTTTTGTCAAAGTTGGGGAGCAGCCGCAGCTGCAGCCAAGGTATCCTAAGCCTCCTAGCAAAAGCATCTGACTGAAGGGCGACCTGAGGAAACAGTAAAATGTCCCGGGCACAGTAGCAATGACCTCTCTCAAGCCAGACTTGATCCTGTTGTCAGGAACATCCAAGCAGGTGGTCATGTTGGAGCTGAGGGTGTCCTGGGAAGATTGGACGGAGGAGACCACAGGAGGAAAGGCCAAATACCGGGACCCGGTGCAGCAGTGCTGTGACCGAGGCTGGAGAGCGTGGTGAGAGCCAGTAGAGGTCGGCTGCAGAGGCTTTGATCTGCAGAGTGTATACACACCAGGGCAGCACTAGAGCACAGAAGTGTAAAGCCATAAAAAACCACCACAGAAGCAGCTGAGCGTGCATCATAGAAGGCTGTGGATGAAGAGGAGCGATCTGCGGGTAACTAATGCTGCTTGGACACAAGCCAGGACTTGATAAACCCCTACTGGGTCCCCTGAGTGAGGCTGTCTATCTTTGAGAGACCCAGAACACTTAACAACCCCAGGTAATGTGTCCAAGCACAGCACTTTATGTATCAAAAAACAATGCGTGTTTACTCAATTGGGCTTTCAGGTAATATACTGTAGTATTCATTGCTCACAGTACAAGTATATGCTTCCTGCTTTAAATTAGGTTGAAATGTAACATTTCGAAAATGATCAAGCGACCAGAAAGACATTAAACATAGGGAAAGGCTAATGTGATGTATATTTACATTTTCAAGTAGAGATTTATAGAAACATAGGGGAAATGAAGATTCTCTTGTGATGAACAAATGAACAGAGAGTGCACGGCCCTACGAATAGCTAGTGCATGTAATTACTTTGCTTTCGGTATTCTTCTTTGAGATAAGAAAATGTGCTTTGTGAAATAAATTAAACCGATCGTAACAAGGATTTTCTTATCTTATACATACCAAATGACTATCTGTAAAACATTTAGTAAGTGTTAAGGGCCAGTTTTTAAATGGGACTTTTAAATGGCACAGACAGTAAAAGCATTCAGTAAAGGAAAATGCTGGGCTCTATACCCTAGCCGTGGTGGGATTTATTATGTCTGAAGTCTTCAGAAGCAGGGTTCAATTTGGCTTTGTCTCACCAGGGGTAGGATGGGTATAAGTCAGCCATGTTTCCTCAGGTTACCACTGAATTAGTTACTAATGTCGGGCACCCCAGGCAACAAGTTATTTTTGGAGAAATACTCCTCTGCCTGATTGGTGGTACCACTTCTGCAGAACGCTGAGTCCTGTAATGAGGAAAACAATCAATGGCTTACAGGCAAATGGATCAGACCTTGGCTGGCTTCTGTGCTCTTTGTGCAGGTGTGGAAGGCACCACCTTGACCTGAGATGTCTATAATGTCCAAACTTTGGGAGGACAGAGGGACAAGTCATCGTTCGAACATGCGCTAACTAAACTGGGTGAATGTAGTTTCACAAAAATCAAACCCAAAAAATGTGGCCAAGCGGAGTGAGAGTGGTAAATGTTTACATGGGAAACAGTAGAACAATCAGCGTTGTACTGATTGTTGGACAGGACATTCACTGTGACTGCTACGGGAAAGACTCCGCCACAGAATTGTACCATCCAACTGGACTGTGGTTAAAATTTAAAACAAGTAGAACTGTCATCACCTCTTTTTCTCACCTCATTTTCTCTTCGTACCACAGAGACAGGCTTAGAAACACCCCCAAATCCCTTTGCGCATGAATCATATGCAGGTTTATTGGAGGACTATGACTGTTAAGCCAAATAAATATTAAGTGCACTCGATTTATCACGTGCCTTCACGCATGGAGAGCGCACGTTGCTGACTGATTCCTTTCATTTGGCAGCAGAAGCTAAATAGTCGTGGAAATATACCAAAAAAAATCCACTTTCCATGCTTCCGTCTCTCCCGTAAATTACATTTTACGCTGAAACCCTACACTCCTAAACCAGTCTTATTTTGCTGCAGAATTTACGGAGTGAAAATGCTTCACTTAATGCCAAATTCAAGTTCACTCGACTTAAGTCACAACAGCTTTAAATGTATAGGTATAAGATTGGCATCCTGGTCCCCTTCCATTTTAAATTTCAGTTGCAGAGAACATGATGCACGTGATTTTTGGTCGAGAGTCAGACTTGATGTTAACAGAACCAATGTTTTAATTTGTTTTGCTTTTTGATGTGCTTTTTTAATAATGCCGGCCTTGCACAATTCTCTGTGCAAGTCAAGCACTAAAGCAATTTACACCAAAAAGAAGGAAAAAATACATTATGTATATTGAAGAAATTTGTAAAAAAGGTGTGGTTATGTTAACTGATTTTGTATTCCATGTTTGTTACTTTACTTTAGCAGTTGTTATTTGATGGACTGGCCAATGAACCAGGGACGACGAGATAGCTCAGGCAGCACCGGGCAGAGTCAGGAATGCAGTTGTGTCAGGCTATTTTAACACAAGGTCAGGAGAAGACGGCAACTCCACAGAGTTTAAAAGTTCTGCACAGGATGCTAATCGTCTCAAAGATGACAAAAGTTACGGGAGGTTTTATAGGAATTCTGAAGGTTGACCAAGTCCTCATTAATTGGCACTGGGAAAGGGATGAAGAAGGGGAAGAGATAGGAATAGGCTCGCCATATTGCCAAAACAACTGCCTAAAACAATCCAAATAGTGCAATAAAATGAGGTAGCAATCATGTGTAGTGTGTAAGTAAAGCGAGTGATCAATGTTTAAGTGAATATTTACTAGCATGCACGTGAGTGTTTGTGTGTGTTGGTAACTTCTGTCTCTCCAATGCCTGAGCATTTGTTGGTGAAGGAATGTGTGGAATGTGTTGGTCACTGACACCCTTTCATATGCATAGTCCAAGATTTCTCTCTCCAAGCACCAAGCTGGAGTGGATGGATAAACATCATAAATCATATACACATATATGTTCAGGCATAGAACATTGTGTGCACTTCTCCAGATTACTTGTGTGAGCAACAGTGAGCAGTTAAGATGTGCTATTCACACACGCATACCATGAGAAACTAAAACCACCTGTGAGTGATGGATAGATTACAAAACACAGTGATTAGTCAGAATGAGTATGCAGGGGGAGATATAAGTGAGCATTTCAGTCCTATGGAAAGTCATGTCCCTACATCTTCCAAATGCCTATAACTATGGTATTGGGTGTGGACAAAATCATTTTAACTGGTTTCAGTTTCGGCTATGCCTTTTGAAACCTGAAAGTGAAGATTAGCAGATTACACAGAATAAAAGTAGATTGCTTCTGAAATTGCCACAAAATGTTTTAATTCACCCTTCTGGGCTACACATTCATCTTTGGAATTCATTTGTAAATGTGTTTTCCAGATTTAAAAATACATCAATTGTAAGCAGTTAAAGTAAGATGGGAATTATGCCTTGGGCTTGAATAGGAACAATTAAACTCATACACCAATGCAAACTTGCTGAGAGGTTGCCTAAGGATAGTCTTGTCAGACATACAAATCTAGTTAAAGATAAAACATCAGTTTGCAGTGATTGATAAAACTGATCTGGGGAAGAGGTTCTTGATGGTGGAAACCAGTCTTCAAAGGATGATTCAGTGATATATCCCAATCAGCGAGTACCTGATAATTGCCAGATTGACCTTATATGACAGACTACAAACAATTTAACCAATTCTTAAAGCTATAAAAGTCACAGTGAACAGTGTTAAAGGTAGGCAGGATTTTTAGCCTTGCTGTGATCCTGTGTTTACAATGAAAAGTCTCCTCCTCCATTTTAAACCCTCCACCTAGTTAACGAACGTAGCTTGCTGCATAGCAAGAGGTAACGTAGCCTACTTGCACGTCCAATAGAAAACACTAACTCTGTGTCACTTTTCATTCCCTTGCTATACTTCAGCTGTTGCCATTAAGGAAAAGAAAATCTAGGTTGAGTCCATTTCTTGAACATGCCCTGCAGGCTTGTTGCTTCGCTGTACCTCCTCTTCAACACCTCCATCATTGCAGCTAGCTGGCAATGGCAAAATAGGACTGATCCCACACCACAGGCTCTGTAGCTACACCCACCCCTCCCCACACAGAAAAGAGTGCCATGCCCAGCCCCAGAAACGTCCCGAACACATCTTAGAATAATAAATGCAGGCAGAGAGGTTTCAGCTATTTTTTTATTTTTTTCAACAGAGATTGTTAGTGCATCATAGATATGACTGAGCATGGTTATTTTATTATATTTTAAAGTAAAAAAATCCTGCATAGTGCACCTTTAATTTTAAATTGTACATATGCCAGCACATGTATTTTATTATAACCAATTCATGGTTTTAGCCATACTCATAATCTACATTGCGTATAGACATCTGCTAGAAGAACCGTGTTATATACATCTAGAATTAGAATATAACTTTTTCACATTTTCATGTTTTTTTGTCTTTCTATAATGCAGTAGGAAAAACATCATACATGATCATTATTATTCTTTATATCCACAACCACTTAATTTCCAGAAATTTGTCTGCACCATAGCGAGGATACACAGCAGACAACTAAACATCATATCTTCTGGATTTTCTTGCTGCTCGTTAGGTCTTCTTTCTGTTATGCCCACAGGATTTTAGTTTTCCAAACGTTTTTTTCTGTGGAACTTCAGTAGAACTGAAACTTTGTTACCTCAAGGCACACAGAAACTTTAGCTGTCAGATGAAAAACACAAGTCATTTCTATTACCTCGGTAGCATAGATGGAACCTCACTGCTACAAAGCTGCTATTTTTCTCTTATATGTTTCTCTCATGCTGGACAGTGGGCGAGTTAAATGTCAGTCCTCTCAATTCTCCCCTGTTTAATTGGCATTTGATATTCCACAGTGGCATTTGACATGCATCTTCAGGGGAGAAAATATGTCATTTTCCTATGTTCCACTAGGGGGAGGGTAACCCATCACTCACTCTTAATGTGTTTTTCTCCTTCAATGAAATGTAGGGGACTTACTTGTCATTCAGAGTCCTGCCCTTTTGATGTTGGGCAGGAATTGCATTTGCTCAAGTTGTCAATCTTGAGTTCCTGAGCAGCCAGCATTCTCAAGAGTGAGCCGGGACGGTTTTGTTCTTTGGTGTTTCTCAGTGCACATGCTGCAATTATCGTTACGGACAAGACACAGTGGAACAACAATAGCGACTGTATGTGTATTGTTTTCCAAACAAAATCCCAAGATAACAGCGTGCATTAACCCAGCAAGCAATTTCATCCCACATATTTTTATTTAGGCTCACTAAATACACTCATAAAGTGCACTAGATACATAGAGTAATACTTAAAATATGCATGCATGATTCAATAAACAAAAATGTAGGATAACATCTTATTGACACAAATGCATAGATAATGCAGAAATGTACAGATAATGTGTACAGACATTTTACCCTTTTTACTGTCATTTGTTAGCTATATTAGTTAGCCACAGTAGGCCTACCCAGGTGAAAAAAGATTATACTTGAAATACACAGTTTTTGTACTTTGTGCTAAATTGGCAGCGGAATATTAGAGTGTGCAACTTTTTTTTTGGCCAGGCAGTGTAGATCATGTAATAAATATATAAGCAATAAAATAAATAAATAAATAAATAATGAAATAAATCAATATCTATTTGTTATTTTATCAATTAAATACATTTATTTTACCCCTCTTATTTATTTAATCGCATATTTATTTCAAAACGAACCGGCCTGTCAAACATGAAAGGGACAGGGAGGGTCAGCTGTGATCATTGGTTGCTCAGTCCATAGACATAAAAACCTAGAAACCGCTCAAATTTCTACGGGGCCGCTATATTAGACAGTAGAGATAAGCATATTTTGGTAGTAGCCTATATTGACTGATGCAGAAGACTTCACCTGATAAAATATACTATAACTCGCTTAATTCTCGACTAATTTTCGTAAAATTTGACTTGTTATAAATGTGAGAAATATCTGCATAACACAGGTTCCCTTATTTCCAAATTTCTCAGAACAGCTAGTCTATTTGTAAAAAGCCCTTTTAACTATTATAGCCTACAAGAGTTGTCAAAATATAGGGCTTTTTATTAATTTATAATTGCAGAGAAATATGAATAGGCTACTATAATTGGGACATCAACGACAACCACTAGGGGGCAGCCGTGGATAGGGTAGATGTAATAAAAAGGGGTAATAATATAAATATTTTGCATTTAGGACCAAAACGGTCCACTGTTGGCTAATCCTATCGCAAACTTCACTTAAATTATTTAATCATAAAATTATTGCATATTCCATGTGTGATTTGAGATGGAATTTTCAGTAATGACTTCATTCTTGCCTCTGCCATAAAGGCCCATTTTGCGGATTGGTCAGGATATTGCTGATTTGGGGAAATTGTCTCTCAAACCCCGTCCACAAAGGTTGGAAACAAACAGAATGGGTCTGAACTAGTAATATCTGTTAAGTGTCTGATTAGTTTTTACAGGTAGATGATTGGTCCAGATGATTGGTACTGCCAGATCATGCCAGCCTCCAGCTTTGATTGTTTTAAACCACAACTCAACTTTATTTACGAAGTAGCTGAATTGGGTGAGAAAACCACAGGCATGGCAACAATGGAGACAATAGCTCTCTGGATCTGTTAATTATAGGGGCCTATCATTTTCACATTTGTCTGAACAAATAACCAATAAAACAGCAGATCAGGTAGTTTTCTTCCCAGAGATGATTAAATTATTGGTAGATGATTAATGCATTTGAGACAGGCTCCTTTGCAAGCAGAGGCTATATGCCTCATGTATGATGAGCATATAGGAATGCCCTATAACTGTACCTGTCTAATGCAACAGTGCTTTAACCTGTGCAACCAAAATGTTTCAATCACAATTCCGTCTGAAGTGATGAATAATGCAAACATTTATATATTTTTTGACAGTAATTTAAAAAAAAAAAACTGAAGCAAAAGTTATCGGGGGGGTGGGTCTTACAAGGATATGTCATTAATTTGGTGACCATTAAATTGATTTATTTTGAAATTGTGAAATAAAGATAGACCCCTGTCAAGGATGATATATCGAATATAATAATATATTTGTCAAGGGTGTAGGGAAGTTTTATCCAAGCTATTTTTTGGCAAAAATGTACACGTGAAAGTTGCCACCCCCTCATCAGTAGATCAGCCATCATGATTATAATTAGGAATGAGGGAGAAATATGCAGTGGCTGTCAGCCAAGTATTATTCAGCTTCCAGAAAGTACAGCCTCATTCCAAAAAACCCTGTAATTTTTAATATCAAGGAGCTGCCAACTCCAGCATCCCCTTTGAAGGGCACCCAGAAGAAAGTTCTTGTAGACTCTGCCCACTCCCCCTCCACCAATGGAATATCCAATACAGATACAGGCACCCACATGAATCAACATAAATTCCCCAAATGTAGATAAGAGATGGGTCTTAAGGTTTAACATACACTCCACATTAGCTACTGTTAGTGAGTGATGGCTGATCCACATCTCACCAGAATATTACACAAATCAACCAAATAAAAATGTGTGTTTGTGGTCAGGGCCAAGATACCTCTGTAAAGTTATGAATGCTGAAAAGTATAAAAGCTTCTGCAGAATAATTTACCAATACTGTATGAAGACTCT
The DNA here is from genome assembly GCA_029718625.1 of Synaphobranchus kaupii. Lineage (NCBI taxonomy): Eukaryota > Metazoa > Chordata > Actinopteri > Anguilliformes > Synaphobranchidae > Synaphobranchus > Synaphobranchus kaupii. The sequence continues at coordinate 109,340,426 of CM056377.1, read as the reverse complement.
GCAGTACTGCTTTAGTAAATGTTACAATGCCAACAAAGAATTAATGTGCTTCCTCCGCCTCAGAGCTGAGTATTTAGCAGTAAAGATATACTGTAGGATGCTTACTATTTTCTCTAATAAGAGAGTCCCTGGTATTTCTCATATAAGTATTTACTGTCATTACTAACACATTCAAAAATGTATGTTATTCGTACGTACAGTCTAATTTACTTGATAGGTTACTAGGCCTATACATTTCATTGATTCCTGCTGATCAAGGTCATAAACAAAAAAATGCTTGTTATCTCCGGTTTGGACCACTGCAGCACCCCCCATACTGGTCTCCCCGCCTCTGCCATCAGACCTCTACAGCTCATCCAGAATGCTGCTACTCACCTGATTTATAACCTCCCCAGGCTCTACCCTCCTGCCACTACCCTCCTTTCTCCTCCCCGCTTACCTATATACGCTTGCTTGCATCCAATTCCAAACCTTGGTGCTCCATTATATCTCCAAAAGATCATCACGCCAACCAGACCTGTCCGTTCTGCTACCTCTGGGTTCCAGTTTGTTTGTTTATTTGTACGCACCCTGAAAATGGGGCTGTCACATCTGGACCCCATTCATTTTAGCTGACTAACTGAGTTAGCTGGCAAACTGTGCTGCGTAAAACCCAGAAACCCACAGAATATGGAACATATTGCGAAGCAAAAACACTGCTCTAGGTTTTACTCGGCGCAGTTAGGCAGCTAACCCAGTTAGCCAGCTACAAGGAATAGGGCCCAGGTCATCACGAAAGGGTGGCTCAAGCCACTGTGATCCCCATCACAAACACCAAATCTGTTGGCTCAAACTAACACTTGTACAACCTTAGGCATGCATACACGTACATTAGCCTTATAAAATACAGTCAAATATGTACTGTATCTTATTTGTAGGCTAATGGTACATACAGTATAATTTAGTTGATAACTTAATAGGCCTATACATTTATTTTGATTCTCCATTGATTCCTGCTGATGAGGGTCATGTACAAGTACTGGTTGTAAATGCGTGCTATCTCACACACACACACACACACACACACACACACACACACACACATACAGACTTGCCTCAGAATGACCTGTAAATACATTCCGTTACATTGATTAAATCTCTAAAATATAGCCTTCTGGAGTATGTGCCATCTGCATTTGATTTTGGCAGGCACAGACTTTCTTCATAACAGGACAATAATCCCACTTTTGTAGGCATGTTAGTCAGACATAGTACTGAGTCGTTTCTCTCAATTGTACCGAGGCACATTGCTATGACAACCCAGGCTGAGAACACTTACGAGCAGAAATGCCATGGCAAGAAACATCTCTTAAATAACAATCACCACACCTGGTGTGCACTACTTATTAACCCTTTTACTGTCCCACACATTTTTTAATGATTGCTTTTAAATTAATTGTGGTCTACCATTGGGCTGAGCAGACATTTAACCCCATGGTGGTTTTTCTAGGATTAAAATGGCCAATTCAGAATGCTGCGCTGTATCATACTGTGAATGTGCTTTTGTGCAGCAGTAATTAACTTTATCTAACTATAATAATTTCCTTTGAGTGTGGAATTCAACCAAATAAGTTCACGCACGCACGCATGCAGGCACACGCACATGCACGCGCACACACATGCAGTATATATAAATAGCGATGGACACGAGTATGCTTGAAACCTTGCTTAGTTCCTAACTTTCTTCAGCTTATTTAACAAGGCCTAAAATTAATTGCTCCATTGGAAGATTTTCAGTCACTTTATTAAATGCAATCGCTATACATTGCACATAGTGAAATGTAATACATATCTGTGTTTGGTTTTACATAATGATGCAAACTTATAATGCCATAATTGAAAACAAAACGCATATTGCAATGTATTTCATCATATATTATGTCAAAAACACTCATACTGAAATACAATACAGGGGTGTGGGGTTTTCATGCCACAAGTAAATGTATAACTGACCTCGGAATGTAATCCACATGCCCATTGCATTTAGCTCAGTGAGCATACAGGGTGTTGCTCTGAACGTGACAAAATGCTAAGCAAGCGGCGTTATTGTATTTATTGGACTGCAAAGTGGCCTGTCATTGCTTTTCAATGTCAGTGTGCGGTTTTCGTGCCATGATAAAACTTGTGAATGTAATTGACCTGCCCATTGCATTTCACTCTGTGACCACCGTGTGCCGCACGGAATGCGACACAATTCAAAGCAATCCTCGTCATTGTACTTATTGAACTGCAGAATGGTCTGTCATTGCTTTTATCTAAGCACCACAGCGTGTCAGTGCTTAGGTTTAGGAGGGGAAATCCAGCACAGTCAAACCATTCTTCAAGAAGAACCATAACTGAAAGTGATCTTGATGGCCAATGCAATCAAGGCAATACACAGGGGTGTAAAATCCAGGGGGTCAGAAAGTAAAAGTCCTGCCACGTGTTTCTTCCACCCATGAACTCGGCCAGCTGATTTCACTAATTAGTTCTACCACCTGGCTGATGAATTGTGCTAATTAACAAATCCAGGTGATTGGAACAAAATACTGGGGAGGATTTTTACTTTCTGAACCTGGATTTTACACCTCTGGCAATACAGTATTCAAAATTCAAATTAACATGTAAGTTTTCTGTGTTTCTGTGATCAGTGAAGCGCTGAGCTGAAAGCAATTCAGCAATTTTTGGATTCTGATTATGATAAAGAAAGTTAATAAACAATTTATTGAATAATCTTTTTAAAACAAGAGGTTTTCCTGCCCTGAAGGGAACAGCATTTCATAAAAGAATGAATAAATAAGTGATGAGGCTTAGAGAACATTTGAATAGAAAAATAAATCAGAAGTAATGCATTGAGCATTCACCCCTCTACTTGACATTTGTAATGATTCCCATTGCCGCTGAGTGTTAACTTACTCTAAAGAAATACAACCCTTTTCTCTGCTTCTCGCCTTGTAGAGACTAGTAGTGTACTTCCTACTTAATCAACTTTTATGTATAAAGCACATGATTCTACTAATTTTTCACATGATTCCACGCATAGTGCTGCTTGCTGACCTGCATTATCAACATATTTCATTTATTTTGCCAAAATATCCATTTGGAAAAATAAAATAAGTTTGACCATTTGGGGAAATTAAAACCATTTGTTCTGCATGTGCATTGAAATGTAAAAATAAAGTAAAAGCCACACGAGAACAAATAAAATAGTAATGAAACACTGCAGGCTTTAATAATTGTTTGTGAAGGCTAGGGTTAGGGTTAGGGTTAGGGTTCAAATCGATGATTCAGCAGTTCAATGGTTAATTGTTGTCATCCTGGGGTGGAATAAACATAACCCAAATATCAGTACTAAGTGATGTGCCTAAATTAAGATATGCCTTCCTTTTTTTTCACCATTGCCTGTAATTGATCAGTCAAGGTTTTGAGCGGGCGGGATTAAAACGGAATTCGGGACGTCATCAAAATCCTAACAGCCAATGATTAACTATCCGGAAATTCTTTACGCCCTCCCCTTCAACCAGAGCGCTGCAGCCTTTAAAAACGTCAACAGCTGAAATCTTGGTGGATTATTTTAATAACGAGGAGTAATGTCAAATAAAGAAAACGACTTTTTCAGCAGTTCAGAGTTGGCAATCCCTTTAAATATGCCACAATTGCATTAGATGCAGGGCAGAATATTTTACCTCCTATGGAGCATTTTGAAACCCATCCCCAGCATATTGTCATGAAGTGTATTTTACCTTGTACTGGACTGGTCTTTAATGACAGTGACAGAAACAATCCAACCGAGAAGATAAAATGAGGGGTTAGGCAGGAATTTCCAGTGTAATATTGAGCATGTCATGTAGTTATATGTGCTCCTCTTCTTCTTTGTCCTTTGGAAGATGTGTACTCTGTGCACCTGTAACCACGCCCAAATACTGTGGAAAAGAGGAGCAATTCTTGCCTGAAAAGCATGATTGCTAAGGGTGAGAACTGAAGATGACCCCACAGACCTCTTTTCAGAGAAAACCTAGCGTGCTGACTTTAGATTGTTTCTGGCTAAGATAAGTAATGCCAGGCTTCAACAGATTAACACCGACAGGTTTCTTCAACACTTCCTGGCGCCCCGCAACTGCTGGTGTTAATCATGCAGTGAATCTGTACTTTTCGGCAAGAAAGTATGTTTTCCCCTTTATTGCATAGCATATTCCCTGAAACATTTGAGCCATACACTGAGTTGCATATTAGAGTGAATGGATTTCAACATCCATGGTGATATCAACGGCACCAGAGTGTTGTGTATGATCCTTCACCTGTGGCCTGATTGCCATAGTTGAGGTATTCAAAGATAGTTTCTCACACAGATATCGTGTCATGCTGTTCATTGAAAAATTGCAATAAAGAATTAACATGTACCAAAAATGTGATTCAGGGCTCCACAAGAACAATGGATGCTCTTGACCTTCAGTCAACAACAAGCAGCCATTCTGAGCAATCTATCTTGCTGTCATTTAGATCAGATTAGAAATCACAGCTCTAAGGTATGGAAATGACTGATAACCTCTGCTAAATATAACTGGTTTTCCTTCATGGAATATAGAAGTTACAGAATATGATTCTTGTTTGATATGTTATTATTATTATTATTATTATTATTATTAGTAGTAGTAGTAGTAGTAGTAGTAGTAGTAGTAGTAGTAGTAGTATTATCATTATTATTATTGGAGTGAGTGGCTTTTGTTTTTAAATATAAAAATCTACAGCTATGCTTCATTTCTTGGCATTAATTCAGATTAAGTTTTCTCATACAAAATGTGAAAGCCTTCATTTCCTGGAGCAGGTACTCACATATTAGTGTCTGTCACAAAGTTTCTGTGAAAACAAGATCTTAATATGCATAGCACTTGGAACTTCATTTAAAAACCTTTTTTTTAAAATTAAGTTGAAAAACTAAATATAGAGCTTACCCCAGTGCAGAAATAAGGCAAAAATGTAAAATAAAAAAATCCAGGGTACGTCCACATGGCTAGCATGCCTAAAACTAAAGCTGCTCACATTCAAATCAAGTTAGGTCTACCTGTATCATATTTAGCAAACAATTAAATTGTACTCTAAATGAGTTGTCATATTACGTGACTGTTGAAATAAAGCTTTAAACCCATCATAATGGTGAAAAAACAGCACATCCTAATTATGAAGAGATTGAACCATTAAACAAACATAAAAATGCATTAATAGAATCACAGTGAAATTATTACTGCAAAAAAAATGCTGTTTTCAAAACCTTCAATATTAATCCTTAACCATGTTGTTTACATTGCTGCCTGGCAACAACATATAGCTGCCTGGCAACAACATATAGCTGCCTGGTAACAACATATAGCTGCCTGGTAACAACATATAGCTGCCTGGTAACAACATATAGCTTACAGACCCAGCCAGTGAAGCTTGGTCCAGAAATCTACGATGACTGCTTGGCTTTGCTGATTATTCTTGACATGATTGTTTATGGACTTTTAAAATGAAAATTATTGGTCTCACAGATAAAAAATAATATATCAAACCATCCATCAAGTCATGCAATGCATGTTGTTGACAGAATTAGCATTCCCTTCGCAACATTTTCATGCAGTTTTATAATGTATTTTCAACTGGCTGAGATCTGTCTTGCACCTATTCCCCCCCATAAATAAACTTTTTTTCCAGGAGTACCATGACTCACCTTTATCCTGTCCAATTAAAATCTGCCTCTAATTCATTTCCAAGTGGATGGTGCAAGGAAAAGGCCCATGCTCGTTCCTGAGAGAGTCTAAACGGTGAGGTGACAATGTCTTCTCACAGGCTATGCTTTATCATTAAACTTTTCACAGAGCTACAGGCCTCTAATATAGGCGCACGGTGCGGTGTACTCTGTATCTGTCACATTAAAAGTAAATAAGACTAACAGTGTTGTGAAGCAAGCTCAGGAGGGAAACAGGCCAGATGCTGGAGTGATGGTTGAAATATGAACCCATGATAACCGCCACTGCCTGAACACAATGGGATATTTTCTCAATAGTAATGTTGCATTTAGTACCTGCAGCACACTGTAAATAATGATGTATGACAGTTTTAACTTCAGCTGTAATGCTTAGTTAGCTCACGGCAGGCAGATAAGGCAGGGCTGCAAGAAGCTTGTGGCGGTGCTATTAAATGCCAGTTCAGTATCTTTTCTTTTCGGTATCTCCCACCCCTTGTATAAATCGCATTCTAGGTAACCATGTCAAGTGCCATGAGATGGTGCTTGCAACAGAAAACAATGGCATGTTTACCTCTGTAAAAGTGTATACACTGGACTCAAGAATATCATTAAAATAGGTAGAAGCAAGTGGACATTGTAGATAGCACAGTCAGGGTTTCAGCAAGATTCCATTGGCTCATTACTGCAGGCCGGACAGCCACACATTTGCAGGCGCATCTCTGTCCAAAAATGACTGCAAGGTGCATATAGCACCTGATGCAAAACAAAAAAATAAATAATTTGCCAGGTTCTGGCAAATAAAATAAACTCCTATTACTAAATGAATGCAAAGTAATGTTCAGCTGAGGCCAAGCGGTTCGTGCTGACAGTCTTGGTGTAAATAAAGGATTTGTTGATTACAAGTGAGTGTTTTCTGTTTGAAGGTGAGCGAGTGATGTGGTGTGTTGTCAGTGCGTTTCTTTTTCCTGCAGGCGAGATGAACACAGCTCTGCCTTTCCTGGGAGCAGCATACGGTGCAGATGGTTTTCTGAATATAAAAAAGGAACTAGGGCCCCGGTGGGACTAGATTATTCAGGGCAGTTAGGACTGCCAGGAGTTGGATTCCACGGACAGAAAACTATGCTTGAGTGCCCTAGAATGCACGAAGGAACTTGCTTTAACACTTGAGCTGGCAAATTATCAGTTGAACTGGCAATAGCTTGTCATTTAAAAAAGAACATTCTTAATGTGTATGAGACATTGGTGAGTGCTCATTTGTGACTTATCCTGTATATTTCAAACAAATACACTTGTGTGCCATTTCTGCTCAAAAGTTGCTAATGCAGTTGTACTACATACTACATGTCGGTGGGACATTTTCAGTAACTCAATGTGACCCTTCATTCATGACCTCCATACTTTTGGATGTTGGAGTCGCAGAGGAGTCATTTGCCATAAACTTTGGCATGGCACTCACGGCTTAGCCAGAAAATACGACTCGGCCAAGGATAACTTATTTGATGGTATAACTGGCTATTGTGCTGCCCTTGATCTCCCCATGCCAAATGATAAATGTTGCTGCATTTCAACTGGATCGTGTGATGTCAATTCTTCAGACATTTGTTTGATGATACCATCATGTTATTTTATACCGCTTAATGGAAAAATATTCTTCTGATTAGTTGAGTGGGCATGTAATGTGAACGGTCTCAAATAATTATTATCCACTAAAATTATTTCTTTTTTGGAAAGCTCTGGCATAAACATACTTTTATTTCAATTCTCAATTCCATGGAGGATAGTGCGCATGTGCATAATATGTCTTCCCTCTCTACTAGTCATAGGATTTATTTCCAACCTAAAAGAAATAACACCATAACTTTTGGGGGTGTTGCAGGTGTACATTTAACAACAAACTATACGCCAACTTTATTGTGCATCCAATACAACATTAAGTAAGGTGTATACTCAGCTTCCCCCATCAGTGAGGGGAAGAATTGGAGTTGGGTCATGTCTATCTCAGTCATAGAATAAGAAAATCTCTCCCAGTCAAAATTAAACTAAAATACAAAAACGAAACCATACTAAACAAGGAAGGCATATTGATATGGCACAAAAAGAAGCCATGATTAATGTGGCTTTCATATCATCTTCTAATCTGAATTAATGGCCAACACTTGAAAACAGCAACTGCTTTTATTAGATTTTCTAGCATGCTGCTTGCACCGGTGAAGAAAAACAGAATATTACTTCCTGCAAAGTGTCCACGCCACTGGCGCAGGCACGGGTGGGCCACGGCCACCTAAATAGTGTCCTTGCCCACCCATTTATCTTGAACCACCACACCCCATTGTGAATGTAACCACATAACAAGCCTTTACTGTAGTCTAGCTCGTTGTTGCTGCTATCTAGTAAGTTAGCTGCTATCTAGACAGTTTTCATTGGCTTAGCTAACATGGCCAAACAAATAGCCTATCAAGTCACTTTGTTTTTTTTTGTTTTTTTATTTAAAAGCCACGCTTGGAGGAGATTGTGACAAGCAGCTTGGATCAGATCATGGAAGCGGATCATGCGAGTCAGATATTACAGGATAAAGGGAAGCCACCGGAGGCTAACGCTGTTAGCCACCGGAGGCTTCTTCATCTTAGACTCTGCCTCCTGCTTCTGAAGATGAGCATGCTGTGCCAGGCCCATCAGTAAACTTGTCTGCCATTGGCGAACCAGCCACTCAACCAAAGATGCAATCATTCCCAGTAACATCAGGTAAGTAAAGGTATGAACAGTTCAAATGGATAGAATATAGTAAAGCTCAGTGTGCTGTACAGTACTGCAGACACTTCCCGGATGTGCATACAGAGAGTTTGTGTTCATTAGAGGATTTAAATGGAAGTATTTTAGGAATGTTTGTTGAAAAGAGGAGAACAGCAAACAGCATAATGTAGCATTTGCTAAGTCAGTGTGGGGTGCAAAGCCAACTAAAGAGTTTTGCTTTGAACATTTAATTCATAGAGAGAAATCGCCAACACAGGAAAGTGGTATTACATATCATTGTCTAATGATGTTGCAAAGTAGGATATTCCACTTCGAGAGCACAGGGATACGGAAGAGGCACTTAACAAATGGAAATTTATAGAAATATTCTCTTTGGACAATGATGACATTGTAACCATATTCAACACCAAGCCCTACCATCACATAGGAAAACATCATGTAGAAAACATGGCAAGCCAATTCAACCCATCAAAGGTAGGCCAGCTAAGTTTGAATACTAGTGTTTTTTTTCATTCTTTTTTATCCCTGCCAGTGCTGCCATGGCAACTTGGCTGTTGAAAGTTATATCGCTATAATCTCACAGGGGTGAGTGCGTGCTAATCAGCATGATATTTTACATTCATTCTCCTTGCCTCTCCATTGGAGGTTGTTAAGTAATTGGATTCTGTGCTACACACAATCCCTGCATTTTGCTTTCCTAAATGCCGCTGTGTGTTCTTTGTCAGTTGATCTCGCAATCACATGTGTCCTGGTTTGTATATATTCTGTTGTATATAAAAGACATTTTGTTTGGGGTGACAACTTTGTTGTAGGGGTGTTCGCATGCAAACTATTGCATTACGGTTGGTTATTGGCTGTCTGTTAGAGTGTGTTTTTGATTAAAAAAATTGACCTAGCCGCTTTTGCTCAGGCCCACCTGAAAACCAATTCCTGGCTACGCCACTGGTCCACACAAGCAAGAACATGTGTTAACCCAGATGTATGACAGCTGCCTCACTCATATTATTGTTACATGAGCTATATTGGTGAAATATTTGTTCAAGTTGTGTTTCCCACCCAGAATCCAAACCTTGAAGTCCATAGTCCAGTGTTATAGCCACTGTTCAACATATTGGCCCATAATCTCTTTGACAGCTCAGAAATATATTTGTAATTACTATGTCTGGTGTACATCAAGGTGGCCCAGAGATAAGGATCTATATGTTCTGAGATTCCGATCTGAAGTAAAAGGGATTACAGAAAAGGGACAAGCCTGGGCATCATTTCAGTCCAAAAATAGAAGAAAATCTATATAGCAGCTTGATGCAATTTGGCTGAGATACAGATGGACTGATCTAACAGATGCATAAGCGTCTATAAAAGTATTGCATCTGTAGAGACTTTAATGAGGGCTACAGAGGTACCCTTGAGCAAAGATCTCTAATATTTCACATTTACGTGTTTCCCCTAAAATCTATGACAACCCTCAGTTCAGATACACAAGGTCAGCAGTAACACCCGGGCCTATCCAGGAAGAAGTCTTCATGTCTGGTACCTTGAATATTGTGTGGGAATGCCAGTGAATGTGTAGACTCTTTCCATGGTTGCATCACCAGTATCACTGTTTCCAGCACATAGATCTATCTAGTGCATACGTGGTTCATAGCTATGCTCACCAGTATTTACTCATGTTGTACATGGACATGGTCATGATGTCATCATATAAAGCGCCCCAAAGTTCAATGCCTAGGTACCAATTGGCAATCATGATTCAGCTATCGAGAAATCAGTGCATTGAAACTTCAGGCGGTGGTGGTGAAATAAATGGAGCTTCTGGAAAAGGAAAAAACCCCAGCCTCACTTCAGCTGAACACACAACAACTAAAAGTGAGACTTTCCGGAATCTATGGCGCACAGTGCATTGGGAGCTGTCAATGGCACAACACGTGGGCGCACTGGGCGTGGCTACTGAATTTTGGTATTTTTGTAACCAGAGACCAGGAGTGCACAGCTCACAGCCCGTGGCACAGGTGGAAATTAGGTTTTTTGTTTACTTTGAGCTATTATTATTAGCAACTTAGATTAAAAAATATATATATATATTAGTCACTTAAATTAAAAAATGCTGATTGGTTATGTTATGCTCCTCCAACTCTGTCAGCTGGGTTCTCATGTATGTTGATCTGGGCTTTGTATTGCTTACAGTGGTGTGTGGCTCACATTTATAAGCTAAAATGGAAAATCCAAATGGAAAACCTGTTGCAATGGCTGAGGCTGAGGTTCACTTTAATACCTCCCATATTTATTTGAACTGGAACAAACAGATGAAGCGCTAAAACTAACTGAAGAGGATGGAAGTAGAACAGAGGCTGAGATGGAAAGGCAAGACGCAGAGGATTCCGTGTATTCCGGTAAGTCAATTCCGCAAGTTCATAGAGCAGGCAACAAAATGTATTTTAATTTTAATTTTAGCAAATAAATTTCAACTTTCACACTGATTTTTACTTCCAAATAACAGGTTTAGATAAACTGGACTTGTTGAAGTAAATTGAACCTGTATCTAAATATGCCCCATTGAACGGAGCCGCTCTTTGGGTGGCCAAATCTAAAAAAAGAAAGACGTGACAACATTAATATTACCAATCAGCATGGTGGAGATAGTTCTTGAAAATAGGTCCAAGTCAAAGAAAGAATTATACAGAATTACCCTTTAACAATACCACAAACGGCTGTGGGCGGTGTTATAAGGCCATAGGTGTTGTTGTGTCATTTATTATAACATGTATTTATAACATAACAAAATATTATAACATATAGATTTTTCTGAAAACTTGCCTCTTATCATCTCTCAGCAGCAGCTTGCATCCTAAGAAGCAAAGCCTACCACCTAAAACATTGGGTGCTTTGAAGGTTAAGCAGAGATTTGAATGCAAATGTTTAGGGTTACAGTGCCAGAGCCAGCAAAGCCTGCCACCTACCATATTGGGTGATTTGGAGGTTAAACAGAGATTTGAATGCAAATGTTTTGGGTTACAGTGCCAGAGCCAGGCAACGCCAGAGCCAGATTCACATAGACAACGCCTCACATTTTGGGTCATTTGGAGCCTGCCAGCTCCTTGAATGTGCTTGTTTCAAACTACAGGGGCAAAACTAACTTGATCATGGAATTTGGTATGAATAAGAACTGCAGTTTGGGTAAAATACATTGTTCTTACAAGCTGCCTTTTGCTCCTCTTTCTGCAATATTTTACAGAAATTATAGATCTCCCCACTGATGAAACTGATGAGTGGTGAAATTCCTTAGTTGTATTGAATTTTATTGAAATTGACTGGATGGTGTAATGTCTTTGCCACAAATTTAATTTTAACTGAAATTTGCGTGGCTTCTAAGAGCAGTCATTTGTACTGGTCATCTAATTTTTAAACGTGCTTGAAAAATTCACAGAGAGCTAAATGGTATCTCTTTTTGTTTAAGCATCACATTTATCCATGTGCTATGAGAAAATGCAAGATATCTCAGTTTAAACTTATAGGGCTCTATTTTAATAAACCAAACGCAATGGTGAACGCAAGAGTAATCGCTTGGCGGTATCGCTCTGAGGGCGTGTCGGCGAGAAATTTGGTAATTTTCATGACGGCAATCTTGGCGCACCTTATGGCGGTATTGCTAAAAGGCTGGGTTTAAACGTCCAAGGTGTGTCTCTATGGTAGCCAATCAAATTGTTGTTCTCATGCTTTAAAAAAAAGCCAGTTGGAACGCAATCGCTCCATGCAATTTCATAATGAGCAACCCAAACGCACTGGACCGTCAACGACAAGAGCGATTTTCCGCACAGGAATCAGACATACTTGCAACAGAAGTACAGGCTAGGACTGTAGTAATTTATGGATCACAATCCACGCCACCTCGTCTCCCAGAAGTTCGGAAGGCACGGGAGGAGGTGGCGAATGCATTAATTAGCCTACATTAGGTGATGTAGGCATAATTATGATTCAAATGGTAGGCTTATGATTCAACTGTGTCAATGTGTAATTTATATATTATAGGCTATTGGCCTATATGATCGCAAGTTTCTTGTAAGCTGTCCTGTTTTATTCTAGTAGTTTAAATTAAAATTAATTAATTAATAATAATTATAGGCTATTTGTTCATTAAATGTAAGTGTAATGTTGGCATCACCTATAGACACTACATAGAACTACATGACGAATAAGTTGGCAAATTGCCAGAGTCTATTGCGTTCCCGCTAAGAGGTGGTTCCAGCTGATCATAACGCAATGGGTTTTCGTTGGTTCAAATTGTCACTGAGCCGAAAGTATTTTAGAACACGCCCCAGACAGCGCCACCCATCCCACTGCAGCGCAAGCGAAAGGATGTTATGTTGAGAATTTGTTGATCCTAGCGGTATTGCTGAGAAACGCCATAGCGCCAGTTTTAAGACGTTGATGCTGTCAACAAGCTTGCGTTTGACTATACCGTCCCCTTGCGCTGGTTTGAAAATAGAGCCCATAATGGTCTAAGAATGGTATAGGAAAATGAAGGCAGAAATCCCAGTATCACAATTCATATTATATAAGAATTTTGTAGAATTTTGTTACAATAGCTCCTTTGCTAATCACAGTTCTAATTAATTATTCAGTTCATTAAAAAGCCATAAATGTATTAGTTTGATGCAAATGAGTCCAGTTCATGTGAGCAAAATATGGCCATTGGAGCAGATATACATTTGCACAAAAGCAGGTGGTGCTCTGAATATGTCAGGCTGATTTCCCTTTGAGCTCAAGAAAAACATTACGCACACCTCACTGTTGACTGAGTTAGAGCCTAACATTTTCTACCACAAAAATAACTCAATGAGAACATTTCTCCAGTTTAATGTGTTTTTTAATGCAAGCAATGCTGCCTTCAGCAGACAATGTTGTTGTCTGTTTCCAGAGTTTCTGTAACCAGAACAAATGCAGTGCTCAATCTAGATGCAGTGAAAGTGACTAAAGACTAAACATAAGGGTGCCCAGAGCTGGAAGAAAATGGTGGCAACAGCTGCTCAGAAAATTAGCCATGACCTGTATTTATGGTGCATTTACTTAATATGTGCAGTGCAAAAAAAAAAAAGTCTCACATTTCTCCCAGCTGATGACCACACTGGGTGGAAAGAGTCATCCGCTGTTCAGTGACAAGAAAAGGGCTGATCCGATCAGTGTCACATCTCTGACCACTCTGTGATAGCATTAATGGCCCCAATCTGCCCATTCTGGCGGAGGCAATTAATGAAGATTGATGTGAATAACAACTCAGCCTAACAACCGTATGAACAGGAATGGCTCGCGTACAGGTGCGACACTTATCCTCTCTTTCTCTCTGCAGCAAGGACGCGAGGGCTTGCCGTTAATGAACTGCTCACCGTGACCATCTTGGGACAACTACAAGGTCTCCAGGAATAGATTTGTCATGCATTCTAAAGCATGCAAGGGGCTAGATATGCCCCTTACTATAGGGACTGACAAGGTAGTCTTTTGTGTTCAGGCAGTGTGCCTTCTATAATCGCCAAATTTCTTGATTCCGTTGATGTGGGCTTTACAAGCTTTTGAGGTTTACCAGTAAGCATTCTCATTTCACGTGCCAAGAGAGTACACAAACTCTAACTCAAGTGCAGGACAGCCATGTCATGAATATAAGTAAAAGATTGAGGATGACACCATGTCTGATAAAATATGAGAGTCTGATGACTAGACTGTTACCTGATAACGCTAAGTATTGCAACACCTGAATGTTCACATGCTCTTATGTGTTATCTTTCTATTCAAATTGAAGGAGTAGGTGCTATATCCATTGTTCTTGGATTTGGATTCAATGCACATTCCATTTGCCAATTTTCCTCACAGTTCAACAATCGCCAAAATTGACTCTCTAAGTTTTAGCTTCAAAGATTGCTTTTATTTTTCATCAAAAACTTAAAGCCAAATGTTGACTGAATCCTGCCAATTATCAGATTTGGCTTGATATGAAACAGCACGTAAAAATTCCCTCCTAGCTACTAAACATTGGCTGTGTGAATTATACGTTAAAAGCATATAAAGACATCCCTAAAAGCTTGTTGCCTAATTCAGTGCATTTAACTTGCAATGCCCACATTGTGGCACTAGTGAATATAGGATTTAGTCAACTAATTTCCCTGAAGTTGACTTCTGGCCACTGTCACAATAGTTTTTAAACATCGTCCAAGTCGGAAATTGCATTACATGGAGCATATTAGGAGCATGATTACAGTGCAAAGTTCTTCTCTGTCCACGAAACTCCCCCCTGAGCCATGTAAAACCAGAGGGTGAAGTTGGTATTCTGCTGCAGAATACCATTCAAAGTATGTCTGTTTTTTTAATCCCAGATATGTGGAAATGGAGTTGGATATCGCACCACACACCATTGTGATGACATAGCTCAAGGCATTATTGAGGGATAAGGGTAGCTGTTGTTAATCGCTGAAACTGATAAAAGTCTCCTTGACATGATCCAGTGGTATGAAAGTCATGACATCAGAATCTATGAAACCTATAGAAAAAAAACAGCTTACAAATGAATATCAGGCACTTGCTCAGCAGATATACAATACAGAAAAAAACAATAAACCACCAATGCATCAAATAATTCAGAGTTGTTGAGAAAATAACAACCAAGTATTACAACCATGATCAACTCAAAAATAAACCACAAATAAACCACCAATTCTATCAACCAGCACACAGATTTCTTAAGGCTGTGACTGCGAGGATGTTTGATCCCAAGCAAGTGTAAAGACTTGACTTGTCAATCCTCCCACTACACAGTAAATTCACAGCAAAATGTCCAGTGTTAATTCAACTCAGTGTTGACTCAAATCTAGCAGTGTACATACAAGCCTACTCTGGCAAGATCAGGCTCATATGTACACTGTTAGAGTTTAATTGACACTGGACATTTTACTGTGTACCCTTAATTCTAGGCTTTGACAAAAACTGTAGATCCAATTATTATTTGAACAGGAAAACAGCATTGCAAAGTCACTAGGTGAATTCTGGTCCATAGTCTTCCTATGGACAAATTCTCACCAGGCATCATGAGTCAATGACAGAAGGAACTCTATAAACTTCGCCCCGAGTGGTTGAGACGTATCCGTCTCAATTACAGTATTCATGTCAGTCTGAAATTATAAACTACAACTTTAAGAAAACCCCGTAAATTTTGATGCAGGATTGTTTAAACAGGGTTTGTACGGTCATGAAAAACCTGGAAAAGTCATGGAATGTCAAAATTGTTCTTTCCAGGCCTGGAAAAGTGTTGGAAAAAAATTGAATACAAAAAGTTGGAAATTAGTTTAATAAATCGTTTCATGTCGTACATTTTATATGCATTCTTGTCACTATCTCACTACGTAACTAAAACAGTTGTTTTTCAATTCACATAGCCTATGACTTAACCTATACATGCACCCGCTCCTACCAAATCCTGGTAGGCCTATAGCCAAAGAGGGTAAGCGGAGCAAGAGGTCCAACTTCAGTGCTGGAACGTCCGCTTTTTGGCACCGGGCCAATTATAAGCAACATTTCCACCTAAGTTCAGTTATGATTTAGAAATGGTTGAGCTTATATCTGTACATAAGAGTTATCTCCGTGGTCATTGCAATGCAAACGGCATGATACTCATTTCACAAGACGGAAAACATCGACAAGCCGCCCCAGACACCGCGCACAATGGATTATTATGGTTCTATTTAGCCTAGGCTAAACTACAAACTGTTTTCAGTTTACTTACACCTGTTTTCAGTTTATGTTCGATTTTACTATAGGCTACAGAGAAGTGAATAACATCCAAAGAGAGAATTCAATAAGCTGGTAAGTTACGTAAATCAAAATTACAAATACAATCCAACAATGGGACAAAAAAATTTTCCTACGTCCATGGAACAAAAAATGTTGAAAACCAGTGGCCTGATAGATTGGACGCTACACGTTGATCACAGCTTTGGCCAGTGGGCAGTAGCAGACTAACTGGACACTCTCGAGACATGAACGACAGTTTAAAATGTTTTTATTTTTTCACTTTTAGATTTATAATAGGCTATAGGCTACAAATGATTAATTAAAAACGTATAGCCTATTAACACAAACCAGCCGGGTCTTCTCTGATCCTTTTTGGTAAGTCAGTTTAAGTTTCAATTAGGCTACCCGAGACACGTGGCTATTATTTCAGGCCAGACCCATACCCGAGAGACACGTTGGGTCTTCTTGGGTCCTACCCCAGGTTTTTGGGCCCATGTGGACCAGTGAAGACCTCTGCTAGACATAAGGAACTGAAGTCTTTATACAGAATGTATTGACAAATCGATGAAGGGAATCTAAAGCACACATTTCCTCTCAAATATACACCACAGCCAGAGGAATTCCTGGCTTTAATGAAACTGTCAAGGGTTGAGAGTTCCTGATGAGATTCACATACAACATTAACAGCAGTCCTGAAGCGTCACTAATGCCAGAAATAAGCACTCCAACACACACTAAATCCCCATGGAATTCACACTAATTTTTCCTTCAGAAAACTGCATACCGCTTGTTTTAATGTAAAAGAAAATAAAAAAGAAGTAGATACTGTATATGCTTTAATGCATTTTGATGCAGATTTGCATGTTGAAAAATGTAAAAAGTGTTGGTGCAGAATGAGGGAACCTTTCTCGGGGTGGTAATTATGTCCATACTGAGAAGAAGCAGGATTAGTGTGAAGGGAACTGATTGAAAATCTCCGCACCATCTTGGCGATAGCGTCTCCCTAAACACTTGATTACATTCTGCGGCACTGTTTGTTTATTGAAAAGTCAAGTAGATCAAACAGAAACAGGTGCAAATTTGCATACTGTTTCCAGAGCCCTCTATCGGAATTCTTTCACCATCTCGTTACATTGCTTATTCAGCGATTCTAGCCACAATGCAATAACTTTCGCAAACATAATGCAATGCTACACTATTTGATGCAAAGCCGTTGGCAAGATTTCATGCAAACACAGGAAGCTATTGATTCAGGACTATGAGTCTTGTGAGCTGACTTGTATTTTTAACTTTACACAATGGGTCCCTATATTGATTGGCATACACTATAACTAATGCATGCACAACATGCATTGGGTCTAATGGGTTTCTTTTGTAATTAAATTTGGGGACATCTGGCCCATCATGAATCATGCTATGATTATACATGAATAACACTACATACTTTGTCTAAAGGAGTGGTTTGTTGTGAAAAGTTCCTTATATTTAGAGATATTATTTTGTTCAATCACATGGTACAGTTTGGTAAAGTTTGAAGGATGTGTGCAAGTCATTTTGCTAAATTAACTTACTCAATTTATTTACCCTGGTAAAATGTATCAGTTAGTAAAGCACATTACAATTACAATTAGAGCTTTAAAGGAAATGCTTTTTTAATGTTTTTTTCCCTTTTTGTCCCCAATTTCAAAATGACTTATTCAAAATAAATTGTGCTCATTGCTGCAACCTCCACTGTTGATTTGGCAGCACACAGACAAGCATGTGTTCTCTTCCAAAGAAGTTCCACTGCTTCTTCACACTCCAGTTCACAAGTCACTCCAGTTCCAGTTCACATGCGCCAGTGGAAGACTTCATGTGCAGCTCGACAGGTGGACATGTAATGCGGGTGCCTGAATGAACAGTAGGGGTCACTAGCGAGCTTTAAGACATTGTAATCAGCTCAGTTAGCCCTGGCAGGGTTTCAATTCAATGCCAGATCCATGGGGTCCATCATGCATTAGCATAGTACCCTTCACAGGAGTCACCTGGAAAACTATCTTAAATACCTTAAGCACTTTAAGTAATGAATGCTAATGCTTTGTATTAATAGTTCATTAACAGTAATGAAAAGAGACGATGATTGTACATTGTGCTTTTCATAGAAATGTATGATTTTGACTGATGAAATCCATTAAATACTTTTTTTGCCAGATTACACACAGTCCATCTGTTGCATTGTGTAATGTAACTTAAAAGTAATCTGACACTAGCCCAGTGTCATCTCAGCAACTGCTTTTAGGTATTTAGGTATAAAAAACTAATTTGGGATAGACTTTAATGGCTGAGCAAACAAGGTAAGATGCCATCGACAAAACCAGTTTCCCTACTGCTATGCAGTCAGACAGCACATCTGTATTATTCATTTGTCTATTTAGCCGGTACGATGCACAACTCATTAGCTGTACCACGGTTAGCTTAAAAGCTAATTTTCTTCTGCAGTCCCTGGGCAGGAAAATATTAGTTATCACATCAAAACAACAAGGACATAATACACGATTATAGTACAAATACATACATGTGTAGGCTGCTCGGTAGCCCATCCAGTTAATGCATTGTTCTAATGCATGGATGGGCACCATGGTCCGGTGCCAACTGTGACCCATTGCCTTGCAGAGCAATGCACAACTGGCACCAGTTTCACCCAGGGAATTGAGAGATTCTGACGGTTTAGGGCATCTCATCGCTCTCTAGTGACCCCCACTGGTCAACACTGCGAGCATACTCCACCTGTTGAGTTGCACATGAAGGGCCCTATCTTGGCGATCTTGGCGCTTGGTCTAAGCGCATGGCGTAAAGTCCATTTAGGGCGTGTCCAAGTCTACTTTTGCTATTTTAACGGCGTGTTTTTTGGGCGCTAAGCACGGCGCAGCGTGCAAGTGGGCTGAACCTAGTCTCTTCTTGGGTGTGTCTTGGGCGTGACATGCAATAAACCAATCAAAATGTCATATCCCATTCCCTTTAAAAGCCTGCTTTTCCACCTCGGCGGATTGCTTATATGATGGCGAAACAGACATGCGCGTGCGTGTTTAGTGCGATCAAGGAATAGGCTATATGGATCACTAGCCTATGATAAATATTATTCGGACAAACCATTATGAGTTCCCGGTCATTTCCGACAGTGCTGTTATTTTACAAAATATATGCGGTTAAATTTCGTTAAAGGCACCTGCAACAGCTGAGAATAAGTTACCAATGGCTTCCGTCTCACCTTAGAAAACGCCAAATTAGCCTTGTTTAACTAATTTCGTTTGATTATGCAATGAAGCAATGAACTCATGTTCAAACTTCTTCCGAAGTTCATTACCTGCATTCTAATTTTGATTAATAAAATAAATAATGTTATTTTGCCTTAATGATGACAATAAATACAATAAAGCTGTCAGGTTGGCAACCCATAGGTTCACGCATATTTTCCCTTGTTTTATAATGTCCTGCTTATGGAAATGTGACCAACCTTTTTTTTACTGGTAGCGTAATGCTTTAAAACAATCCACTTTCCCAGGAAGACCGTTAAAAGTGCGATTTACAGCAGGGGAAACAGACCTGCTCCTGTAAAGCGCACATGGTATTAAAATTAATTGTGAATTAATTGTAACGTGCTGCAAATTTGTTTTAGTTTATAATTAGAGGCTTAGTTCTCTTTAAAATCTTTTGTTCAGTTATGGAATAACAGGTGAAATCAGCGGGGTTTTAATAAGCTGAGGGTATGGAAACCTTGTCACTGTAATTAAAAAAATATGAAGGACGAAGAATAGCTAAGGTTACAATTCAGTTAACATGGTGATATTTAGCTCCGTTTTTTAACCATAGGCTATCGAAAAAAAACCTTATGCACAGCGAACCCGCTGTAGCCTAGGCTATTTGAAAAACAATAAAAGCAATATTCACTGGACAAGGTTTTGAACTTTTTTCAGTCACAAACCATTCTATTTACTTACAGGCTGTATTCCTAGATAAACAGAGCTGTATTGTAATGACATCTGAAGCGCATTTTCAAAACTCAAATGTCCGTCTATTGCAGTGCGTGAGTTTTCCATTGAATGACAATTCACGCATTAGGTGTAAATGACAATTCGCGGATTAGGCTTGATATAGGTGTTATCAGCTCCTTTTTAATGTATAGCCATTGTCCCGTACCATCGCACATCGCCTGGATGTTGATGGAGTGGGCTGAGAGCAATGTAATGTGGCATCGTTTCCCTTCGCTGAGGGAAAGTTATGTGGACCTATGGAACCTTTTATTATTATGCATTTTTGATATAGCCTACACAATAATAATATTTCACATTGTGATCTAGATATTTTAGTCATGCTTGTGCGCGCCCCTGTGTGTAACAGACAGGAGGGTACGCGGGTTGTGCACACGCCTATGTAGACAAACTTATATGCACC
Source organism: Synaphobranchus kaupii (assembly GCA_029718625.1). Classification (NCBI taxonomy): domain Eukaryota; kingdom Metazoa; phylum Chordata; class Actinopteri; order Anguilliformes; family Synaphobranchidae; genus Synaphobranchus; species Synaphobranchus kaupii. The sequence continues at coordinate 109,319,728 of CM056377.1, read as the reverse complement.
GTTAAAATAACATGTAAACTGCGACATGACTTTAGGCCAGGTTTGTGGTGGTTCTAGCGCAAGCGTTTTCTGCTGGCTCAAGATAGCAATACGCCACTCCTCATCTTAAGACCAACACGCCCAGTTCACTTGTAATGGGCGCAAGAATACATGGTAGTTAAAGGACGTGAACGCAAGGCGTTATTATGAACCATGCGCCGGGTGTAAGATAGCAAAGACACTTGCGTTTGGGTTAGCGTCGTTTAGTGCCGGGTGTAAGATAGGGCCAGAAGAGTGTTCCCCCAAAGTCTGACTTGTACACTGAAGTGTGATCACATACCTGCCCTCTCCTATATCGATAGTGGAGGTTGCAGCAATGGCCACTGCCCGTAAATATGATTGGGCATTCCAATGTGTGAGAAGAAGGGAGGGGGGGCTAAATAATAAAATTGTAACCACAACTTTTAGTTTTAATTAAGGCACTTTTAGATCTGTCAATGGGCAATATTTATTTTCTATTATATTGAAATTATGCCAATAATAAGCGTTCAGTAATGTGTCTAAGTGAAATAAATACTGTATGTTAAAATGAAATTCTAGTTATTCAACTTAGTAAAATAATAATACTGTACAGTGTACACTTTGTATGAAAAACTGTTTGAGTAATGTGGATTTTGATTTTAAACTTTGAATCTATCATTAGCAGTGTTTGAAAACAGAATGCATGATGGGAAGATATGATTCATTGTCTGTCACCATCTTCAGAATGCATAAACATTATATTCACGTAGACTGCCATTATCTGGTATGTATGAATGATGAGGTAGTTCTCTGTATTGTCAGAAACACATTTTCTTATATAGCTTTAGTACAAGGAAAGAGACAATGCATCTTATGCCACAGAAACTGTGCAGTGGTGAGGGCATTGACCATCCAGATATGATGCCACTGTGCACTGTGGCTGAGCTAAATGGAATGCAGCTGCGTTGTTTATACAAAATGGACACCCTGTAAATACGGAAGGACACTTCTGAAAAGGCCAAGGTGGAAACATAATTAAGATGTACAAGCAAAACAAAAGACCCAACTTTCTTTGATTTGTCCTTTGGAAAAGGCTTCAGGTAAGCGAGAGGTGAGGACATCTTTGGACCACACCCCTAAAAGGTTCTGAGCTGATGTACTTTTTTCACGAAGGTTTAATTTCGGTACTTCTAACACAAAACTTCCTCGTGCATCAAAGTAAAAAATGTCTAAATGTTTGCATAGCAGTGTACTTTTTCACTCTATTGCCATGTTGTTTCCTCTCACTGACATTTGCTAATACATGGTACTAAGTGTCCAATCTATGGACCACACTTACAAGCAGTATGAGTAACATTTAGAATGCATATGTAACACACAGTGTATAGTCCAGGGGTCACAAAGTACAAGTCCTGTCATGTTTTTTTCTTAGCATGAACTCAGCCAGCTAATTTGACTAATTAGTTCTACCTCCTGAAGAATTGTGCTAATTAGCAAATCCAGGTGATTGGAACAAAATACTGGAGAGGACATTTACTTTCTGAACCTGGATTTTCTAACTCTCGTATCACATGTTGGTAGTATAAGGATACGACTGTCATCCTGACATAACCCCACCCCACACAACTGAATGAGGAAGAACAGATGCTCCAACTCAGATACCTCAGTGCTAGGATGGTAATATGTATTATATAAAATGTCATATTTAATATAACATACTTAAATGCAATCAACAGTTTTTATCCCTGTGTCAATGGGTGGATCTTCAATGTCTTTGACACAATGGACCAATCGCATGTCACTAAACTCATTACTCATCTGAGTTTATCTCCTAACACAGGTGTAACAAATGTAAAAGGTTCCATTAACTCCTTTAGCCTTGTTTAAATAACCCTTGTGGGGGATGTCATGAAACAGAAAAGATATAATAGAACAAATAAAAAATTTGAAATTTGATAACTGATGATAGCATAGATATTTGAGGTTCTGGGTTCATGCTTTTTGTGGTAGCAGCAGTTAGTAGACATTTATGGAGGTTGTCTGAGGCACCAGTCTTCATACGGACGTAGGGAGGGAGGGGGGGTGTAGATCAGCAATAAATTGCGGCAGGTCGCAGGTCGCTATTTAGCTATTTACCCTGTCAGAAATGAAATAGTGGGTGGATTGAAATAGTGGGAGGTCCTTCCTCCTTGACCTCAATCATAACAAAGCCTTTTGAATTACTCTGATGGTACAGATTAGGCATGCAAAATGGACATGTGTCTTGATGAAACGTTCACAGAATAGACGTGCAAAGTGTTTGTGCTGGTGAAACATTAAATTATATATTTATTTATTACTCTGCGACTGACTAGTCAGAATTGGTTTCTTGCACTCAGCCAGTAGATTATGATTATGTCACTAATGTGTTAGCATTACTTATTTCATCTTTAATTGTATTTACTTTTGTCCACATACTGTAAAACTCATTGAATTCTGTTTGTAGCAGATGACGGGAAAGCGATCAATCTTTTCCTGACTCATTCAAGTTTAGTATAGCCTTCCCATTTAGGCCATATGCCCACAATGTATGTTTTTGCAGAAAGGAAGGAATTCCTCTTCAGATAATGTCCTTCATCAAAGTCAAAGACAATCAATTAGTATATTATGCCTCTACGATGAGACTTATTGTTTTGCATAATTTAAAAAAAAAAACAATAAGGCTCCATGCATTCCCAGTTTGGAGATTAATGAAGCTCGGTATGGGGCGGAAACAGCTGAGTAATGGTTGTATGTACTAGATAATTTATCAGATCTGAAAAAACATTGACACATACTGCATTCTGATTCTGTGAAATGTAAATTATGCAGTTTGGCCTATGTAAATTCTGAGTAAACAAAGGGATTTTGCTACACATATTTGAATAAACTTTGCCAGCTTGATTTTAATTAAAGATAACACCAACATTTCAGCCAGACAACTTATTTCATCTTATTTTGTTGCATGTAAGAGAGTGACCTACATGACATTTACTGATTAATTTTTAAACCTGAACTTGTTTTTTTTCCCGTTATGGTTTACAATGTTGTTAATTCTTTGATGTTGTGACTTCTATAAAGGAACAAGGTGTGTATCATTTGCTTGTGCTGTATCTTTGCTGGCATCAAAAATAACATCATTCCACAGTGGATTTTTAATGCACTTAATGCCACCAACATTTTGTGAAGCGGGTTATATCACTCTGCCAAGCATATGAGCTGCGTTTCATTTTATGAGTGGAGTAACACATGACTCACTCATCTTCCAGCCAGCTATTATCACATGGCCTGAAGAACAGAATGGGAATATGTTTTTTCAATGTTCCACAGTTAATCTTTGATTGACTCAGACTGTCTATGTAATTCAGAGTCAAATGTGTTGAGTCTGCGGTTTATGTAAAGAAGATAAAAGTGTTTCATTAGGACTGGTATTGCAAATTTTTCCAACAAACATTTCATCCACCTTTGAATATGTTCCCATGGTGTGTCGCATTTGATGCCATTGCTTTTTCATAAATAAATTGCTTTCGGTGGAAGAGCTCCGTGTTTTGTTATAGTATATTACAGATTTATTGACAATGATTAGATGCAATGTGGAGTTTTGTCAGGTCAAGCAAAACGAAGTGCAATTCCCCTTCCGTATATACACACATCGTGTCACATTTATTTATTTATTAAACTTTGTTTATACAGGGTGGTTGACTGACCATGCATGCACTTTTACAGCAATGTAATTTTAACGCCTCACCCCAAATAGCCTAGCCTGTGTGTCTTTGGATGACGCATGCATCCAATCGCATGGCCATGAAGGTAGCATAGAAAGAGGGTTTAGATTCTGGCTATAAAGTTGATATGAAAATACAATGAAAAATATTCAGTCATGTACAATATGCTGTATATGAAAATACTAATTGTGACAGTGCAAATAATTAAATAGGGATGATTGTATGTTCGTTTTGTTTTTCATCACCGGCCTAAAGAATAAGAAAACATGTGAAAGGTACTTCACCAATACAAAGAACATGCAGCTTAGAACTTGTTACTGCCCGGACACCATGGCAACATGTACTTTGAAAAGAGAATTTGTGTTTGTCTACACTCTCCCAAAATGGCAGAGATCTTTGCGGTGACAGAATGGGCCAATATATACATTTGTCCATTCCAAAGTAAGAAAACCCGGGGATAAAGACATAGAGAAGGTTAAAAAAGAGAGTCGTCCAGTCCATTGAACCATAGAATTCCAAAACCCCATAAAAAGGCCAGGAGTGGAGTCTGTGTATAGGCCCACTGATAAGGCTATAAGAAGCAGCTGCCTGTCAACGCGGGCTGTAGCTGGCACTGTACGTGGTCCTGCGGCACACCCCGTCTGCTGCAGCCTCTGAGGTAGATAATCTGCTCCTGCTTTGTGCACCGTACGCTGCATTACAATGAAAGGGGGAAATAAAAATGCTTGGGTTTCAAAGTTTAAAAAAGTGTATGGGCCAGGGTCAACTATCGGCATAACCATATATGATCTCTTTGGAAAGGTGCAACTTCACATCATTCTTTTGCCATTTATCAGTGGTCCTCACCTTTAAGAAATATAATTTAAAAAATTACTGATCCAGAGAAAGACAAAGACTTTGATGCATGTATCTCTTCAGGATCTCACTAGGTTTGGTGCTTAAGCAACGACGATAGCATGTGTTTATGCGAGCGAAGGTCTAGGGGAAATTAACAGATGGTGATACTTTGAGAAGGAGATTGGCAAGGTTAATGATACTAAAGAATTAGCTGGATGGATGTATAATTACAATGATCGATTGAATCAAAGAGTAATAGCATCTACACTCCATTAAATTAATCATGTCTCCCAGATTTGTTTCTAGTTATTAAGAAAGGGTGACAGCAATTTGAGTGTCACTCAAGGGAGAGGAGGGCACATTGGGATAGGAGGCACTCCTCCATCGTTACTGTTCATTTAGCAGTTCTCACACGTGCCTGCTACAATTTAGTTGGCTCTGTAATTCAAGAAGAATTATGCACTGAGGAGTCCTTGCCCGACCTGTGTACTGAATATGTGCTTTAGCCCTGGATAATAAAGCTACTAGGAAATGAAGCTGATTTAATCCTTACCTCTCGTACAAATATATACTGTAGTTTGGTTACATGTCGCATACCCGTCTAAAATTCCATTCATGGCACATTTAATAAAATAATCTAGCGATACTGTTTCTCTATTAATTATGTATACAGCATACATGCAAATATTTTCAATACAGGAACAGCCCATTGCCGTTATCTGAAAATCATCCTACGCCATATCTTCCTTCCTATGCTACAGTCTCCTCTGGCCTAATGCTTCTTGACCTCTCAGATGCTCTCGTCATGGCTGATCGCCCTGCCCTCTGTCTCTCACTGGCCTGGGACCTTTCAGTAGAACATTTTGCCAAGTTCCTTTCTCTTCTTCTCCTTCTCCTCTCTCTCTCTCTCTCTCTCTCTCTCTCTCTTTTCTCTTTCTTAATACTCTGTCTCTGCATCTGTAACCTTCTCTGCATACGTTCTGTAGCATGTCTGGCCACTTTTGTCCTTGAAATGCATTCCTTCCTGTTATTTTGTTATTCAGAATTAATCTTGACTCTCAAGCATAAGTACCAACGCCGTTTTCACTGTGGAGAGCAAATGACCTCATATGGCCCTCTGTTCTGCCCTATTTTCTAAATAAAAAGTAATATCTCTGAATAATGAAAGTGAAGAAAACATTTTGCAGACCATGCACAGATCAGTACAGTAAGATGCAAATGAATACGCCCAGCTACCCTCTCTATAATGCTACCTTTATTCCCAGCTCTATGATCTCCGAAAAGCTTTTCATATTGTACCAGATGCTATTGCAAATGCACCATCTGCATATATTGCAAACATGAAGATAGTGCAGTGGAGAAAGTTGAAAGCAATGGGCCATGGATGCTTGCTTGTGGCACATTCTAGTCTTCAAGCTGTTCTATCTACCAGATCCATTATCAAGTCTCACTCTGTATTTCCCACTGAAAACAAAAACAATGTTTCAACAATAGTGTCGAAAACAAATTTGCACTTTGGCTTCTCACCATACCCTCTGAAACTACCATATTTAATGAAATAGTTAGCATTTTTGCTTTTGTGTCCCATGTTTGTCACTGAGAATTAATCCATGTGCGAACATTAATTCCAGACACAGTATTTTGTTCAACATACGCAACCGTGAACCATAAACTAGAGACCTCATTCGTTGCCAAATCAGTAAAAAAATAAAATAAAATAGTCGATCCATATAATCATCACTTTCATAGAAGGTCCTTGTCAATCATTTTACATGTCCAATTTGTCTGTTATAAAATTGCAACCTCACCTCTGAAACTTTACAGGGAGGTAACAGATGCCCATGAGACCCCAATTAGGAGACTCCAGAGAGGAATAGGAAAAGGGCTGGAGAAACCTCCTAGGCATTCACTGGGCTCAGTACAATAGCAGGCAGAACATAGGAACACAAAAGGCAAAAAGACGAAGCAGAAGAAAGCACTGGTTACAGCAAAAAGAGAATGATGAGCCGTGGGTTTGGGTCATAAAGCGCCAGTAATGGAGCCCCTCTGGCGGTCTGTGCTCGTTGATTCTCCCAGAGTGGAAAAGCACGGCTAGTTCCTTCCTCTTCGGGGGAACTGAAGTGAGAGAGAGAGAGAGAGAGAGAGAGAGAGGCGGGCGGGGGGGAGAGAGAGATACCATTAGCAATGACAGCACATCAAAACCCTCTTGTGCAGTCATGGCATCAGAGAAAAGCCAACAGCTGTTTAATGAGAAGGCACAGTGGACACGCGAGTGGTACTGTGTGTGCTGGTTAAGAGTGTTGATGGTGCTGAATGCACAATGGTCACTCTGCAACAGTCAGCCCTTAATCTGCCTACAGAACAGTCAAACCTTACACATTCTTTAAGAAGAAGATTTTTTTTATGTAGGCAGAAGATTTTTTGGCATTTTTATTTCAATGTTTACCAGCAACTGCACTTTCACCCATGACTTCTGTGTGCTATTAATCATCGTATAGGTTTACAAACGTCTGCCCTCTATTAATGTGAAAATGCACATCTGTGTGTGGTTCAATATTTTAGTCAAATAAAAACTAGTGACTGTTACTAAAACAATTACTGGGATGTATTTTTTCTTTTCAGTGTCTTGACCCGCTCAGCGTGACACACTGACCCGAAGCGTAAATCATCTGAGGGCCCATAGCGAACTGCTGGAGCTCAGCCTGCAGCTTTCTGAGCGTCCAATCATTTGTTCAGACGGCGCTGAACATGGGAGGTCTCTGAGTCAGACATTTCCCTCAGAGTCTCGTCCGCACGGCATTTGGCATGGTGGCAAGGTGAAAGCGAAACCGAGTCTATTCCTTCTTTTATCACCGGCTGGCCTAGCGGGGTTTCCCATGATCTCCAAACATGTTCCACTCCGCCGGCATTGATAATTAATCTTAAACCATTCCGTCAGGTTACAGTGTCCTTCCTTCTGCCTGCTTTGGGTCCTGCTCCAGTTATTAATAAAATGTCTACACAGACCTGGGGGAACATTAAATCACCATATAGCGCAATCAATATTCCGCCTGCAAATATGCCACACATACCATAAACTACATTGTTCATTCAAATGTACTACCGTTCCATTTTTGACATCAGTATCAGTAAATTAGACATTCATATAATCGATAATGTGTATTTTTTCTAATGGTAGGAATTTGCACAATGGTCTCCTAAATGTAAATGATTTTTCGAGGGTATAATTTTAATTATGTTTGGCATTAAAATTCAGTTTAAGACATTTAACATTTTTGTTATGCATATATTCCAGAAAAAAAACATTGTTTTAAGTAACAGTAACAGTTGACGATGCTGAAAAAAGTGGTGAAATAAATTCAAACAATAGTGCCACCGTACTCTTACTTGACCTATATTATGATGTACTGAGAGGTACTAAAATGTAACAAAAAATAAAGACAAGTATGACAAATCAAGTATAAATTTCAGTCATTAAACATAAATGAAATGTACTGCACAATAATTCTGAGGCACTTCTGATGCCTGATGTTTAAAATATTCCCAACTCAGTAACAAGGTGGTCTGCTTTTAAATGCTCAATAGCTTGCGCATTCCTCTATTGCTGGCAGAAATACTTGCACCTAATGAGTCATTGACATCATGGGATGTTTATTATGTTTATTTGTCTCAGGAAAATCATTCCACTCCGTTTAAAGTGTACTGCAATGCTGAGGTGCACAGGGATCTGCTTTTTCAGCATTATGTGTGACTTCATCCTTTCCACTGTGCAAATGTGAAAAAATAAAATGAATATATATAAGTACACGTTCTGTCTCCTTTGTGGGCAGAACTGAAAAAGTGTGTGCGAGCAAGGAGGCCTACAAACCTGACTCAGTTACACCAGTTCTGTGAGGAGGAATGGGCCAAAGTTCCAGCAACTTATTGTGAGAAGCTTGTGAAAGGCTACCCGAAACGTTTAACCCAAGTTAAACAATTTAAAGGCAATGCTACCAAATACTAACAGAGTGTATGTAAACTTCTGACCCACTGGGAATGTGATGAAATAAATAAAAGCTGAAATAAATCATTCTCTCTACTATTATTCTGACATTTCACATTCTTAAAATAAAGTTGTGATCCTAAGCCTGACCTAAGACAGGCAAATGTTTACTAGGATTAAATGTCAGGAATTGTGAAAAACTGAGTTTAAATGGATTTGGCTAAGGTGTATGTAAACTTTTGACTTCAACTGTATATATGTGAAATGTGCCTGCTTCCCCATAGGATTATGGTTAAATATGAGTTTTTAAAAAGCTAATGAATAACACCAACAACTTTAAGATTAGACCAACAGAAGCATTCCCTTTAGTTAAAATCTGTAGCAAACTGTCTCAAACCCTTAGCACACAGCTGTTCAAATCCCCCTCACAAGTTAACAGGGGGGATGCTTTTTTATTTTTGATGTAACTTGGCCAGACAGGAGAAATAAGAGAGCAGAGAGATGGATATTCACAGGCTGTGTGATTAATTAATAAGGACACTCCCCTCTCATGGTCCTAGCGTGGATATTTGGTCATGTTACTTGCAAAGATGCTGATGAGAGAACAGTGGGCTCACCCATTCTGCCTGAGTGACAGACATTTGCCATATCATTTCTGTAATAACCATTGGATAAGGGTAAGGTGCAGTCCTTGTCAGCAACAAGCCTGCTTCTGACGCCTGATAGGATGAGACTGATTAGTCTGATAGACAGATGTGGCATATTTCTGACACACTGCATTCAACTTAAAGTCAAACTTGCCACCGCACTGGCATGCCGAGACAATCAAACGTCTGTCACCATGGGTTTCACCATCTGTTCCACCATTTATCGTCTCTAATTATCCGTTCATTTTTACTGCAAAGGGAAACAGGCAAATACATGTAAAATCCTGCTATTTTGGCAGTAGTGTAGTTGGACCACAATGAAAATAACATTTCATTAAAATATACATTAAATTTTATCTATACACTAGCACTGAGTGATTATCACTTTCACACTTCAATAGGAATTTGATTTGATTTTTGAAAATAATCCCAGTTTTCTATTCAGATTTTTTATTTTTTAAATAGCTTTTTGATGAGCTTGAATGAAATCTAAATTTTTATGATTCATACACTGTATATATTTTATAACAATGTAAAAAGCCATATTTAAGCTAGAAATAAAGTTGAGCTATGGCTCAGATCTGGAAAAAGGCAAATAATATTTTTTAAAGTTGTGTCCTGTTCAATGAAATTGAGAGTTTTGAATGTGCTCTAGTTAGGTTCAATGGAATTATGAGCTCCAGCAACTATTACGACATTTTTTTTTAAAAACCTGGTTCTCTCTACCAGAAGCTCAAATGTGGCTGCAAATGGATCTTTCAGTTGGTCTGTACACCTGAAAATTAAGAAAGAAATTGTTAAATGACCACATTGATTGTTTTGCAATGGCCATTTGACCCTGATGAGAAATGTGTGGTTTGAATTGAAGAGGGCAGTCCACAAGTGCAGTTCTTGAAAGACTGTACAGAGGAATGCTAGACAGCACCCGGTCCACCAAACCCGACTTATACAAGCTGAGACTATGGCAAACGCTGTGCCTCGCAAATTGAACTTTATGACTGCCAAAGGATTCACTTTTACAGAAGAGGAAGTCATCACTGAACACAAACAACTACCATAGGCAAGAAAGAGTGTGTGTGTGTGTGTGTGTGTGCGTGCGTGCGTGCGTGCGTGCGTGCGTGCGTGCGTGCGTGCGTGCGTGCGTGCGTGCGTGCGTGCGTGCGTGCGTGCGTGCGTGCGTGCGTGTGTGCGTGTGCGTGTGCGTGTGTGTGCTCATTGTTAGCAGATATCTGTGTGTCTCAACTGGGAACAGATAACACCTGCGTTGTAAATATAATGGCAGATCATGGAGTGGAATTGATGGCAGAGCCCAGAATTGAAAGCCCGGGACTAGTGTACATTCTGCTTTTTCACAGTGATGCAGCAACTATATGATGCCCAAGAGTAATCCACCATAAAACACAGATAAAGCTCTACATTATACCCAACAGGCCATACTGTGAGTATAATCAATCATAATTCCGTGTATAACTATAACAACAGTGTTTTAAAGACAATAAAGAAGCTCAGAGCACATACACCGAAAGGCTGTGTGCAAGGGACACATCTTTCATTTTGAATTGCATTCTGCACATGCATACAAGCACATACAGAACTGCGCACGCACACACACACACACACACACACACACACGCAAACACACACACACAAACGCACGCACACTAAAACCCAGCGAGTCATTGCTCAGGTCAGAGTGATAGGCTGGCCCAATGTTCACAAGCAGATGCCTGAATCATAAAGCTTCCTCAGAGGTCTCCTGTCCAAAGTGGCAGATCCAAACGCCCAAAACCTGCAGACCTCAGCATCCGTAAGGAGTGATGAACGCCGTTAGCGGGCGGCTCAGCTTTAGAAACAGCGTGCCACCCACCGGCTGCAGCATGGCCTCCTTCTGTGCCTCTAATGATCATCAAACAGGTCGAGGCGACTGATACATGCCCCGCGTGCTCAATTTCCATACCAAACAAATTATTCTCATGGAGGAGCGTGAAATTGTTCCTTGAGGGAGAGTAGCGCTCGTCCGCCTGGGGGACTGGGACCAGATGGAGGGAGGGGGGGGGGGGCATGCATTTTGTGACGGATTCCGCCCGGACTCGTGACGCATATGACTTTTTAATACAAGCCTCATGTTGAGCATGAAATAACCTTTGATTTCTCCACTAGAGCTCCTATGATGTATGGAGTGGGCAATATGCTGTCCGCTTGCACAAATTCTCCCTCAGGTGGAACTTTTGAGATTGCAGGGCTCATCAGCACCTGCGGTGCGCACTGTATCCAGTCAGGAGACCAGCACTTCGGTCTACCCCATTATTTATTTACTATTTCCAGAGCGAGTTTCACAGCTCACAATTTCACATATTATAAATTTATACAGCTGGATATATTCTCCAGCATTTCACGTTAAGTACCTTTGCTAAGAGATAGAGGAGCTTATCCCCTTCGCACCTGCCCACCTGGAACTCATACAGGTCCAGCTCCGGCATGTTATACGACAGGCCATTAAAAAGAGAAAGGTTGTTCAGTGTCCCTCAACCTGCATTCACACACAATAATGTTTTGTTACAAAATATTTCCCATCTCATCTACAGTACAGGGTAGACATCTTTTGTGTAATTTGTTGAATTTACACTAAGAAAACTGAGTTGCACTTTCAGATACCACGGGGTTCTGTCATAATAGTGGTCTCACAATTTGAGTACCAGAGTTTGTATATAAAGGGAATGAATAAGACATTGATGGATATGGTTAGATTTGATTAAGATGTATTGATTAATACAATATATATCTTCTATGAGGTGTGTATATATTCTAAATAATACAGTTAAAACATAATGGTATGTGTTTTCAAAAACTAAATTATGTATTTTGGATATTGATGAAGTATGTTGACTGTCAGGTTGATATTTTACAGTTGCAATAGCTGTTTGTCATCTTCCTTCATAATCTCCTTTAATCACACAGGTGACCAGGAGATTTCATGTATTCATGCTAGATTTGGTGAAACATAACTAGCTAAAAAGATGTGCCCTTTTAAGAGAACAGGCAATATGTGGCCTTGCTACACAGTAAAATAATCAGTGACCATTCAACACAAACTCTGAGGGACACCTGCTGAGGATTTTATTGGCAGAAATATATAACCTGGGAAGATGTCTCAGCCGTGCACACTCTGTCAAACATAGGGCGATGTGTCGGACAGCCTAACACCTCTCCGAGATGGGGGCATCATCATGCTCCGTCTTCATGATTGTTTTCACCTTGCCAGTCCTGCCTCATCAGAAACAGCAGGTCGCAATGACCAGCTTGTTAGCGGTTCAGCAGTTCAGCAGTGCCGAGGTGGCTACAGTTGTCAACTGCAGGACAGGCCACGGCACAGGCTCCTGGTGGTCTCCGACATTCACAGGAACGAGATGGAGTCAGGGGACATTTCGGGTGGAGTCGTCGGCAATAGAGCCAAGGTCTATTAAGTGATGGATGAAGGGTTTGTGCAGCCCGTGTTGAAAGACATTATTGAATGCGGCCTGGGCATTGTGGAATGTCATTGTTTGTTCGGTTTTTACACTGGTAAAAAAAAAAAACACACGCTTGAATAGCTTTTCCCTGGGCTCTTCCAAACAATCATAAAATTATATTAGACTAAAAGCTGACCTGAAACGGGGTGAGCTTAAACCTGCATGTGGGAGCGTGGGTTTAATAGATGGAAACTACAAACAAAAGCAATGCACTTTGCAGCAGGTGGCTAAATAACCAGCCCCAGAGGGACCAAACAAAAGGGAGGACATGCACAAGTTTTTGCCCCGTCTCCATGGTTCATGTTTATTCATTTCACATCAGTGTGTAGTTGTTAAGAGTTTGGAGCGGAAACAAATGAGGGACTTGTACAGCTTTGAGTGTTGCTAACTTTACCTTTCAAAAGGTATTATTCACAGCTGCTGGCTGCAGCTGCATGTCCGGAACGTTTCTTCACTTCTCTGTTTACTTCTTTGTCACAACATGGCAGCTGTATTAATAGTTGTGAGGCCCACTGAAGTAATCAACTCCAAACATGATTATTCTGGTCCATTACACTTCACAACTAGATTTTCTCCTTCCCGTCCATGATATTTCAATGGGGAAAATATTAATCTTTTGATGTACCAGTCAAGTTTTGTAACATCTGTGACCTTAGCACAGTTGATATGAAACTAGTTAAACTACACAGTTGCTTTTGGGGGGAACGAGGATGTAATTTATTGTGATTTTTCCCTTCAGTAACTGATATCTTCAAAGAAACTGAAAATGTATACTGTCAGTGTTATTGGGGGGGGGGGGGGGGGGGGGTTAGGAGCAGGTTTACATGTTTGAACTTGGAACTACACACAAATAATTCTTAAGAATAACAAGTGGTAGAAGTAGTTACTCATTAATATTGATAACAAAAGATTGAAACATTGAAATTATGGTTAACTGTAGTAGTACTTCTCACAATAGAAATGGTAGTACTCATACCAGTAATTGCAGCAGCACTATAAGGTTGTAACTGTATAAAAGAATGCTTCTGATAATTAAACAATTATATGTGAATAAATAAAATCCATCCGGTTCAGCTGTGGCAAATATGTGTGTCTCCACCCAAGCTACACTTCTTTGGAAGCCAAAAGCACATCTTCTAATGCAGGCTAAAAATGCTTAATTTTTACTTTAACAAACACTTATGTATTGATAATGTGCTCCAATTAAAATGAAAAAGGGAAAATGAGATCCAGCCAGTGTACGTCGTACAACTCCCACTCATTATTAAAAAATAATAATAATAAATAAATAAACTGGCTCACTCTACATATCAGATGCAAAAGTAGGCCCTACTTGACTTTCATAATTAAGTTGTCAGCTTGTAATAAATAAATAAATAAATAAGCTGCTTTGTCTCCTGAGGGCCTGAGCAATGATTAAAATGCAACTGTCTCATTTATGGAATAACACGTCACCGCGCCGGTGAAGACAGCGGTCTCCAAACGGCGGAACAGAGGCGAGCTGGCTGGGAGCAGCCTGGAGAATCATTGCGCAGAGACGCGCGCGCATGCAGCATCGCCGCTTTTGTGACCATTTTTCTCCTCGATGTTTAAGCACCCCTTGCTCCGGAGAATACAGTCATTACCGGGCAGAACCCTTCAATCAAACCCTCTCGGCGGGGGTCCATGCGGAGGTGAATCACGGCCTCTGACTCTGCTCTCCACGTCTCCGTGACGTATGCCTCCGGATGAAGAAACGCTCACAGCACTTGCATCACGCAACCGAGGGTAAACCTGTCATACAAGCCCAGGGAAAGAGGGATGTTTCTCAGTGTCTATACTGCAAACAGCCATTACACTCGTATTTCCAAAACGTCCAGGGACTCAACTTTAATCATGATGAAGAAGGTGAATTTACTTTTGCCTTGCCGCACGGCACAAGCCATTGGCATAGTTCCGCACTGGAATTCCAACACGGTTTCCTCATGAAATATTATACAAAGAGAAATACAATGTCACTGAAAAGGTGAAGATCAGTCATAGAGGGTCAAATTTGTAGAAATGTGTTTTGGGGTATATTTATTTAATATTCAATTGGGAATAAATGACACTTATAATCTGTCATTCATGGGTTTTCCATAGGATGTGTCCGGTTCAAGCTGCTTTTTGCTGCATGTTTATTTTTATTTTTGTGTACAAGATTCAGGCAAAATACCCTGTTCTACCCCAGCTTCTTCTGCCTTGAGAAATCTGAAACCTTTCATTTTATCATTACACAGTCCCTCTTGCTCTCCATGCCTCTTCCCTGTCCCTTCCCTTTCTTTTTTCCTTTTTAAGTATATTGATATATCCTATGGAAGAAGAAACAGAGTGAGATTGAGGCTGAAAACTGAAAGAGGAGTAAAATTAAAATAGAAAAAAAAACAGTGAAAGAGGAGTGAAATTAAACATAAAAGTGAAAGACCACACTCCCCCCTAGTGGCGACAGCGGGTATCTCCCCAGGGCAGAATTAGAAAGAGTGGCTGTGTATGGGCAGCCGGTGGAGTGCAGTAATGTGTACTGCAGCATGGTTGCCTGAGAGCAGCCTCATACACAGGGCCACAGACCCCCTGCCCACAGCTTGTTAGGCCGGCCATTCACAGCTCTGTGGTCTCCATTTCAAGCATTGCTCTCTCTCACCCGAATCAGTTTCTCCCTGTTAACCAATGCTTTGATGTGATGTGGAATTAGCGGATTAGTTCAGTGTATAGAACTCTTTCTTCTGGCTTTGGTTGGTGTAGTAGGATCATTAAAGCTAAATGGAGGTAGTGTTAGGGTAGGGTGGTGGTACATGAAATCTTATCTGAGGAAAATAACCTTAGGCAACATGGGTGACAAAATCTTTGTGTCATTCATTTGTACAAGGGGCAGCAAGTGGATGTAATAGTTTGTGTGCCATGGGATATGTCTTCTTTGAAACTCCTCTTAAGAAAAGAATCTAAACTTTAGGGAATGTAAATGTTGATCTATTCGCATTTTTAAAATTATATTATACAACAATTAGTTCCAACCGCACGTTGTGATTGGCCACAACGCATTCCATGAGTGCTGATATACAGTATAACATCACTCGGATCTCATCACCAGCCAGGATCACTCCACTTTGTTTATATTGTAATTGAGGATAATTTTTTTCCAACAATGTATCAATGAAGGAACTATATTTGTTGACGGAGCCAAATAAACAACAAAGTCATAATCTGTTGTCTCAATCAATTTTATAGGCAAGTAGAACTGTTGTGTAAAAGCAATACCACACTCGAGGTTGTGCTGTTATACGTACAGTAGCAGTCAAAAGTTTGGACACAGTTGATTGAATGTATCTTCCTCATTATCTTAAAGACATTTTGATCAAAAGGCTTATGCTTAAATGCTTGAATTGTTTTTTCTTAGACAAATATAAATAGTGAAGTTGATGCCTATGTATGAATTTCTTTCCAAAACAAAAATTTAAATAAAAAAAAGAGAGTTTTTGAAATGCACCCCCAACAAGTAGTTTTAATTTAGAACTTCACCGTTCCCCTGGAAGCATGGGGGGGGGGGGGGGTGCTTTGCTGGTGACACTGTTATCTAGAATTGAAGGCACACTTCGCCAGCATGCCTACCACAGCATTCTGCAGTGACACGCCATCCCATCCGGCTTGCACTTTAGCTAACACCCAACCTAAACCCAATAGAGATGGGATGAGTTGGACCGGAGAGCGAAGGAAAAGCAGCCAAGTACTCAGCATCTGTGGGATTTCCTTTGAGACTGTTGGAAAAACATCCCAGGTGGCTACCTCATGAAGTTGGCTGAGAGAATGCCAAGAGCGCAAAGCTGGTATCAAGGCAAAGGGCGGCTACTTTGAAGAATCTAAGATACATTTTGATTTGTTTAACACTTTTTTTGTCACTGCATAATTCCATTTATGTTATTTCATAGTTTTTATGTCTTTACTATTATTCTAAACTGTAAAGAAATAGTAAAAATAAAGAAAATCCCTTCTATGAGTAGGTGTGTCCAAACCTTTGTGATTCGGTCGTAGGTCGGTCGTGCCGAAGATATCACAGCCATGCTGATATGCAGTATAACAGTACTCCTTCACGTGTGATACTGCTTCATTCTCACCCAATGATAAATAAGCTTCCATTTTCAAAACATGAAATTCAGTAAAAATCAATAATTTTATGTTTTCAATGCCTCTCTGAATTCTTTATGTTTAGCTTTAATTTCTGGCAACCGTTCACCTCTCATTGCATTTAATAATAAAGATAAATATGGCCATTTTCTATTGTGAAATATGAAAACAGTGGTTATTTACTGTCAATGCAAATACTTCATACTCATAAATGTCCCAGTTACATAAATGGCAATCTCAGTTCAAATAATTGCATTGTTCTTAAAGTTTGTCACTGGTTCCAGATTGTAATGTGTTTGAAATTCTTCTTCTTACTCTCCTGTATATTATTATTATTATTATTATTATTATTATTAGCCCTGAGCAAGCAATGAATAATCAATCATTTTATCTTCAAAGAGACTGAAGATAATTTTGTTTCTCCACAGGCTACAGTATGCCATTCATATTAATTAGGGTTTAAAGTAATCAGGTGCTGAATGTTTGTCATAGGCCTGGACTAGTAAACTAGAATAAGGAAACTGGTTCATGACTGGGCCTAAGATTTCCATTCTGACTTGATGTGCATTATAGGATTGGTGTTGGACACAAAAGTGAACAGAGACCAAGACAGAGGAAATTTAGATCTATGTGAATTCACCAGGCCTGAAGCCAAACTACTTTGTGTTTTGAATTGTTTTGAAAACATTTAGAATAAATTTGAATACAACACAATGAACACAAATGAACAATAGCTAAGGAGAGGAGAGGATGACAGTGCATGCTAAACTACACAATGCATTATGTAGATGGTGAAGTGAGCCACACCTGCCCATATACCAGTCAAAGATATCTCAATGCATTTCATTCATTTTGGGTAGCATCACCACAGAGAAAAAAACCCTGAAAAAATAGTTTTAGTTTGTTATGCATTGATGCTTTGATATGAAAGTGGAGAAGAGAGAACAACTGAATGTTTTATACAGCTGAGGAGTCAAAGGTTATTTTTTCTCAGAGGAGTTGTTGCATAATGTCAGTCTGAATATAGAGAGAAAACAGCCAGATGTCAGAAAGCTATTAAAGAGAGAGAAGATGGAGGAATGCAGAATGGGACCATTTTGTATCTGATATACCATTGACAAGCATCCTCCTATTGAAGAGAACAAAACAATATACATTTTATTGGGTGAAAGTAGATGAATTCCGGTCTGGAATCATTACTTTATCATATGGTTTTGTCGGGTAAGTGAGGACTAGGTAAAATGTGTATTATCTGAATCCAGCGGTTCCAACAGTCAATACCCTTGTTAAAACGTTCAGCACTCTGAATACTGAACACAAGCGATATTGCGTGCTAGAACCCCTCACTTAACCTACATTCAAAATAAGCTTTATGTGATTTAATTTAATTATTATTATTAAGAATTACAATCATCAATTAAATCGCCAAATTCGTTAATAGGTAAGTCGAACAGTAACCTGGTGGATCAACCAACAAGCCAAAACAAAGTCTAAATCAGGTCTTGAGATTAAATGATTTTATTAAATGAAAAACATTCAATTAGAATAATGGCTGGAAATCATACATTCACTAAGGAATGTAGGCTGACTACTTATAATTTACCAAAGGGAAGACATTAAACCAGACATTAATTAGAAGATATACCAGTAAAAGAGAGATAAGCCAAAAATTGCCAAATTATTTACCCTCCAGCTGAACAGGAACAAAAGGAAACGCACAAGGAACCAAAAGGATGACTTCTCCAAACAAACTCCACAATTGACTAACTTCTTTTTCTGCGGTACACTCATAAAGTACCTTGACAGGGAGGGGATCCATGCCCTGATTGGGTTAAGGTGTAGGGGAGGGGGGGAGAGGGGTCATTTATGACAAAGACTGGCTTATCTTTGATGGGGGGTTGAGAGAGAGAGAGAGAGACAGAGAGCGACAGAGATAGAGAGAAGAGGGGAATTATTAGATATCCTACAGTTTCCAATATTCCCTTTCCATTGATTTGAATTTGCTAGAATACTTAGTTGACATCTAGTGGCTGTTGTAGGTATTTCAACGGTCATTTCATCGACAGAAAGATCTATGAAATTGCAGTTCTCAAAGACTTCCTGAATCTTTCACAAATTACCTGTTAGTTTTTCTCCATTGGTTGCATTTCTTTAAACAATATAATATTGTCAAGACTTTTAACACAAAACTAAAAAATAATATATTTGGCAAAACTTCACAATCTCTTGCAAAACAAACAAATATGCATTCAAAATTAAGTCAACACCTTTCAGATTTGCAACAAAACATTCTATGATAAGAACAGCTCTGACTAGCCTGATCACTGCCACTGCCTTTTGTGATCAACAACAAAATTATACATGTATTTTGTCAAAATCCATTTCATTTAGTCATAGCAAATAAACTGCAAATGCAGAATTTAGACAGTAAAGTCAGTGCATCTTGCCCGTGATTCCTGTCAGGCCACCAGTATTCATTAGCATTTTCCTGTTTTCTCTTCCCATGTTTTCCCTTTCAGATCAATGCCAGACAAAGTACCAGGCATGGCATGCATGGATGGGAAGGTTCGGTGGGGATTGCGACCATACCACACCTTCCAATCAGGAAGAAAAATACCATTTTGTTTCAGTGCAGTGTGAATGAAAGTGATATTTTCCCAAATTGAAAAATTTGCGTTGCCTTGCGCTGGCTCCTCTCTTGCGTTGACATGAGATGATTTTGATATGCGTCCAGAAAAGCATACAGATGAGCATCATTGTTAGAGCCGAGTTCAACATGGTAATGGGGACCCCATGACAAGCTGTGAATACTCTTACAGCTAAAATCTGGCTGCAACCACTGCCCAGATCCACTTATACTCAAGCCAAGGTTTTATCAACATTGTGCTGTACAAATTTCATTAGAAATGTTTTGCTGTCTTGATCATACTCTTGATCTCCCTGTTTGCATGTCTCTCCCCTCTCTCTCGCTCTTCCTGCTCCATTCTATCCACACAGTTTATCTGTGGCTGCATCTATTCATGCTAAATCTCTGACAGATAATTGCTACACTTTCACAAGTGAGGTGTGAATTAAATCAACTGGAGTTGTATGAGATGTGCGTAAAGTGTTTTTCAAAAGAGTGAATTTGAGCGAATTTCAGTTGTTGATACACAGCATACAACTTTTGATCACTGTGATCAAAAAGTGATTCTCCTGGTTGCCAAGGGCAGAATACAGAAAAACTGAGGTTCTAATCCACGAACCCTTCAAAATGCTCATACTAGCCAAGTAACATAGCAGCAGCTTGTTAGTCTGAGTTGTTTTATAGCCAGGTAAGCAACAATAGAAAACCCACAGCAATTTAATGAAAAGGTGAACATAACTGTATCTAAATTGAAAAATCCAATCATGGTCTTCCAATAGATAGAAAACCCACCTCTTTCTTAGATTCAAGAAAATTTGACCTAGTTGGTTCATCAGTTTGGTGAAGCTTATCTAAGCCAGCTCAACCATGCTGGTACACCAGCACAGCCCCAGTTCAACCATGTTTGGTACACCATCTCAGCCCAGCTCGACCATGCTGGTACGCCATATTAAAAACCATCTTAACCGGCAAACATTTCTAAGCTGGTCTTGAGCATCCTCCCTTTGCCAAGATAACAGCACTGAGTTTTCTCCTGTAATGTTTGATGAGGTTAGAGAATGCATAGCAAGGGATTTAAGACAATTCCCTCCATACAGAATATCTCCAGATCCTTAGTCCTCGCTTGTTGGGACTCTCCTCTTCAGCTCACCCCAGTTTTTCAATGGGGTTCAGGTCAGGGGATTGGGATGGCCATTGGCAAAAAACTTGGTTCTGTGGTTAGTTAACCAATTTTGTGTACATTTTTTCAGGTATGCTTTGGATTATTGTCCTACTAGAACAGGGGTGGGCAATTCCAGTCCTGGAGGGCCGGTGTGTATGCAGGTTTTTGTTCTCACCAATTACCCCCGCACATAGAAATGGAAAACCAGGAAATCAAGACACAGAGGCACGGGATGTGACAGGAGCAATAACTCAGATTTGTCGCATTTGTATATGCTAATCGTGCTTTTATTTGGTGGAAAATCACATTTAGGAAGGCATTTCAAGGCTCTTTTGCATGACCCATTGTACTGCATTGTAAAGCATGTTCGCTTGGTGACCAAAGCTGCACAAAGAAAGTTGTGACAAAATTATTATTATTTCCAACCAGCATGGTGATAATAGTTCGTAAAACAGGTCCAAGTTGGGGGAAAAACGCAGTTATCATGTAAACGATTAAAAGTGCTTATAAAAGGGCGTTTTAGAAATATCCTAGCTGTTCTGAGAAAATTGGAAATCAAGTAGGTCTAACTTGTGTTATAGAGAAATTTCTCACGTTAATAAGACAATTTTCACAAAATTAGTTGATAATTAAGCAAATTAGCGTACATTTTATCAGGGGATGTCTGCATCTGTCAGTACACTAGCTAACATTTGTTTATACGCGGATCTTGACCACCCTGGCAGCTTGTGCAGACGTAATCTACCCATAGACTAGAAAAATAGATCATGTACAGGATGATCAAGGCATCTAGGTTTTTTATATGTAGCCTATTGATTCTCCTATTTGTAGATTTTAATCTAAGAAATAACCACAACATTACGCAACAGAGAATCACAGGGGTCTCTTGGATTGTGAAACGTTATGCTTGATGTTGACCCTCGGTTAAAAATGTTTAGATTACTTTGTTTAGAATAAATCTTTTTTTGTTGTTGTTAGTTTGGTATTTCAATTGCTACAGCATCCATGAGCCTCACCGCCTGTTACAGCGTTTCCACTCTGTAGAAGAAAAAAGCTCATTGCGGACAATAAAAGAAGAAAATTTTCTCGCCATTTTCTGTCATTAAAAAAATAATACTTTATAAGACTAGAGCACCAGTAGCGTACGTTATTGCAACTATTGCGTCATCACAGAGACCGATCTCCATCTTTAAAACCATAAACCATATCAATGACGGGACATTTTTGAACACGCAAAAGTTTTGTTTGGGACTGAAACATTTACGGTGAGTTCAAAGTTATTTGTTGAATGGTATTTAGATGAATGGTAGATTTGATATTCAGGAATGTGATTCTGGTAAACTCAATTTTGACCGGCTAGTGGTTTGTTTACGTTCTTTGCCTCTCGTGTTGAAAAGGTCGTTAGCGAGGACGTATATCTCAAACTCCCGCTGGGGCGCAATTTTCGTCTGATCTGACCATAGCATCCTTTTCCAATCTAAATTCCGGTAACATTTGGCAACTCCAGGTGTTTATGTTGCTGGTATGATGACAACAGAGGCTTTCTTCTGGCGAGCCTTCAAATAACTTGTTGGCATAGAGGTCCTGTGTAATTGTACTTTCGGGGACTTGGTAACCCCAGGATGAAATCAAATTTAGCAATTATACAACTGTGATCCTTGGAGATATATTTGCATCTCAATCCATCCTCTGCAATGTGCGTGGTTGCAAACTACACTTGTATCCTCTTCCAAGCAGGTTAATCACAGCTCCAGTTGCTTTAAACCTTCTTAATTATAGCCCTAATGGTGGAAATCGGTTAGTTCAGCCATGAAGCTATTTTTCTTTAGCCATTTGTCTGGTTTATGAAGGCCAACAACCTTTTATCTCATTTAATCTTCCCCATATGGATGAGTAAGGGGTTTTGGTTTGTGTATCACCTCATATTTATTCCCCAGGTGAAACAGGAATTTGAGAAATGACCACATAATAGTCCCTAAAGGACTCAGGTGTGCTTATGGGAACCTACTTCAATTTTTTTTCTTTTTTTTGAGAAATTATATTTAAAAATTTTACCTAAATTAATTATTAGATTTTCTCATATTTTGAGTGTATGGTCATGCTGATAAAGGACAAATACTTTTGTATAGCCTTTTTTTGCTCAAACCTTTCAGGGTTGCTAATAATTCTGGTGGGCACTGTAAGTGTGGGTTTGGGCTGGATTATGATTTTATGAGGACTGCTCTTGGTCTGGGCATTGCACTTGGTCTGGGTATTGCTCTTGGTCTGGGTATTGCTCTTGGTCTGGGTATTGCTCTTGGTCTGGGTATTGCACTTGGTCTGGGTATTGCTCTTGGTCTGGGTATTGCTCTTGGTCTGGGTATTGCTCTTGGTCTGGGTATTGCTCTTGGTCTGGGTATTGCTCTTGGTCTGGGTATTGCTCTTGGTCTGGGTATTGCTCTTGGTCTGGTCATTTGTGATAATATCATTGGTCTTGGTCTGGGTATTGCTCTTGGTCATTTGTGATAATATCATTGTCATTACACATATGTCACAACAGTTCAAAGATGGCATCATTGAAACAATAGTTTCTAATATGGCCATTTACCTGCATTGTGTTGAACTCTAACACACACTAACTCCCTGCTCTCCATTCTGACAAAAAAAAAATGTCTTCCAAATAAACCAAAAGAATGCACAGCACAGCTTGTATGTACATTTCAATTAATTCAATTAATTGGTTTCTTCCCACAGTCCAAAGACATGCCAGTTAGGTTAATTGGAGACTCTAAATTGTAACCAGTCCAGGAGGGATTCCTCCCTTTCACCCAATGCATGCTGGGATAGGCTGCAGCCTCCTCCCTGCAATCCTGACCAGAAATAAGCAGGTTAGTTAATGGATGGATGGAAATGCAGTAAAATTGAAATAGGCATTGTTCAAACAGCAAAATAAATCAGTTCAAAGACTAAATACTAGCAGCTTCCCAACATTGCTTTTCTGCAAATAATTGCCAATATGTGACATCTGTTATGTTTTAGAGTGCAATAACCCAAACCTTTTCTTGTCCACAGTGTAAGAAGAATCACAATTGAATGTGTGTATGTGTGCTTTTGTGTTCGCATAACAGAATAATATAATATAATATACCTGTTGGGTATAATGCCAACAGTAGTCTGAGAGAAACTAAGTGATAAACATAATTTTAAGGTAATCATGCATGTCCTATGGTGCCTGGTCTTCAACATAGGTTTTAAATGGCAGATGTTGCCGTCCTTTTAAAAAAAAAAAAAAATGCTCATGCACTGTAATATTGAATTGTGCCAAGAGATGGCAGTATAATAGTTTAATGTTTGATTTTCCTGCTGCCCCCATTTCTAAATAAAATGACTGGCGTGTTCCTCTCTGCCATAATTCGGATTACTTTGGCAGTTGTGTGTGTGTGTGCTACTACTATTACTGTCTGAGTAGTAGTAGTAGTAATAGTAGCAGTGGTATTTAGAATCGGTTTGCTTATATTTTGTGATAGAAACACCATTGATTTAACGGCATTTGATTTAAATGCAACAGAAATATTTGTAATATAGTGTGGTCCGCTATCACTATTCAGTAGATTGAAAACTTATTTTTATGAGTGTCCAATTCACTATGGATTGTAAATGGCAGTCACCTGCATAATTTCCAGTTCCATTTGAAAACCTTTATAGACATTGTACCTCTGCACAAAGACATCCCCGCTGCATCATCTGCGTTGAGTTCTGCCTTCTGTTATCTTGAATTGAAACGTCTAAAAAAAACATTCAGTCTTATTAGTGATTATCACTGTATTCTTCAGGAAAACCTATTGCTGTTTGAATGAACATCTGGAGTCTTAATGGGCAACAGTCTATTATATAGTTCCTTTGTTTTCTTTCCTAGTGAAGTCCTCAATCACAAAAGGGGAGCAATGCAGAAATGGCACTTGTTTGAGATCAGTTGTGAAACAGGTATACACAGTGTTAAAAAAGAAGTGGCACACTGAGCTTTGTCCAATAATTGATGGTTCAGTGTAAACCTCAGTGTAAACCACATTCCTCGCTTTGGATAAAAGCGTCTGCCAAATGATTGTAATGTAATGTAATGTAAACCGCACACTCAACACAGGAACAAACTTATTATAAATATATTATTTTAATTAATCTAAATTCAATAAGAAGCACAAACAAGAGAGAGACGAACAACGCGTTTCGGCAGTCCTTCTTCAGGTTCGCTCTTCTAGGTGCAAAAGCTAACAGGTGACACATATAGTCTACTCCAGATCATTATGGTATGCACATCAATTAAGCTGGCACAGGTGTTCTATGATTGGTACAATTAGTGGTTGACACAAGCGTCTTCTCATTATATAACTAAAGAACGGAGAGCAAAATGATCCGTAACCAGAATTCACAGGTCTACATAGTAAAAAATATTACAGACACACCCATGGAATACTGTGTTCTATGTTAATACACATTATCAAACATTAGAAGAGACAAAACATCTTAAATAGAATCAGGTTAATGAATTACACTTTGTTAGTCTAAAGGTCGAATGTGTAAAGACATTAGATGAACCCATGGAGTGCACACCTGTGTACTGTGTTCTGTGTTAATACATCAGTTATATCAAATATGACACACGCATGGTCTATATTAAACAAATGGTCAATTAGTGGAAAAAACAAAATATCATCAATACAGTTAAGTCGATCAATCATAATACATTACTAGGGAGAGAGTTCTACACATTGCAAAAAGAAAAAAGACACTTGTCAATCATAGCAATCGAGATGGACTAGCCCTTGCAACAGACAAGACCATTACATTACATTCAAGACATTTACAGATACGGGCTGAAATCCAAACTTTCATTTAAGCCATTTGGTTCCATTGAGTTTAAAGTGAAGATCCAATAAGACTCTCGCTGTAAAAGCTGTTTCTTTAAATCCCCACCTCTAATTGATGGCATGAGTCTTTCGATCCCTATGAATATAAGAGTGGCAACAGAGCCATGATTCCCTTCTTTATAATGTCTCGCTATTGCATATTCCATGTTGCCATTTCAAATGGCTGATTTATGTTCTGTAATGCGCAATTATAAATTACGTTTAGTTTGGCCAACATACACCATTCCACAAGGGCACTTGAGTAAATAAATAACATGTGTCGAATTACAATTAATTAATTGTTTAATGGGATATTGATGACCAGTCTGGGGGTGGTTAAATGTTTTAGAATTGGTTGTATTGGCACAATGTGTGCATTTTCCACAATGATAGTTACCAGTTATATTCTTGAGCCAATTCGTATTTGAACTCTGGGACTTATACATTGATGTTACCAGTAAGTCTTTTAGGCTTTTACCCTTTTTAAAACAGAACCTAGGTGTACACAGTGTGCCTTATTAAAATTAGATCCTGAGTTGGCGGTCAACTTCGCTTCTGTACAGGTGTCAGATATTATTGTCACATATTTTATGCTCATTTTGTTTAATGTGGCAGTGCATTATAGAGAAGACTGCTGCACATTATTAAATGTAAATGTTCATTAAATTATTTTTTTGCGGGACCAGACAGCCTGTTCACCTGACTGGTTATCATATTTCAGTTCACCATTTTGGAGGATGACTGAATGAATTATGATCAGATTGCTATAATCTTGTGTCTAGGATCAACAGTAGCAGGGGCCAGATCATCATTTCTTTCAGGTTATGGATTGATGTGCGGTTAGAGACCCAAAAGGGGATTTCAGCATTCGAATGGGTAATGTGAAACTGTTCTTGTTTTATTTATGCAATAACTCTGTCAGTTCATGAGAGGGAGCAATATAATAACAGAATATATATAAAATAGATTTGGGTTTCGACTGCTTCTGCATTCTGCTGAGTGCTGGCATGCCTAAGGAATAATTTAATGAACATTTACATTTAATAATTCATTGCCAGCTTGCAGCACATCATTTATTTACCATCTGTCTTATATCAACCTATTAATGTGGAAATTGTGAGCATAGTTGTGTCATGAAGTTCATGAATAAATCAAACATTGTACCCCCCCCCCACCAGAATATTCCTGCACCAAGCACCTTCATTTCGCAAGCACAATTTGTAACAGTTTAGTTTCGAACAATAACCTGACTTTATATTTTAGCTTGATTTCTTATGTTATTTGTTAGTTGGTTTAGACTACATCCTTCTTCTGTGGGAGTGTAATGCATCTCTGTTTTGTTCCTTTAATCTCAACACTATATCCATGTATTGGTTTTTGCTACTTCTTTTCTTTCATCTACCTACCTATCTATCTCACGCTTGACACAGGTGCGTTTTCTTTTCAACAGTGCCTCGTTTTTTTGCAGTTGTTTTGAAGTGCAGCTGGGCCGCTCAAATAGAGACACTTTGTGTATTCTTCTATGTCAGTCTTTCCTGTAGGGGAGGCCACTCTGCTCCAATGAATATTCTGCCTTTCAACATTATAGAACAGTAGTGGGCAAGGATTCTGGATTTCATGCCAAACTCTGCTGTTAATTGTTTAATTAGCCCACTCATTGATTTAACATTTATCTAAATGTTTTGATTGGCTCATGGATCAAAGAATGTTCCTGTGTACCTAGGTATATGATGTATTTTACTGTTGACCAGGGTAATTTGTAGTTTCCTCCAGGTACTCCGGATCGGTTCCAGCCCCTCGACAGTAAGATTTTTGTTTGTCTCGCCTCTTGAAAGACTAATTCTAAAAGAAATGGCTTCCAACTTAGAGGCCTCTATGCCATCGATCCTTGCTTAGAAAGTGAGAAATTGACCACAGCTTCAAAGAAAGGCATGAGTATGCTCACATCCTTTTTTATCATGCACATCCCTCTTGCTATGTTCTGTGGTAGAAACAGGAAGCGGCACTCTCAGAGATATATGAATTAAACATCACAAATCTCAATGGTCCATCCATCATTTACATAACCCTGTCTGGATGAAATTATTCACCACCAACAACAAAATTAAGAACATATACTGCATATAACACCTTACTAATGAAGCAGAAAAAGAAAGAAATACTGTACATGGCACACAGCCTACTGTACAATCCCAGAATTAACAGACATTAACGTATTCATGCAGGCAACTTATCCCCAAAGGATGGAAGGATTGTGTAACATTTTGTCTTCATATTAGTGCATTAGTGTTAGCTACTTCTGTTAATACCATGAGCTGGAGGTCTGGACATTACACTGTTGATTTTAAATGTATTTCTTTGATAAGGCCTTGTTATATTCATACTCGGTTTACAGCTACAATAAATTACAGCTGATTAAACCCAAATCTAAACGCATTCAATCAACTCCTCCAAACCCCTTCTCCCATGCCCACACATATTCTATAAGACAGAAACAGGATATACTGAACGTGTATTAAAAAACTTCACATAAAATACCTGGGGCAGTTAAGGGTGAAAATAGTTCTAGTAATTGTTGAGCTATTAACAAATAAAGAAACCATATAGCATTTATTATTCTTCCAGCATATGTACATGTACTATATGTTCACTTGGAAAAATAATGGGAACATCCTCGTGAACTAGCAGGCAAATCTTTCATGGATACAAGTCTGCAAATCAAAATTGAGAACAAGCCGCAGTCTCAACAGCTCATCTTTTATAATAAATCTAATGGGGGTATTGAACTGAGCTGTGCCCTGAGCATTTGTACACAGCCTGACAAATTCGATGACTAATTTTCAGGGACAGGACATCCTTGCAGTTGTCCAGAAGATTCAGCACTTAACCTCACTGCCAGCTAAATCTTCAGTGTTAATTTAACTCTAGTAGAGTTCATATGAGTACATACTGGTAAACATGTACTCTACCAGAGCAATATGTGCTCTATCAGAGTTGCACACTGAGCATTTTGCTGTCAGGTGTGTCTCTGATGCTCCTATATAGTGAGTCTGAAACATCTGCACTAATGAGGCCATAGACTGCTAGAGCACCTGGGCAACATGTGTCATGACAGCCATCACAGATTACATTTCCAGCACCACTGGGAGCAGAAACTGTGAGGATCCCATTTTAGAAATGCTGTTATTAAATGTGAACAGGCTACATGAGCTATTTCCAAAATCGATTTTTATATTTTTATATTCTCAGTTGTAGCAAGCACTCTCAAACCTTTATTGGTGGACCCCACTGTAGAATAAGATTTTGTTTGCAAACATGTTACAAAAGACATGGTCATAACGATTATTAGACTGAAGTAATATATATTTTAAAAATGGCTATGACCTCAATCTTGGTAGATGTTTTAAACACATTATTTAAACACTATTTGATCAAATAATATTGCTTGTATACATTCTTATTTGCTGCCCACTTATAATATAATGACATGCATTTTAAATCATTTTTTATTTATCCTTTATTTATTCAGAAGGTGGCGCCATTGAGAACCTCTATTTTTCAAAGGGGACCTGGCAATTGAAAGAAGGATCATAGAAGAACGCTGTACTCACAAATAAACTAAATATGAACAGTTCATTCTGCAATACTATAATCAGTCTCATTTCTTTAATTCAATTCAATTAAAATGTATTTGTATAGCGCTTTTTACAGAGAACTGTCACAAAGACGCTGCACAGGGAAACAGAAGGAAAATTGAGCAAAAAACCAGGCCTTAGCCCCCAACCAGCAAAACGAGGTAAAAAAACTCCCCGATAGGGGAGAACAGTGGCGAGAAAAAACTCCCCAGTGGGAAGAAATCTTGGAAGGAACCTGGCTAGAGAGGGGGTGCCCATCCTTCGCTGGCCGGCCCGGTTTAAACTAAAGGTGGACTGAATGGTAATAGTCAATTCAATAATCAATTCAACAGGGCGGGGTGGTGCATCTGGGACTCCGGTTGCGTCAAGTCGGAAGGATAAACCAAAGGAGGGACAGGACTGAAGCAGTCTGCAAACTCAGGGTGAGGGGCATGACTGGAGCAGTCTGCAAACTCAGGGCGAGGGGGGACGGGCCGGAGTAATCTGCAGCTCAGGGTGAGAGAGGAAAAGAGAAGGTTAACTACAGTACATAATGATAACATCTTCTTCCATGCCATAGAACCAACATGGTGCTTCACATTAGTAAGTACTATTCACAGGAAATTGAATTTATGTCACGTGCTGCCGAACGCTTGACCTCCTAGAAGTAGAGCCTTGGTGCATTTGAAAAGACAACAGGCATCCGTCAGGCTGCTTAATCAGTTGAATTTGTTATTTGAATCAATATTTTGATTTCCTAGTGTAAAGGATAATCCTTCAATATCAGGCAACTCAACCGAGAGGTGAGAAACTACAACAATGCATAATGGTCAGAGATCTCTGATATGCGGTCATCCCAGTTTAG
Source organism: Synaphobranchus kaupii (assembly GCA_029718625.1). NCBI lineage: Eukaryota > Metazoa > Chordata > Actinopteri > Anguilliformes > Synaphobranchidae > Synaphobranchus > Synaphobranchus kaupii. The sequence goes on along the minus strand of CM056377.1, from coordinate 109,289,723 downwards.
ATGTGTCTAGTGCCTTTACACGTGATATTCTCTCTCCAGGGAAAGAAAGTGAATAGAAGGCCTTTCTCTCTCTCTCTTTCTCTCTCTACCTACCTCTCTCACTCACTCTCACCTCTTTCTTCTTTTAACACCAGTGCAGCACATATGCAACCATGATTTATATGCGACCAACATTTACCATAGGTTTAGAGGTGTTACATGTACATCAGGCTGACTGCAGACAACAGGATCCACTGTAGCCAAAGCACAACAAGCAGTAATGTACAGTACCATTCTCCTTTTATTCTAGTGTTTTAGATCATCAATTGGTTGAATTGATCAATACATATACACTGCCTGGCCAAAAAAAAAGTTGCACTCTAATATTTAGTTGGACCGCCTTTAGCTTTGATTACGGCGCACATTCGTCGTGGCATTGTTTCGACAACCTTATGCAACGTCACAACATTTATTTCCGTCCAGAGTTGCATTCATTTTTGGCTGAGATCTTGTATTGACGATGGGAGAGTCGAACCACTCCATAAAGTCTTCTCCAGCACATCCCAAAGACTTTCAGTGGGGTTAAGGTCAGGACTCTGGTGGCCAATTCATGTGTGAAAATGATTCCTCATGCTCCCTGAACCACTCTTTCATAATCTGAGCCTGATTAATCTTGGCATTGTCGTCCTGGAATATGCCCATTGATGGGATAACCTGGTCATTCAGTACATTCAGGTACTCAGCTGACTTAATTTTATTGCTGCATAACGTTTCTGAGCCTAGACCTGACCAACTGAAGCAACCCCAGATCATAACACTGCCTCCAGAGGCTTGTACAGTGGGCACTATGCATGACGGGTGCAACGGCGACTTTTTTTTTGGCCAGGCAGTGTGTGTATGTGTGTGTGTGTGTGGGGGGGGGGGGGGGGGGGGCAGAAGCATGAACCCCCACAGCATGAGCCCCCCCCCACACACACACACACACACACACACATACAGGGGGTATTTGAGAGGTTGGTAGTTAGTGCTGGCTGGCAGTGTGCAGTGTGAAAATGTTGTCAGTTTCCGGTAATAACGAGCACTGAAGTGTTGTACTTAAATGAGAGAGAAAAGAGCAGAGTGATAAATAATTTCCTGTTGAACAAATTCACATGTTAACCATGTTAACTAATGGATTTGATAAATTTCTTCCCATAATTGGGACAGTGACACGATTTTAGTTGTTTTCTCTCTGTACTCCAGCACATTGCTGACTGTCAGCTTTAATTTTAGGGTATTTACAACCATATCAGGCGATATATTTAGTACATGATTGCAAATCCTTCGCAACATATAACAACTTCATTCGATGACTGCCCGCAGACTTTGCCTTTAGTATTGTCTTCAGCAAGTGAAAGGCATTTTCAATTGGATTCCCGACGGTGATCGACTTGGCCTGTCAAGAACATCCCACTGATTCCCTGAAAAACTCCTTGGTTGCTTTAGCAGTATGTTGGCGTCATTGTCCTGCTGCAAGGTGAAGCACTGTTCAAGGAGTTTTGAGGCATTTGGTTGGATCTCAGCAGATAAGATGTTTCTGTATACTTCGGAATTCATCCTGCTGCTGCCGTCAGCAGTCACATCGTCAATGAAGTCAAGTGAGCCAGTTCCAGTGGCAGCCATACACGCTCAAGCCAACACTATCTCCACCATGTTTCACAGGAGTATTCTTCGTTCACCCACTACAGTGGTCTTCCATGGTCTACCTGGTTGTTTGCTATTGCTGAGCTCGCCAGTGTGTTCTCCCTTCCTATAATGTATCCAACATTTGATTTTGACACACCCAATGTTTTGGCTATGTCTCTGATCGATTTATTCTGATTTTTCAGCCTCATGATGGCCTGATTTACTGGCATTGATACTTATTTGGTCCTCATGTTGACAAATAACAGCAACTGACTCCAAATGCAAATTCCACACCTAGAATCAACTCTATACCTTTTTTTGTTTAGCTTTCTTGTGCATTAACTAATGATGCAAAGACACACAGCTGGCCAAGAAACAGCTGACCAGGCAATTATTAGGGTGACCAGGCGTCCCGTTTTTCCCGGGACAGTCCCGTATTTAGAGCACTTTGAGGTGTCCTGATTCTGAAATACCAAGATTTGTCCCGTATTTCGGTCATCTTGTGTTTCCAACATAGATCACCCAATATTTATGTAAGTAAAGTCTGCATTTTAACCTCATATTCATTGTTTTATTTCAAATCTAATGTACTGATTTACAGAGCCAAACCAACAAAAATTGTGTCACTGTCGCAATACTTTTGCATTTAGAATATATATAACGGTTGTACATGCATGCATTCTTTGGTTTATTTCCGTCTAGTCTATGGAAACCCGCAAGACACCTGTAAATGAATATGGTGCCATGATATCGCAAGCTTTTCCTGTTTCTCAAGCGCGTTAGTAGCATCGCCTAAAGAAGCGGACAACTTCTCACACTGTCGTCTGACATTTTTCTTTCTGCTAGATAGTAAGAGAGACGTGCTGGGGGCAGCAGAGAGACCGAATGGCAGCAGCACATATGCAAAGACAAAGCCTTCCATTGGCTGCGGCCGCCTGGTACCCAGAGAGGGAGGCAGGGGGATGGAAAGACCTGTGTACTGCTCTAGCATTGTGCGCCGTTAGTATGTGTTGTTTCTTGCAGGCTATCACACTTCGATGAGTATGGACTTTATATAAACCTCCTGTTTGGTATGAAAGTCATTTTTGCAATCTAAGGTTCGCAAAGTGGAGTATGATTCACAGACAGGTGATATTATACCAGGTAGGTCGCGTTGTTGTCTTTGTTTGATGATAGCCTACATCTGCACGCATTGACTAGTAGCAGTGAAATTTGCGAGCCAATGTGACCACGGTGGAGGCTACTGTAGATGCTGGAGTATATCTGTTGTAGGAATAGTGCGGTATAGCGATGGAATGAGGTAATGCATCAGGAATGTTGCGGCAAACTGTAGAATTGTCTGTAACACATTGGAAAGCAACATCGTATACCCTCAGTTCTATTTAGCTATTTGTTTTTAAAATGAAGATGTCAATTCACGCGGTCGCTTGCAGCGCTGCGCACAGTCAAGCATGAGGGAACAGCTTCTAGTTGTTGCTTTGTGCGGGGCTACCCGCTGCAATAATCCTGTTGTAGGAATGGCCCTTCGCGATGCATTTTAAAATGACCACATTGACAATAATGACGTTAAGCTGAAACAAAAAAAACAAACCTTGTATTATTCTAAACTATTAAAGCAAATGATTACCCATTATCGTCCATGAACTAAACGAAATCATAGCGAAACTTGTATTTCACCATTGTGTCATGTTCTGTCGGTCATATCTCTGTGAGTGTTCAACATTTTGCTCTCTCCCAAAGAGCCAGGGATGTTTTCATAGTGGGCTATTGACTGTTCCTACCACGTTCGACCAAACCTCAAGTCTTTCTGCATTGCCAGTATCAGTAACAGTAACGCATTAGTGTCTCAGCAAAACATTATTATAGCCTAATTTTTCCGTCTTCAAAAAGTGCATCTTGCCGCCTCAACACAGCAACAGAACGCTTTTTAGGACAAGGCGGAAAGAATCGCGTGTCTTATTATCATCCCGAAAAAAAATTGTCCAATAGGCTATTGGAGGACAGTGAATGACTCGCAGTAGGCTAGTAGAACACAATCAGAGTAGTGTAATATTTACTCAGAAGACATGTAGCCTATAAATGAATATCCACATACTGTATAACCACATTTAGACTTACTGTGAATGCGATCGATTGACTTCTGATGTTGCCACTTAATGCATAGAATGTCAGAATGGCACTTATTTGCGTAGCATAAATTGGATATTTTGAGTTGCTGTGGCCACAAGGAATGCAGAATATATATATATATATATATATATATATATATATATATATATATATATATATTATATATACAGCTGTTGAAAACAGTGAGTCACTGTGCTAGACATGGTGACATTGCATTGACTAAAACTACAATAGTAGCAAGAAGAGGGGCCCATTTTGGAGGTTTGGATGACGTGGCAGATCATATCTTTTGGCCATCACTAAAACAAAGTTCCACATAATCAGTAGTTATGAATTGTAAGGGATTGGTGCTGCCTAACCATGTCAAAACTGCTGCTCAACTTTCACCATTTCCCATCAGTCACCGGTGCCTCATCCTGAATCACTGATAATTTCAGGATATATCCACTTTAATATATTTAGCAGATATGCACTAGACACTGCTATAGTGAATAAACCCATAATAAAATAACAATATGTTGAAGGGGCTTGGAGATGTGGTGCCATGTGACAAACTGTAATCAGGGAGCACACAGAATTATCAAAAAAATACATGGATCAAAAGCACTAAAACTGACCAGCACCTGACTGCTCTGATGAAAAATGTTGACAACATATACAAATTTACAAATATCTCATATTCCAATCTAGATTCAAATTCAAAGCACTGAGTATTCAGTTTTTCATTCACAATTACGTAACAATTAATAATAAACTTCTTCAAAGCACATTTTGAGGTGTCCATGCTGAGCCAGTTTGGCAACTATTTCTGGCTGTAATTTAATAATAATGGAGAGAAGTGTTTTTTTTTTCTTTTTTAATAGATTGAATTGATGACATTGAAAAAGCTATTTGCAATGAGTCACTAATTTTCAAAGGTCACATATGTTTGTTTGTGGAAGATGAATCATGCCTTAGTTCCCAATAATATTTGCACGGTAATTCCAGTTTATTCATTACCTTAATGAGCATTTTCATTATAAAGCAATGTCCTTACACTCAATCACAGGATATTGAGTTGGATAATAGTCATGCAATACAAATCTTCCTGAAAGATGCATATAAGTAAGTGAGTGGGCATAAATAGTGAAATAAAACACATCTGTATCAATATACTCTTTACATAACAATTTGAGTAAGCCAAATATAAGTATTCATGCATAAACTGGTCACTGTCAGTAAATCAATCACATCAGTCAATATACTGTATAGTTGACATACAGTATTATTGAAATACAGAAATGCTAGCATTAGCCCACAGTGTCCATATGGCTGTTCTTTTGTGATTTTGTGATTCTGCACTTTTTTTTAAGTGTAATAGTCATCTTCTTCACATTCATTTGTTTGTTTTGTGCTTCTAACCATATAATTTAAATCAGTCACGCCACATAAATGTGGGTAGCTGCATTCCAATTAAGTTGGCAATTGTAGTATTTACAAGTGAAAATACCCCCACGTCTTAATCAGTGACTGGAGTTGTGTTTTGTTACCACTCTGAGGTAATGTGTAGGCCAGTCTAGCAAAGAATCTCACACCATCACCACCTCCACTGATATTATTACAGCATTGTTTGAAATGGTTTCTGAAATTGTGGTGGTTATTCTATTCTGTACAGTATTGTGCAGCTTCATGGTCTACTAGTAAACAATGGGATTGAAAGAGTAATAATGTATACTGCTCACATTTTTTTCATTTGTATAAAATAAATAAAGAACATTGAGTAGCATGTTTTGCATAGCTTAGCATTATGTGACTTCAAGAAGTCCATAGCACAAGATGATTCTGTGCTTATCTTTTCATGTATGCAATTAGTCTGGCAGTGATGTCATGAATCTCACAGCTCTCTGGTAAGAGAGCAAAACTCATGTTTAACATGACATATCCAGTTTAAGAAAGCTCATATGGTGTACATTGCATAGTACTAACACACAACACAAGCTTTGCCCGAGGCACACATTTTCTTTAACAGAGATATTGCCTAAAACCCAATTCTTTCAGTCACTTTATATTTCATTAGGGCACAGTGGACATCATGGGAATTCCATATCAAACTAAATTCTATATTAATAAATTGTTATTATTATTATTTAGATTTCTAGTTCGTTTTTTTTTCATTTTTGCACATAATTGCATTCAATATTATAATATTGATAAATAACAATATTTTTAGGAGTGTTTGGACAGTCATACATACGATGGAAAGTCACAAGCAGTTTAGCTTTTTTTTTTGCAGAGAAAGAAATGGCTATTGTTCTTTACACAATTATGCATGCACTGTACGCGTTTGTTTAATATCTAAAGAGCATATGAAAATTTAGCTGCCGCAGAACATAAAAATATATTACATCTATTTGTCTTATCCAACAATAGCTGTCTATGGACGACTGCGGAAGGAATTCCTTGGAGGAATTTGCTACTGGAGAGGACAGCCCGCAAAAAAAAAAAAAAAAAGAATTATCAACGGCATGCAAACATTATTTATGCAATCAGTAGTGTAAGCAGTGTGTGTCGCTAATGAACTAATTAGAAACTGATTAAATGGGATGTTCGCCAGGTGACAAATTAACCAATAAATAGTTGACCTGCCTCACAGTGACCTTAATCCTGTGGTGACCCCCAAGAATAGCGCAGTCAGTCTTATATGAGACAGTGTTGTCGCTCTGGTACCTGTTTTGTGCAGACGCCGTGAGAAATTGCAACTGCCGTGTCTCTCTGCCTTCATCCGGCTCACATGGCTTCTGTTTCGCTATACATTTTAAAATAGGGAAGAAAAGAGAGGACTGGGGGATAAGGAAGTGTGCTGAGAGCAGCGGGTCACTAGGGCAGGAGTGACAGGGCGTTGAGATCGAACTGACAGGGATCTTAAACCACCTGAGGCATCTGATTCTGATGGAGCCTTTGCCTCGCCTTCGCCTCGACGCCCCTATCAGACATGGCGCTGGGGCTCCTGCTCATACCTCGTTCCTCGAGCTGCATTACGGTGATAAGATGTGAACTCTGAGAGGTATGGGTTTCAGCACAGGGGCTGAAGCCTGGCTGGTAAGTGACCTAATTTATCGTAGGGACTAGGGAGGATTGCACTGGACGAACTGCAATGTATTTCATTCAAGACTTTTTTACCCTTTTGAAACTACATATTTTTGAGAAAATTATGGAAACTTATGAGAAGCAATATTGTGAGTGCCCTTGGCAGTTAGCCCGTGGTAGTGCAGTTGAATTTTCAATTCAATCCCAAGGAGTACAATTGATTATACTGGCAATATTCCTGATATCGTTCACTTTAAGATTGTATCAATCTAAAATATAAAATCAATATAAAATTGTGCTATACCAGCTTGCACTCTGGAAATCACATTTTTTTAGCGGTGAGAATCTTCTGTATGTGAGTATAGCACATAACTACACGCATAGCACATGGTTAAGTTCATTTCCCTGGGTTATACAGGGAACAGCTGCTGTGTTCTGTAATCTGATGGGAAAAACATTGTTCATTAACAGGGACAGTATACTAGCATGCTTACAAAGAGACCGTGTAGATTAATATTGATTCTTCAGGGACCACACCAGGAATCAGCACCTGCGTGGTGGAGTTAGTGACCCGCAGGTTATTGATTGAGACTAAAATTGGGACTTCCAATTAAAGCTCATTCAAAGTCAATAAGGAGCACATTCTGACAGGAAGGAAGGAAATGGGTATCGATGGGTGGGTGCATTTTCTTTGCATACACTTTGAAGTGCCTTTATTATATCCACAGTAGAGACAGGCAAAGGCACCAGAAGATGACTTGGAAGAAAGCACTGATTTGGCCAACCAGGGCCAGCTATTTAAATATAAATAAATAAATGTTGGAAAGCACGTAAGAAAATCGCTCAATTTTAAAATTAAGATTTGTTAACAAGCCAATGTGGCTTCATATGTGGAAAGACCAGAGGCTGAAGGGAATGCTAGTAAGGGAAACTAACTGCATGGAAGCGTAAGGTCACATACAAAAATATATATTTATTATTTAAAACACAACATTTGGACTCCCTAACAAAGGTCCAATAGTAAGTTTTTTTGTTTAAATTATAAACATATATAAAAATATGTCTGTCTGATGGTAAGCTCAAATTGCCTATAGTTGGGCATGTATTCTCTTATTTTTTCAAGTGAAGCTCACTGAACATGCTGCTGTGTTCTTATACATAATATGGGATAGTGGTGCCCATTGCGGTTTGGTGTTGAATTCATGTGGGGGCAACAGAATATGGTGTGACAATGGGTTCAGATATGATGCCTGCAGATGAATGAGATATAGCTCTGAAATATAGTGTATTAAGATGGACTGGATAGACATATTGATACATTGACTGGGTCATGTGCTTTGGGATTAGGAGAAGGTAGAGAAATAGAAGAGAATATTAAATAGTTGTTTTTCCTTAAAAAATACGGAAAGACCCTGGTACTTAAATGCACATACAAAAGGTTCTATAGTTTCTAAACGGTTCATCTGTTATGGATGATATGAAAACACCCTCAAATTAAAACTGACAGTCTGCATTTTAACCCCATTGTCATTGTATCCTTTCAAACTCAGTGCTAGAGTACAGAACCAAAATAACAAGATAATGTTATTCACTTCACCTGTCAGTGGTTTTAATGTTGTGGCTGATCGTTGTAAATTTACCTCTTGGGTCATGCCAAATTGGGATGGTGGACTAGGGGTATACTCCGTCCTTTATTTTTGTAAAAGAAAATGCAGTGTCCAACAGCGTAAACCAAGTATAGCCAACCAACAAATCGCGTTTATTAGACAGAAACAATAAAAAGGAACTCAAAAGTTGACAAAGTGATGAGGCTATTGTATGTGCTCTGAATTTATGAGCAGAGAACTAATGACAGCTGCTTGCAATCACCAACAGCATCTGTAGTACGATCAGCTGTAGATATGTCTGTCTGTTTGGAGGATGAAACAATCAATCAGTTCACTTTGAGTGAAAGTATGAACAGATTGGTCCTGTGGGTTCATCTCTTTCATGGTTATATGAAGCACTTCATCCTCTCTGTGTTTGAGTGTGCTGTCGTGGGACTAAATTATCAAACACCTTGACTTCCCTCCCTTATCAGCACCAAAATGTGCTGTTCTGCTGAAATTAATTTCTTCCTGAATGTTGTTTTAAAAAAAATATATAGCATTTCAGTTTTAGCATTTGGTTTTGATTGATTGGCCCAGACAATACTTACATTTAATGAAGGATATTTTTGATGTGTTTAACATAAGTTTCTAAGAATGCAGGTATAGGGCATTCAGGGGTTTATGGTCTAAAAAAATTATATAAACTTCAGGTAACTCCAAATCAGCTTGTACAGTAATGTTATCCTATCAGATGTTTGTTTCAGTTTTCTTATTCTTTCCATTTGTCCTCTTAATAATATTGGAAAGACTGTATTAAAATGTTGTCTTTCAATAATTTTGGAACTATTTGCAATGGCTCATGCAACCTGTGAGACCGCTGCACTCAAGGGAATGCAAAGAAGTAGTGGTTATTTATAATAATAGACAGTATATATTATAAAATGAATCGGTTCATATTTACTGCCCCTACAACCAGAACCATGCTGTGCTAGCTGCTTTGGAGTTACTTGAAATGTACTGTATTTTCTTTTGGACAACAAAAACTTTGAATGCCTTACAGCTTACTTCATTACAAAAAAAAAAAATAAAACTCTCTGCGGCAATCTAAAAAAGCGACAAAACTGAAATAATATCAAGAATGTACACAGAAAGTGAACTAGCCCTTTAACACCATCTGAATAGGTGCGTACATATGGAAATATTAACAAAATGCTGTGATCTGTAAATAGATTTGTGTCTTCACATGCAATGGTAGGTGTGATCTGTCAGTGTCATCATTTCTTATGTTAAGATTACCCTTCTCCTTTCAGCGGTTTTTGACAGATGTGTTTAATAATATTGGCAAAATGCAATGTTATTAAAAACATGTGACTTTACCTTGTCAGTCCCAGCTGAGAGAGTAATTTTAATATCTTGTTTTCAATTTTATCCAAGTGTGGCAGAGCATTTCCCTGGGTGGCACACAACTTGTGTTTCAGTGTCATCAGACCCTCTGCTTCTCCACCTCTGCTCGTAATTATTTTGCTATGTTTAGTTTGAAGAGTTACATGTGAACAGAAATCTTGTAGTCAGCTTTGGCGTGCAGAGGCACAATGAGGGGATTCTTCTCTTGGAAATTTTTGTTGATGATTTGATAAGTGATAAGTTGATGATAAGTGGTAGGAGCATGGTGTTAAAAATGCATTGAGCTCGGGAGTCATTCAGCTGTAGTGCAGAGTTCCGTACTTGCATGGCAAGTAGTTCAAATTGTTTGACTGAAATCAGGATGGAACCACTGCAGTGAGATGGAGATGATACAAACAGCTGGCTTTTGATGACAATTGATGATTGCTGGTGTTCAAAATCCAAGTGCCCATGTTCACATTGCCTGCTAAATTTGTGCTTTGAGCTTGACTGGTTTCTAAGATTGGTTGTTTATTTTTAGATTAGAAACTGTGACATGATTTGATGATGAGACGGCGGTCTTTCATGCAGTAAGAAGATGGGCTAACCTGATGGGTGGTTCTCAGTATCACCATGTTGGAAAACACCACGGTAAATCCCTTTGTGTCTCGTATAGCCCGTAAATCTGACTGGCACACGCTACTACTAAGGCAGCAGTCAGGTGGTCATATAAGGTCTGTCCTTGCATTGGTAAAGAGAATGACAATAAGGATTGGTTTAAGCTAACGATGATGCCTTCCATGTGTGTAAATGTGCTTTGAATGATGCAGGTAGCATAACCACTACCAAATGATTGCAGGCACTTAAAATGATCAGCGTTATCTTTTATGGTGCATAGAGAATGGCTTTGAGTTGCTTTCTTAATTGTAGTCTTAATGCCCTAACACTTTCTTATGTATTATTCCCTGTATGTCCATAAGAAACACAACATTTTTGTTTAGCATCTTTGTTTTGCAAATATTTAACACAAAATGCATCGTTCTTTCAATGTTCAGTTTAGCTTATGTTTATCATTTGAATTAAGTACGAATTAATCTAAAAGATTGAATGAAAAAGCTGTGCTTATTAGTGTAACAAGAATGTGCTGAAAATAGATGTTCAAATGATAATGAAATGGTACGGAATACACTTCCCGTGCTTCCCTTTCATGCGAAACAATTCAGTCTCGTATTCAATTATGCATTATAATGGCAGGCTTGAAAGCACTTGCGCCATATAAAGGAAAGGAGGTTAGACAGGAAGTGTGTGCTTGGAAAGATAGGTGTTCTGTTTAAACCTCTACACTTTGCTCCAACCTCATTCCCCATTCAGCCAATGACTTGGGGAACACCCCATTTTATCCTGTGAAGAACAAAGATGTGGTACTATTCGCAGAGGCAAAGGACTAAATTTTCCTAGTTTCACAGTTCACATACAAACGCTAAGAGCAATGACAGTGGTGAGCAACAGAACTACCGCATATCTCCGTGGTTAATTCAACTCTAATTAGCAGAGGAGCAGGTGAGGAGATGTTGAAGGAGGAGGAAGCTAATTAGTTGGCGCCAGGCCTGCAAACACAATCATATACAGAGTACAAGTAATTGAATTTCACTCCCAAACAGCCAGCGCAATTGCGTGAGCAATTATACCAGCGGCCTGTACTGTGAGAAGAATCCTGTGCATTGTCCCTGGAGATGTTCTGCTTCTAAAATGCATGAGCAGCCGTGTATGATATGTGTGTGATCTGATTAATGAGGCCTTTAGAGTATTAATCAGGCAAAAACAGCATGTGCATATAGTGACAGGATGGCATTGTGTTGTGTGGTTAGCGCTGGTCATAGCTTTAACCAATGAATTGTGCTTGTGCTTATTGCCTCTGGGGTTTACTAACTTTCAGGGATGTGGTTAGGGCACTTGGTCATACGATCCTAGAACTTTGTCTTTATTGCGTTACGGTAAAAGAAGAATACACATGCTCCTTTAAAAATATATATATTTTCCCAAATCACCGAATGTGCCTCTTCTGTAGCCCAACATGTCCACTCCCCTGATATTGTCACGTACAAGACAGCAGCCATTTTCCATGGAACAGGCCTCAACATACAGAATTAGTGCGGATTGGCAGTGTTGTATTTCTCACTGATGACAAATGGTAGCCTGTGGGTACCTAGTGTCTACCTTACTCCTGGTGGGACAAATGATCCAATTGTGTCCCACCGCTGTGGACTCCCAGTCATTATTGTCTAGCATATCACAGGCACAAACCTGCAGTTTATTTGCTACAACACCCATGCAAACATTGCTTGAATTATTGAAAATATGGTGGCATAAGCTTGTTTCAAGAATTTGTGGAAACTGCAGATTGAAGATTCAACTTCACCCACTACTGTTACTGTATGCATAATATTTTTTGGAATGTACAGCTTTGAGTTTCCTGTGGGGAAAATGTATGTCTAAATTGTCTGTGATTCCTACACAATATCAGCGGCTTTAAGGAAACCGTTGGACTTCAGTCATGTAGTCTACACCTCTAAAAGCTATCTTTTAGGTGTGTTCCTGTGACTGAGGGCAAGTGGCACACGTGCACACTCAGTAAACACACACACACACACACACACACACATTAATCCCTAAAACACAGCCTTCTGGAATGTGTTCTGTCCTTAAAAAGATTGGATTGTGCCAAAGCTAATCCAGTGTTAAAATCCCTCAGCCATTTCTTACATTATATCTTCTGTTGTGTGCTGTTTAGATATTATGTTCCACTCTGTAACAGTAACATTGCATCACAATTAGCTTAACCTTTGCTCTTGACTAATTTACAGATTTAGTTGAAATCAGTCATCAAAATGGATTTAATAGACCAGATATGCCCATGTCAAATTCTGCTGTTCATGTTTTAATATAATAATTCACACAGTGGAGAGATCCCATGCTTGATTAAAAACAGCTCTGTGATTTCTTTGTCACAGTTTACATACACACTTTCAATTGTATGGTTATTAGACATTACCTTGATCACCTACAAGCCAGTGCCTTTAAATCGCAATTAGATCTAGGTGCTACATCTAATTTTGGCTCTGAATTTGTTAAGTGAGGATTCTCATGTAAAAACATCGCACTGAAACAGGATTTTCAAAATATGTTTTTCTTTTCAATGCACGTATAGTGAGGCACTATCCATGATTGGAAGTTGTGCAGGTGGTAATTTTTTTAAATGAAAGCCAGAAAAGTGTCTAGTAATAGTTCTGTATGTCCTTTATTATTAGAACTCAAAAGTGCACATTTAACAGAATCGAGGACGCTAAACATGGGTGTTGTAGTTTTTTACCCCCGCTGTTTCTTTGCACTTTGCACATCAGTTTGGCACCCGTCCAGTCATCCATCTGAAAGCGCCCGTCCCTCATAACCAGACATTACCATATTCACTTCCGACATCGCTGGCACATTGCTTTTAAAAGGGAGTTTCCTAGGTGGGAGGCTGTGTGAGATCATATGTAAGAAATGGTAAGCCCTGTGCAATGTGTCGACCGGTGTCGACAGAGTGAATAAGAAATGCTCTCCACTCCATACTAATCAGCCAGTATATTATAACCTCACATGCTGACCACGTTACCACAGTGTTCTCAGCAAGCAGATGCCAGAGCTTTTGATTCTTACCATTCAGCTGTAAGATATGAGATCAATGAAAAACAAGTTTCATCCATACCAATAGTATTCCGTAGGTGCTTATAGCTACCCATGGAGTTCTCACTCTCCCAGTGATCTTAGACTTTTCTTAGTTAAAGATCCAGTATTTGGCAATGACTCTATTATTTCAGTGTCTAATAGGCATGTATGGCAGTTTTGTTTTATAAGGGAGATTAGGTCCTCTTTGGTCACCACCACCTTGTTGTTTTACTCACATGCATACTGTCAAAGGGTAGTTTGAATTAAGAGGTTAAACTAGTTGGCATATTTTTTCTCAATTAATTTTGTATTTGTGACAGGTAACTCTGTGAGTAATGTGAGCATTCGGCGGGCCTAGACCATGGACACCCAAATCTGAAGTTAATCTCCTTGAGTATATTTCCTTCCAATAGATCTTCTGCCCCCTGCTAGGACTAGCCTCCCTGAAACATGGGATTTCCACATCCAGTCACATTACAGCTGGGTTCCCAGACTCTACAACAGTTTATTTATTTTAGTTTTGATGGTCACATTGGGTCAGTATAGCAGAATCACGCAGGGTGTCCGATTGTTAGACAGGTATCTAGTATGCTCTGCAAAAGTAGTGAAGCTTTTCAATTACTGTGAAACAACAGTCTTGATTCTGAAGGGAAAAATTGGCTGTGCAGTGTATACAACACACTGTTCGCCAATATACTTTTTTCTTAAGCGTGGGAAAATTAACCATCGATGCAGAAGCCAATGTCAAACCAGAAGTTCATGTTACATGATGTATTCAGTCTTATAAATCAATCAGAATTGGGGGAAGGAATACAAATTCCAACGAAACAGCAAGGATGAGAGTTCACCTCATTGATGTCATTGAACTGTCCAGTTTTCTCCAATTGATGGCTTAGTTCATGTTGAAAATTGACTGGTTAAAGGCTCAGACAATACAATACTCTGCTTTAAGTTTAAAAGCGCAGCAACAAAGAAGAAAAGAAAATGACAAAATCACAAAAGAAACCGTGATAATATTTTTACATTAATTCATTAATTATTCCACTGCTTGTGAGCTCTGGCTCTGTTCGGGCCACACTAAATATCTTTCAAATGACGTCGATTACTTCCTAGAAAAAAACAAACAGTGACAGAATCTGTCTATTCAGCAACACAGGGGTGGGCAGAGACTAACCACAGTGCATCTCCCAAGACTAATGTGATGGTTTCCCCCATTAATTAAACTTCAGCTGAAACGAATGGACCTTCTGTAACACTAATTGTTCTCTCTGCCTTACCGAAGGCTATTAAATACGCTAGTGGCTGCGGTTCCCCTTTTCACAGTTTGCATCCTGTCTTTTAATTTATTTTTGTGTGGCTCACTGTAATTGTGTGTAGTTATATTGGTAGTATTTCCCTCAGAATGTCTAATGTGGTAAAACTATGGGATTGTTAGCTAATGGCAGCAATTTACACTGATCTTCCCTCTGCCACATACAGTGGATGGATTGTTAGGAGGACTTAACTCTTGATGTTTACTTCAATTCCTTCTGGTTGATTAATTTGTTCCTTGGTAATAACTTTGATGAATTGAATGGATCTACTCTCCCTGTTTATAGATTAGAGCCTGATTAGAACTTCGGCTACCAATGTAATCTTTAGGAATCGAAGACGGTTACCATATTCTTTGCTTTCTGGTAACAGCTTTGTTAATTAGGAAAGGCAATAGCATGCCATTCTAATCAAGTCCAAAAATACCTATTCACAATGAAAATAAAACGTGAAAGTACACAGAAACGTGGTTCATAAACTCTCTTTGATGGAAACACATGGCATCAAATTATCTTTATATTTTTTTTGTTGAGGAAAGAAAACTACCTAATACTTTTAAGTGCAGGTCTTTGTCATTACACGGCTCCACAAGGAAAATCTATTCAGAAGGCTGCAAAAAAAATGTCTGTCTTAAGTGTTTTAGTCTTGTAATGAGACTTAAAATCATATTTCTTTTCCTCAAAAGTTAATTATCTTACCCCACTGGCAGATAGTTTGTCTTATTTAGCAAAGAAGTAACAGAAATAAGATTGTAAAGTCTAAATATAAGATTAAAATGCTTGTTAAGATTAGGTTTTTGCAGTGTTCAGATATCTTCCCGCATGGCACACACAGTTTCATTCCCCTGTAGTCCGTTCCGGTAGCACTGATTAGCAGGATCAGAACCCTTCACTTTGCTCCATCTTGATTATCAGTTAGGCTAATTATGTACGCAGATGCCTATTAATTACACAAACTGCAGTGGGAGGCTGTAGCACGGCTCAACCTATTGCTGACACAGAGCACTGTAGGTCATTTAACTGAAATGGCTGTTCTTGTGGGGAATTGATTGGTTGAATGGTATTGAGTAGTAGAGACATGAACGGTATGTTATGTGTAACTTACTTTAGTCAAGTTTAAAATGTTCGCACAGAAATCTGTATACGGTATATTGCATATATGTAAATCCATATATGTGCAAGTGAACATGTGTGTATTTGTCGTATAGGGTTACTTTCAATTGCTATTTACTTACAGTTTTTCCCAACATCCTACATTGTACTGATAGTCTCAAGGAAGGTTGACTAGCACCTCCTTGTACACATCCTGAATAAGACTACATTAATCAGAGGAATATTTGCCATCCTTTCTGATGATCTGCTGGGTGCCTTGCGGAAACTGAGGAACATTTGCTGTCAGTCTTTTGCATGCCGCAGCATCTCCAACGTGTGTTCATTGAGGGAAGACATCTGGCTTGCTGTACAAAAGCCTTTTAAGAATTCTATCCCTGTAAGTAAGTAAGGCCTTTTTGTCACCGTTATACTGAAGTGAAAAAGGCAGACGTGCAGAGCTCCGTGCATTTTCTTGCTCAGTTTATTTACGTTTCCTGGGAGAAAGACTGATGTTGATGATGCTTAGCTGGGTTCTACATAAGATAATGAAGGTGTCCTCAACAGCTGCCGGCAAGGATAACGTTTGAGACGCGGTGAGCCATGCCTCCTACATGCCGGCTAATTAAGTTATAGTAATAAGGAAGTAATACTCAGCGCGAGCGAGAAATGGAGAAGCCTTAGCAATCGGCGGTGTCTTTAGCATTGTCAACTAAACACTGAAGCCGATGCCTGCTTGTGCTTTTAAAATGAGGGATTGTTTGAGTGCACCAATAACATTTATTTAAAAAAAAAAAAATCATCTTCTCATCTTATACTCTGTGTTTTTTTTTTAGTTACTATTTCTATTGGTGCTATTTTTTTTAGCAGTATATCATGTATTTGAAAACATGCCCCACCAAGCCGTAACTTGGCGTATGGCATACCTGCTATCCCAATAAATCCATTGACAGTGTTTGGCTGAGGGGTACCTAGCATACAGCGTGCAGTTTTACAGGGCATGGCTCAGAAAGTCTTGGTATACCTTACCAAACATGTTCCCTGATTTTCTTTCCAGAGAATAATGTCTGGTGCCCTTTTACGTTACCTGATAGCAAGAGCTTTTGTTGCTTGGTACCATATCCTCCACACCTCTGTTAGCTTGCTGGCTTTCTCCTATTGTATGTGTTCTGTATTGATCAATGTGTGTTTTGGTATCCTGTCTAACCTTTTTTTTTGCAGGATTTGTTTTAGGCTAATATGTGACCATGATGTGCATGTAGCCTGTTTGTCTGTTTGTGTACAGTATGTCAGCTGCTGTTTACATGTCTGCGTTTCTGATGAAACAACATGATAAAGTGAGCTGAGCTGTAGCCTTACACTGACAGAAGGGCTCTGAGATATCAGTGTAAATGGTCTATTATCCCCATGCACTTTGTCATTTACAGTACATAGATCAATGCAAGTTTTAACAAGTTACCCTTTTTTGATACTTAACATTTATCATTTAATTTCAGTGACTTATATTTCAGTGACTTATAACTTATAACAGATACTTGTATTGTGTATCACAAAATAATAAAATAAAATTAATTAACTGGGTTACATGGGTTCATCAAAGTTAAGGGAAAGTTATGCGTTGGATAAAGGCAAACTAGGATTGAACGAGCCCCTTAAATTATTCAACAAAGATTATCTAGCTCATATTTCAGTGAGAAATTTATCAAAGGGCGTAGTTGCGTCTAATGGCTGACACAGAATATAAACTCTTGCATGACATGCATTTTTGCTTGTTTACATGAGCGTAGAAATGAGCGTTGACATTAATTTTAGGGTCGCCCACCTGCTGGCAGACAGGACATGAGCTTGTGACACTGTGTGTAAGCTCTGTTGGAGTAACGCCATTAACTCTTCCTCAGGATTTGATGTGCTTTCACTTGACGGGCCATAATGCTGCTGCACCTGTGTAGTGTTAAGGTCAGTGTCCTTTTTCTGCATAATAACAATCACCCATCTCATTGCATTACAGGGCTCAGAGTCATTCATAATGACATGCGTACAGAGGCTTATCCTTATAAATGTCTATGTTTTTATGTGATCTGTGTCCCTGCCACCAGCTCTATTCCCCATGTCTGTGCTTCCTGTTGTGCCGCCTCTCTGCCTCTGGTCCACCCTCACGCGCTCTGCACTGGCCTCTGTTTGGCTATCTATCTCACAGCCTGGGCTGCGCTGGCCTCTGTTTGGCTATCTATCTCACAGCCTGGGCTGCACTGGCCTCTGTTTGGCTATCTATCTCACAGCCTGGGCTGCGCTGGCCTCTGTTTGGCTATCTATCTCACAGCCTGGGCTGCACTGGCCTCTGTTTGGCTATCTATCTCACAGCCTGGGCTGCACTGGCCTTGTTTGGCTATCTCATAGCCTGGCCTGGCCGGAACTGAACTGAACCTTCCACACACATCAGAATCAAACAGAGCGCTGACTTCTGAGTGTTGTCTTCTGAATAAAATCCTTTGGGGAAATGCATTACCCTGCACAGTCAGTCATCCTTGTAAGGACTGTCTACTTGGTAGAGTACATTGAGCGACCAGTACAGACGCTGAAGACTTTTTACAGGGAGCAAGACTGATTTCACAGTCTAGGTTTATATATTGTACATTTTCAATTAGGTATGGCCTAAATATGAGATGAAAGTAGGACTAATTTTGATTGAACAAATGAAACTGATGACGCTAAAATGTTAGGGATATGCAGCACTGGGCTAAGTACCTAATTTTATCCAATGGAAAATCTGGGAAGCGTGTGCCAAAGCACCATCCGGAAAAAATCACATTATCAATGCAGAATGTTTGTGCCTGCATTCTCCACATATGTCACAATCATTATCCTCAGTGGCGGCCGGCCTATAGAGGGCGCTAGGGCGCCGCCCCCACTCCCCCACATACAAAAAAAATAAAATAAATAAATAAATAAATAAATAAAAAATAAAAAAGTAAAATAAAAAGAATACAAATGTAGCTCAAACATGTTACAACATATAAATATGTTGGTCTTGTGTTGTCTAAAGTTGCCCTGCAATCGGCACATTAACCCCTGAAAATGTATTGTATAATACAGGAACCCCTGAATATGTATTGTATAATACGCAGGGCGCCGGTAACGTTAACTGAATCAGAACACTCATACTTTTTCAGGCGAGCCCGCTGATTCTGTTGTCTGATTCGCTGCCAAGAAAGAAGCCCCCGGGACGCAGGCCTGTGCGCCCCGGACCCTCCTACCGTTTTCTGATTAGTTCTCATGGTTTAGGATAGTATTTAATTGGACGCAGCAGCACGTGTATCACTCCGCGAGCACTAGGGCACGGAATTCGAGTGGAATAATGGCATCTTCGAGTAGAACACAAAACGAAGAAAATTCGGTTGTTTCTTTGCAAAAAGAGCCTTTTTCAAGGCGTTCATTTGAAGAAAAGAAAAGAGTGAAGGAGCTTGGACCACAGCGACTTTATTTGGACATTCACCAGCAAGCAAGTGATCGCGGTCGGGTTTATACACGGAGCTTCTCTCGCTCGTGTTACGACAAACGGAGTTGGCTAGCTGGATGTGTTGTGGGTAATGCATTATATTGCTTTCCCTGTTTGCTATTTCAAACTGCTGGCACCGAACCGTTATGGACAACAACGGGGGTACGGGACCCTCATCACCACACCCATGACCACAGCAGAAGCTGAGAGGTGCTTCTCAACCTTGAAAAGGATTAAAACTTTTCTCAGAAACACCATGACCCAGGACAGGCTGAATGCATTGGCCATGCTGTCAATGGAAAAGAGACTGGTGACTGAAATGACTGACTTTAACCAGAAAGTCATTGAGAAATTTGCAGGACTGAAAGAAAGAAGGGCAAAATTTATGTTCAAGTAGTGGTTTTAGGCTACATTAGTGTGTTGTAATGGGCCAATTAATCTTTAGTGTTGGTGTCATAAGTGCTGCCAGGATGTTTAGATATGTAGCCTAATTAACATGTCTTTGTCCCAAAATGTTAATGTGAAATGTGAATTAAACTGTCTTATGCAACTGAGACACAAGATTGCTTATTTTTTTCCTGTTTAAAGTCAAAAGTCAGATGTATTTCCCTTTTTTATTTATAAACAAATGCCCAAAAATTTTCTGACACTAAGACCATGCTAGCGCCCCAACCTATATTTTGATCACCAGCCGCCACTGCATTGGATGTATGAGCAACACTCTAAGTAGACTTTGAGAGAACATAATACTGTTATTGTTGTCATTCCCCCATATTGTACAGCACTTCCCAGTGTCATGCACAGTGGTATCAAAGTAGTAGGCCTGTGTGTGCAGGTGTGTAACTATTGAAGAGGAAATGGCCATTTTGTGTCAGATCGTTTAGCCCCAAGAGTA
Source organism: Synaphobranchus kaupii (assembly GCA_029718625.1). Taxonomy (NCBI): domain Eukaryota; kingdom Metazoa; phylum Chordata; class Actinopteri; order Anguilliformes; family Synaphobranchidae; genus Synaphobranchus; species Synaphobranchus kaupii. The sequence goes on along the minus strand of CM056377.1, from coordinate 109,269,413 downwards.
TTAACCAATACTCTGCCCCAACATTAAGGCTTATCAGAATCTTTTAGCCTAAAATACTGCCCTTCTCCTCCACCCAGGTTATGTGTGTGTGTGCTTTGTTCATTTGAAAATCTCAGCGGGTATCATCAAAATGTCCCTGCTTTGGTGTAAGACAAAACGGAGAAGGCTGTAATATACCTGACATTTTTCCACATGTTCATGCTCAGATATGCGTGTTTCACAGGTTTGGATTCAGTGAGAACAGCTGAAAATACACGTCTCCGGTATCTATTTTAAGATTCCCATGTGGGTATGGCTTTGAAGGGAACCCAGACTGTGATATATCCGCCATTGCACCCGCTCACTCTCATCCTCAAAGCCTGCACGCGGGTGTGTTTTGAACTGTGTATCAAGGGGGGAAGGCAGATTAACTTACATCCAAGGAATAAACACTGAAATACAATAAAACACTTAAATAGGCACAGTGGATCAGGGTCACTAAAAAGCCATTCGTTACTAAAATAGTCTTCGTAGTGACCATCCCTGTGTTATCAGATGAGATGTTATCATTAATTGAACTGTTTTCAGGTCCGCTGCAATCGAAAAACGCTTGGAACACATTTCACAGGCATGACTCAACAATTTGCACCTAACCCTCCTAAATAAATCATGGTGTATAATCGGGAATCAACACTTGCTGCTGAAATGTTGTGATAGTGAACCTTAGCAAAGCTGGATTAGAAGATCACAATCGCCTTCAGCTCAAGTATTCTTAAATCTCTGCAATGGGGTGGTGTTTATGAAGCCTCTAGCTCAAATCAATGCCTGCTTTAGTTTCCTAAATAGTAATGCAACAAATATCTCTTGCAGGTAATACATTTTGTTGGGTGAATTCATTGCTGCCAGAGAATTGTTATGAAAGAATATAAAATGGTTTGAGCCCTGCTTTTTGAATCTGTACATACTTTTGACAGAACAGAATATGCCTTTGCCATTCAGTAACATCTGTCAATGAATTGAGATTTCATTAGATTAAAGTTGAGATCTAAAGGAAATTTTGACCTTCTCATCACGTCAAAGCAAATTGCATGGTTGTCTTTTGCTATTTGTCTGGAGAGGGAAGTATGTGGGATCTCAATAGGAATGGCTGTGTAAACATCAGACTAGAACTGCTTATAGTCTCCGTCTGTCTTTATTATTATCCAAGGCCAGCTTCAAAGAACTCTGTACGATCTCAATGAGTAATGCATGTGAGCACTCAGTCCCGTGAGTTGGATGGTAATGTCTCTGCTCAGTATTTAGCGCCAATTAACATGCTAAATATAACATTATGAAATAATCTGTGTCATCTCTGATTGGTTCATTGGCATGGCTCAGTGCAGCACAGTGATCCAATTTTACAGTTAAAAAAAAAAAATTTAAAATTTGAAATGAGAGATTCTCTGGCACAATGTCTGCACTGGAAATGTAGCTATGGATTATTTATTTATGAGTGTACTTTCCGGTATCTGTTGTGTGCTGGAATATATTGATGCAGTATCACTATACTGTAATACTGATTATTATACTTCAAAACATACTATTGTACCAAGTTCCCTGCCGTGGGCCTTTCTGTGTGGAGTTTGCATGTTCTCCTGTGTCTGTGTGTGTCATTAGGCTAATTGAAGACTCTAAATTGCCCGTAGGTATGAGTGTGTGAGTGAATGGTGTGTGTGCCCTGCGATGGATTGGCGGCCTGTCCAGGGTGTATTTCTGCCTCTCGCCCAATGCATGCTGGGATAGGCTCCAGCCCCCCTGTGACCCTGACTAGGAATAAGCAGGTTAGATAATGGATGGATGGAACATACTATTGTTGTGCAGCATGACATGCCAAAATGAATGTGTGTTGTTGCAGTTTTTATGTTTTTGATAATTAATCCAGATGTGCTGCTTGAAACATCTATGTGTTAAAATACTGTCACCCTGGGCAGGATTTAAAGGCACACATCAGCGGGTACCTCCTTTGTTTATCTCTGTTTTCAGAGGAGAGCACTCTATTCTCAAAGCTTGTCCATTGCACTGTATATAATCTAGAGTATGGTGGTCACACAAAGATGCAGCCAGTCACGCACACATTATTCTGTACAAAATGTCATTCTCTAGGACTTGCCTTAAGAAATAAATAAATCAATGGATGGGTGAATTTGAGTGCGTTGGACTGTGGCTCTCGTACACAAGAAGAAATTCAATACTGCAGCACTGTTTCTCTTTGTGAGCAGGCGGTTGATAGACTGCGGGAATGGTGATTGGGTCCTGCTGGACAGAATTAACATGTAGTGCGCAGCCCGCAGTCACAGGGCCGTCTGCTGCATACACAGACAGACAGACTGACTGATCGGCAGTTTGGGGGCGGAGAGACAGACACGGCCCTACAGAGCTTGTGGCTTGATACGATTTGATACAATTTTATTTGAATGCATATTTACGTCCTTATCCCCACGTGAATAGTTAACGGATGACAAAGCTCACGCATTAAACACTCGAGAGAATAAATGCGCAGAAGACTTATTTCCATTGCTGTGGCTCATCAGCGCTGTTTCCTGATGGGGGACGGGGCCCAGCCTTGGACAGGGGGTGTCACCTCCTGTGTCACCCCCACTGGACAGCGTCTGTCTCAGAGGGGAGGTGTGTGGAGCCAGGCTATTGTCGCATCGCCGTGCCTTTGGAAAACAAGCGGGGCATTGTGCCTCCCGCCCTGACACTGTGAAACCTCAAAGGACAGTGGAGGAGCTTGTTTCCTGTGCTGGTCTATGTGAGGAGCCAACTGGGACACAATTCAGACCCTGTGCTCCGCGCACGCATGCTGATGAAAGCTTGTATACACACCGCTGATATACTGTAGCCTGACCGTTGCACAGTCTCCATTGACATGGCTCACTAATTGCTAAAACTCTCTAGCATCATGCGTGCATACATAAACATTTATAAATCCAATACACACACACACACTCACATAGTGAGTTAAAATATGCCACACACGAGGTAAGACTGGCTCTGAAACCCATATGGGGACCCTCCATGTGGCCCTTGTGTTATTCCTTCTATACTGTGGCCTCATCTCTGTCTGGAGCCCTTTTTGCTTTCTCCCATTTGAATAGGGTGGACTGCCCGCTCTCCTTTAAAAAAATACAGTAGATTAATTTAATGTATAATTTTTTCCTTTCATGCTCTGTATATAGTAATATTTGCTTTGTACACATCTATACACACTTAATACACACTAAAATAAACAGCTTGTCCAGTTGAAAAAGGTATGATTTCATAAATCCTTTTCAGTTATTGTAATATGATCCAGCAAAGAGGTTCAGAGAAATGGGAGAATGTCAGCGGAACAGAGCAAACCCCTTTTTGACATTGAAAGTCAAAAATCACAAGTTTTCCAGCTATTACACAGCATTCTGAAACATCTCTGTCTCTCCTCTTGTCTCTGTGTGTGCGGCAGCATGTAATGGTCTTGTGTGTGAGGCTGTTTGTCTTTTTGTATGATGCGGTATGTTTCCTCTGTGTGTGTGTCTGTGTGTCTGTGTGTGTGTGTGTGTGTGTGTGTGTGTGTGTGTGTGTGTGTGTGTGTGTGTGTGTGTGTGTGTGTGTGTGTGTGTGTGTGTGTGTGTGTGTGTGTGTGTGTGTGTGTGTGTGTGTGTGTGTGTGTGTGTGTGTGTGTGTGAGTGAGTGAGAGAGACAGCGTGTCTCCTCTTGGGCCTGCATACTTTGAAGTAAGCAGGGGAAGCCAAGCTACTCACTCGAGTGAGGAAGTCTTCTCTCGCATACACTGTGAGGAAGTGCCTGTGGGTGTGCTACTTACACTGAGCCAGCCAACAACAGTGTCACTACAGCACCACAGCAATCCAAACTCCTCACTACTTACACTGAGCCAGCCAACAACAGTGTCACTACAGCACCACAGCAATCCAAACTCATCACTACTTACACTGAGCCAGCCAACAACAGTGTCACTACAGCACCACTGCAATCCAAACTCCTCAATACTTACACTGAGCCAGCCAACAACAGTGTCACTATAGCACCACTGCAATCCAAACTCCTCACTACTTACACTGAGCCAGCCAACAACAGTGTCACTACAGCACCACAGCAATCCAAACTCCTCACTACTTACACTGAACCAGCCAACAACAGTGTCACTACAGCACCACAGCACTATACTATAATTTATCAGTTCTGTTCATATGTTATTTACATTTCCATTTATCCAGAGATATTTACAGATTAATTTCTACATTTAACAAAAGACCCAGTGGGAGTATGATAATATGTGATCAAACGTATATATAATTGGAATCGGGTTGCAGTGCACCACACAGTAATTTAAAGATTAACTGTACAAGAGGATTTCATGAAAAATAAAAATCCTGGGCACAGCTATATATGGTATTTCAGAAGAAGCACCCAGCCAGAATTGGCCTGTAAAATGTGTGCCTGAGTGTTCACAGTGAACGGAGAGGTTGGGTCCTCACTGGGGCATTATGGGAAACTTGCGCTCCTCTGTGGCTGGCACCATCACACACCTTCATTGCTGAATCTCATCGGGACAGCGCGCTCTCTGCATTTGTGAGCAACAATTTCTACTCTCGATTTCACAGAGCTATGCAACAGCGTATATATTCTGCCAACCCACCGTACGTACGGTCCATAAACTGTGATCATTATTTCTCTGCCCTCAGATCGTTGTCACGGCGCCAAGCGGAAGCTCCTGTAATTGCTGTGATTGTACTGGGGGGTGCTTACGCTCATTTCAGTCTTTGTAGTACATCGCACCTTTACAGATCATAAATTACTGCTGAAGTGTGAAAGCACCCATAAGTGATATTTCTTATTGGCTCACTTGTACTTATTGCGTTGAATGTCTTTACGGTACATGGTTGAGTCATGAACTATTCTCATTTGTAGAGTTATAGTGAATGAACATGTTACATAATCACTAAAAATAATCACTCATGAAAAGATATTCTGTTTTAAGACATAATTTTTCTTCTGTTTAGTACTAATTGCAGAGCATGCACGTACCATATGAACATTTCCATCTGGGTTTCAGTGTTCTCTACTCTCTTCTATTCAGAGTTAATATGCTGTTAATAATTTATCTTTGGATTCAACACATATAATTGCCATTTTAAAAAAAATATCAACATTTTCCATACATCAAAGAAAACATCAGTAGGATATCTACAAGTTTTCAGCAGAATTTAAGGAGCCAACCTTGCAATATTTTATCATCAGAAACTTATTTTTTCAGTCTGTGGGAGTTCAGTGAATTCGACCTTTAAGAAGGATTACTGATAAAAATCAAGTCCTGAAAAGTCCTGTATATGGTATTTGACGTGCTCTCTCTCTGGCTCCAGAACTTGTACCAGAACAGGTTTCTCGGGTTGGCGGCCATGGCCTCTCCCTCGCGGAGTTCCCAGAACCGCCGGCGCTGTAAAGACCCCGCGCGCTACAGCTACAACCCCGAGCAGTTCGCCAACGTGGACATTCGCAACGGCGCTATCATCCCGCGCTCCACCAGTGACACCGACCTGGTGACCTCTGACAGCCGCTCCACCCTCATGGTCAGCAACTCCATCTACGCCATCGGCCAGTCGCAGGACATCGTCATCTGCTGGGACATCAAGGAGGAGGTGGACGCTGGGGACTGGATTGGCATGTACCTCATCGGTGAGCGACAATACCGCCGACATGCTCGACTCCTCATCGGAGCGGAAGCTGGTGGCAACGTCAGTCAGTCAGCCCAGCATCCGCAGACAGTGGGAGCCATGTTTGCTTCTTACAACACACAGAACTTTGCTCTGTAAACTCCTTAAATTCTGTTTTTCTGTTCCGATATAATCTTTTTAACAATCTTATATGGTAGTTTCTGATTATTAAAATACTGCAATGTGGCCTCTCCGAGTTAAAGGAAGGTTTTATTTTGTGGTGCATTTCTGGGCAGCCTGCTGCCCAGCTCGTCTTTGATGTCTTGCCTCTGGCAGCGCTGGGCCTGCAGAATATAACACACTCAGTCTTGCCAAATCTGCACTCAGCCAGATTTCTCATGCACTCTATCAGAGGAGCCTATACCTCTGTGGGAAACGAGCATCTTTCTCAAGCTCTGCAATATCATACCCTACAGCAGACTCACTCTAACCGATTGATAATGTGTTCAGATGGTTCACTTCATGTAGGACTACAAAGTGTGTTTCATCTCTTGTCTTCGGTGGCATATTGTTTAGGATATATTAGAAACACATTTCAAAATCAATACAATACTTTTAGAATGTCATTTTTTTTTGAGAGTTTTAGTCTTCAGATAATTCTGCCGTTTGTGTGTTGAATGGTAGCTGAAAGTGATCTCTCTCCTTTCAATGGTAATGTCCATGGCACCTTGCACACAGTAAAGACTATTAGCTAGAGCCAGCATTGTACCAAACTCATAGTACACTGACAGCAAATAAGTGAATGTGGATGGAGGGAATGACATGTTTATCCCCTTTTTCAGATGAGGTTCTGTCAGAGAACTTTCTGGACTATAAAAACCGCGGAGTGAACGGGTCACACAAGGGCCAAATTGTGTGGAAGATCGATGCTAGCTCTTACTTTGTGGAGCGTAAGTGCACTTCTCTGAACATTCCCTGCATGCTGTCTGTTTTCCACATCAAGCATAATCACAGTTATTCACAATGCATGTTGACAGATATTGAAATGTAATAATGCAGTATTACGCATTCTCTGTCGTTTCCAAATAAAGCACACCACAAAAGCGAGACAGTATGTCCCATCAATGCAAAGCACAAAATGGGTTTTGCATTAATGTTAGAAAAGAGCTGAATGCACCAAGGAAGCGTGTGTGTGCCAGTGTAGTCCTCCGATAAAATACAATCCAGTGAGATGTGTTTGTGTGAGGCTTTCCCAAACCTTAAGAAGTCTACCTTGTAAAACCCTTCGGCTTTGTATGTCAGTTAAACGTTCCCCAAGGGTCATTGTTTGTACATTGGTCATGTACGTTTTGAATTGTGACATTCATGACAGGTCCCATTTGTAACAGCTGAACTCTATGCTTTGGCCTTGGTCTGTGTGACGGCCGGTATCTCAGTGGTGACTTTTATTGTGAATTATGTCCCTGTTGAAAGAATTGATTGATGTTTTCTGATGATAGTAGTCAAGGCAGGTTACAAACTCAGCTTCTCTGTTGTATGGCTTCTGTAGTTTATCACAGCATAATATTTAGCATAAGCATCTGTCCTTTATCATGTATAAATTGATGTATATAATTGTTTTTACCATATTATAGCCCCCCCTCTGTAGTGGGCTGAAATGTATCATGTGAACACTGCCACAGAAAATGTGTTTAAATGTTACATGTTTAGTGTTTAGTGGTGCCAGAATGTTTAGTGTATAAGACGAAGTAGCCTGTTCACTTTAGTACAAGGGGCAGCACACTCCAACAAAAATGACATGACTGTGATATTTCCCCACCAGCATAGAAAGATGCTTCTTTGCCCTTGTGACGATGAGCATGTGGCTGTGTGCCTTCAAGTTATATCTTATCTAAAATCTGAATTACAGCATATATGTTTCAACAATATACTGTGTTTTCTGACATCTGGAATAGCAATGTTCAAATAAAAAATAGTAAAATTTAATTTTAAATCTCTGATGCCAGTGATGTGTCCAACAAAGGTTCCAAAGTTTAGTAAATACTAACAGATGCTTTATTGTCGGCGACAGTTTGTGTTAAACCCTCATAAGATGCTCACGTTTGGCCCTTGACATTTAAGCTTGACCAAAACAATAAGTTTCATTCCCTTTTTCAGCCATGAGGACAATGTTAATGCACTGCAGCTGTATAACTGTATATAAAGATCAAAAACAAGATATATTGCCAATCTAATTGTTTCCTTGAAATGTGGAAAGTGCATCCCTACAGAATGCAGTGATGGAAGTACTACATGGAAAACTCTGTTAATGGTCCCTCATAAAAATGAAGACTTTATATACTCTTGCCCTGGCAGGGACTGTGTGTCAAGTTGAGCTACTGAATGCTGAGTTTCCCTTGTAGTCTGAGCTACCTGCTGTCAAAAGCACTTTGACATAGTCAGATATATGTCTGTTAAGTAACTGTATTGACTTGTCCATGCAAATGTACACATCTGAGATCCCCCTCTTGAGTTCTTTAAATTTCCATTCTGTTGACAGAGATGAAAATTGCCATGGTTACTGTCATCTCTCATGTCACATCAGATAAACCGTTCTGGCGTCTTTGTTTTTCACGTTTTTTTATTCACCCTAAGTGTATAGCAAATCAAATTATGAAGCTAATGATCTCACTTCCTGTATAAATTATAAATCACTCAGTGAGCATAAGCCCTGGATCAGTGCTCCAGCTGTAGTGAGCACGGGGAGCTCCTATGACAGCGGCGTGCTCCTGAATACAAATATGAGCTTTTAGGCAGGAAATGGTGCCCCATTAGTCATGTGACAGAGGCTCAGGTATGGGCGATAGATATGGAGAGGCAGGCAAATCTGGAACAGTAATAACCGTGCTATTTCCTCACTCTCCCCGGGTGTGTTACAACTCTATTTCAGTGATGCGTAATCGCACGGGGAGGGAGTTTTATTTAGCAGGGTTAATTCACAGGGGACACCCACCACTGAGAACACCCATCTTCTTGTCATCGGGATTTATACGCTAACCTGGAATTAGCAGCAGCTTTGTTTGTCTCTGTATCCCATGTTCCCACTACTGCCTTGTTCATGTTATCGCCGGCATAGTAATGACAGCAGTGTCTTGGAACGAGCATCTCCGGAGAATGTTTAATTGTGTAGCAATAACAGCGCGTATAGGTAAAGGTAATTACTTCACTGTTTAACACAGTAATCACAAATGAAAGGCTGAGTGCAGTCTCTCTATCAGGATCAGTCTATACTACGCTTCCCAAAACAATTAAAAAAACACACACGAAGATGCACAGGCATTTTGAAAGTGCTGATTTTATTATGTTCCTTAAAAATGTAAGCACATTCAACAGTCTAGCCAAATAATCTAATGTGAAAGCTCTTAGATGACATGATGAAGCCCTCCAATACTGGTATTGTCATATGTCTCTAAAACCAATAAGCTATACAGCACCCCCCTTTAACCTGATCACCCAATAACCATGCCAAAAATCTTCAATGCTGAGGCCCTGACACACAGTGACTGCTACTGGCTACAGGGCTTGCCAACGGCAATATTATAGTTGACTCGTTGACTTGTGGACTACCCAGGAAGATCACAAATATTTGCCCAGTAAAGGACCACCGAGGGTTTGATACACTACTTCCCGTCTCTGTGCATTTGCTCTAAAGGTTTTCATGGAGTAATGTTATGTTTGGAAAGCATAAGGCCAAGATCGGCATTGTCTATGCTTCTGCTACCACATATGTCACATGTCAGCATAGGGCATGTGCTTTCACTGACATATTGGATTAACATTATCTCATTGTCAAGCCAGCCATTGTCAAACCAGAAGTGGCCCTGGGTTTCAGCACAGTGGGTCATGTATATGGAAAAGCAATTACTTGCCCTTAATCTCATCCTTCCCCCTGCCCCTCCCCCTCCCCTTTTCCTTCCTTGTAGCGGAAACGAAAATCTGCTTTAAGTATTACCATGGTGTGAGCGGAGCCCTCCGTGCAACCACCCCCAGCGTGACGGTGAAGAATTCCTCTGTACCCGTGAGTCCTCACTTGCCTCTTACAATGCTCTGCTTGTGGACTGTCCATGTCACGGGGAGGGCTAAAGAGGAGGTTAATGGGAGGGGTCAGGAGCAGAACCAATAGGAGCGTTCGGGGGGAAAGGTCAAATGGGAGGAGTCAGGAGGAGTTGCAAGTGAAAGGTACATGTAAAGCATGTTCTCTCAAAGAGGGGGGTTTGTTTAGCAGCATTTATGGATTTTATATTTGGATTTTGGCTTTGTGAGTGATTTCAGTCATTTGTAGGACTAATATCAAGATGAAAATTTGTATGAATTACCTGTATTGTTGCAAGACAATCATAGACTGTGAAGAGGAAGGGTATACCTAAACTTGGGGCATGATTCTTTTAAACGTCTAGAACTTATATTAGAATCTGACTGCCTAGTCAGATGAGATCCAACACAATTAATTAATGAGATGTCTCGATGAGACCTCTCATACACAGGGGAGTAAAGGGGAAGCAATATTCATAGAAGCTTTGATGTCCTGCTGGCTTTTAGTATGAGCAAAAGTGTGCACCATAAGGAAGCAGAGCGCTTGGTGTCATGTTACCTGTATGGGCACAACTGATTCTTTCTCCCCCATCCTCCAGAGGGATGGAAATGTTGATCTGATCAGTCAGCTCAGTGTGTCAGCTTCTTCTTACTGTGATTGTCCGTCTAGTGCCATCAGAAACCTGCTTCAGATCGGCTTAATTGGGATTCAAGGTGAAGACGTTGTAGAGGACCTTTCTCTCAGATGGATTTTAAAAATAAAGCACCCCACATTCTTCAAATGAGCGTATGTCAAGCCTAATCTGATGTAAAGGATGTGCCACCTTCAGAAATACAACCCACAATGCTTATTAGGTTAACCTTTTATGCTAATAATAATAATAATAATAATAATAATGGTGTGGCAAGGAAGAACACTTAAGTGTTTGTGGAGATTCTGTCTGGCTGCCTGACAGCATGGATTAGCGCAAGATTACTTTATCTATTAATACCTCTCTTAAGAGGTTTCTTGAGGTTCTCATTTCTAATTGCATAGGGCCTGCTTACTTTAAGGTGGGCTCTATCTCACCTCCTGGACAGCACTGTCACGCACAGGAGAAGAGCTCTGATTGGCTGCTGCCACTGTCCACTCAGCCAATGTCTAAGCAGGTTTGTTTTGTTTATGTTGGGTAATTAGAGCATGCAGGCACAACACACCACACATGGATTCATGACATCACAAATCCTGCATCATTTGATCACTGTGTACTTACCCGACCCCTATTTTCCTAACCCTGTGTTCTCTGAGGTGAGCCCAACCTAGCACTATGTTCAGCTAACTGCAGCTAAGTGAATGTGAAGTATACTGTATGTTTAAGTATGAAACGTATAACAAAATAAAAAATCTGCAGACACATGCAGAGACATCGGCGTAGAGAGTCCTCTGGCGCTGAGTCCACATTGTTACTTTTGTTCTTTTCAAAAAGTTCCAAGTGTACATGCCCCATGAGAGAAAGTACACTCTCTTCCGGGAGACACAATAAGACCTCTGGGAAGGCACTTCCTCCAGCTGCATCACTGGACTGCTGTTCCAAACAACTGACCCACCCAATCACATTGGGCTGTTAAAGGGTGTGTCAAAGGTCACTTTTGTCACCATCCATTAGTGTCACTTGGCAGTGCGACTGTGCCCTGCCTCTGAAAATAACTCATATGCATTTTTAGTCTAGAATTCATAGGCTTTGAGGAAACATTTCCACCAATATTGCACAGCTTGCAATTTGGGCAATTGTGATGTGCCTTAAAACCTCAATACTGTTAAGCTGCCCTGCTGTACACACAGTGTACATCATATGTCCATTAATATTATCCAGACCACAGTCTCAAATTAGATTTTTGCTATACAAAGCATTGGTCCATTTATGAAAACCTTAGCTCTACAATTGAAACAAGATCTGTAAATGAGTCCTCTCAAATTAGATTTATAAATTTTTAGCCAAAAGGAAGCCCAATCAGAGCCTTATTGCACTGATAATAATTGGCTATGTATACAGTAGTTGCAGATGCATGCAAAGCTGGCCTTGTACAATCCAAGGCAGAAAATGGAACCAAGCCCCTGGGTAGTGTAGTGTAGTCAAGGTTGTTTTGCATGTTTTATTTTTCAAATGTGGAAATCCATTTTAACTGCGTTTGTGAAAGAATGTTCTCACCTCTCTTCATTTTTTTATTTACAGTATATTCTTACAATTAGCTGTTCGACTATAGTAACACAATTTAAGTCAATCAGACTAAGGCAGCCAGTGACAAATTATGCAATTTGTCTCATGCACTTCTGCAAAAATTGTGGGTGAGCCCTATTAGATCCAAACCTCATTGTGTTATTTGCTGGGAGTGAGTTCAGGAGGGTGGTGTTGACTGCTATTTTGTTGTGTGCAGCTGGAATCCCTCCAGAACGGAGGTGTCACTCACCTGAAGACGAATGTTACAGGTGTCACATTGTGTCTAGCCTGATGCGCTCTGTGGCGAGCAGTGTGTGATCCGTTAGCATGAGCGATTGCTGTGATGATGTCGTTGGTCAAATCGAGTGTAACATGCTTACCTGGGAATCCTGGTCGGGTGACTGCCACCCTCCCTGTCCGTTCCGGTGTGAGAAGGGCCACGTTGTCTGGTTCTGGCAGAAGCATTCGAGACACACTGTCGCTGACTTGCAAGACAGGAGAGTATCTGAGTGTGCTGGATTATCCACAGTCCTTTCACACTTCTGAGATTTCATGGGTTTGCTACCCAACGTATCAAACTGTGTTATTCTGTCACTTGCCATTCATTTAAGCCTTTTTTGAATGTCTCTCCGATAGCTGGAAAAGATTTTGTGCTTTCATGGTTGAGTACAACATGCACTCAAAAAATAAAATTGGAACTCTTATTCATTTAGGCTTCAGGGTGTAGCTTTGTTGTGTTGTGTATAAGCTGTACAGGCCCATTTGATTCAAGCAGAAACTCACCCGGAGCAATACACATACATTTTGCTCATTATCACTCTCTCAGTTATCTCAGAGGGCATTTTTTTAATGGTGCATATTATGCATATTTTTATGAAATACATTTATTTTGTATGCACGGTCATTTAACTTTAATATGCTTGAGCACTCTTGGGTAGCTCGTGCTATGTAATTCTGTTTGCTGATTCCCAGTGTATTTGAACAGAACAAAGAGCGCAAACTTACTTTTATGGAGAGGTTAAGGATGTAGTGCTGATCACTGCTGTTTGATGATTTGTACTCAAGGGCTCATCTTTACTAACCCTGGCAGACAGCTGGAGTATTTGAATATAGATGGGACTTGTGGGTTTGCTAGTTAGGATAGTTTTTTAAAAGAAGGCCATCTGACTTGGATTGGGGTCTGTGGGCCTGATTTACTAAGATCTTTAGCGGGTGCAAAACCCAATCACACCAATGTTTTGCACCAATCATTGGTCATGTTATTAGTTTTGCACCCGCTAAAGATCTTAGTAAATCTGGCCCTGTGTGTTTTTCAGTGGTGAAATGAACTAGACATGTGCCATGCCACTCACCATGAAATGACTCCTGTAACAACCGAGGTTTGGAACAGTAAATAAGAATTTTTTTCTCTCTTAAAGGGAGTGCAGACATTCCTGCCCTTTTCTTTATTCAAGCAGGCAGAAAGCAGAGAGGGTAACAGATAGAGCAGGGATAACAGCTCAGAAGGTACTATGCTGCGTGGGGGATTCACATAATGGCTCAAAATGTCTAGCCAGAATGAGATATTTTTTGTTTTACATGTATTTTGTATACGGTTGTTTTTATTTTTCCTATCAGATGTGGCTGACCTTCCTCTGGCCCTTTTTGAATAATATATGGTGTACACATTGTCAACAGTGAAAACAAAGTAAGCTTTTGATTCTGCAGTATTATAATCCCTGTATTATATTAGTAATGTAAGTTTGACTTAAATACCTTTCTGTCATCTGTACGTTAGAGCCCAATTACAATAACAAGAACATGGTTTGAGTAGACATGAGTAATGTTCTGTAATGTAATTATTTGAAAGAGGCAGGGATAGAGTGAAAGATCAGGGGAGTAAAAGAGGGGGAATACGAGTGTCTAGGTATATGTGAAAGTGTGTGTGAGTGTGGACTCCCTCGCTCAGATGGGTGCTGACTCACTCCACTGCTGTGTAAGCTGTTCACGTGTGCCCCGGTCCGCGTCAGAAAGCAGCCGCACTGCAGTGGAGATTCCTCCCTCCATTCCCTGCCTTTCACTCTTACTGTGACTCCGTAGGCAGCGCACGTGCCTGAGCGCAGTCTGACAGGCCCGCGGCTTTTACAGACCTGCTGCTCGCATATTGCTCCTACATATCGCCATGCCTGCAGCCATGTTCTGTGCATACTTACTGCTGCCCCCGAACGGAGCGGTGCCAGCTTTACGCAACATTAATCTACCAGGATTATAGTTTTGTTTGCTGCAATGGGAGAAAATGAAAACATTGATGCAGTGGCAGTCTGTACGGCATCTATCGTCTAATCATCTAGAACACATTTTGGCCCGGGTTCTTCCCCGAAACTCAGGGTTAGCTTCGGCGGAAGATTAGCATTCAGAACCAACGTGCAGCTGGGCTTCTCTGCCAATGAGAAAAAGGGCAGCTTGTTCAGTGGAGTGAAAAGCGGCACGGTCGCTTAAGAGCGCGATCACAAAGATGCCTTGGCGAAAGAGGGCCATTCATTTCCTGACAACCACTCCATTAAAAAGGTGGATCTTGACCCGCTTCTCTGAAGCGTGCGACGGATTCGCTTTGAGCCGAACCTCGCTTTGCAGCGGGCTTTTTTAACGGCGTCTGCGGCACAGGGGCAGCCATTGTGTTTCGCAGCAGGTGTCATCAGTGCTTCGCTCCAGTGAGTCTCAGGTTTCTTGCCCCCTCCAGTGCCCCAGAGGACCGTGAAAAGAGTCGCGCGTTCCGCTCTGTGGAGCACGGCCTTCACATAAGAACTGAGAATCATGCAGCACTCAAAAAAACATGACTGCGCCTCTCAACAACATAATCCACGCGCGTGTCCTCATGTGGAATATCTGCTCCTGATAAGGTATTATTGTACTGCGTGTCTTTATAGGGTCATCCCTGCCTATCCTTATAAACCTGCCTATTTTTATGTTGTTTTGTTATATGATAAATGAATAAGCACCAGATAAGTGAATTTATACATTTTCCCTTTGTGAGCAAATTCACCTAGCAAATTCACCTTGCAAATTCAAGGGAGATTTTAAAGCTTTATACAGGCACCGCACAGAAGATTTTGATCTCTCTGTGTTTGCTGTGAAGTCTGGTTATTGTGACGTGGTACCAGGATGGCTTTTGTGTTATACAGTCATGGAAAGGATTTGCATCTCATTTTGTGCAGCTGGTCAGAGCACGCGTGTGCTTGATTTTCTCAGCATGTGGTACTGCTGTCTGTGCATTTTAATTTCCCCAAATGCTTGCGAAAATCCTCAGTTTAGATGGAAAAATCAGGTTTACTTACATTAACTTGAATAGGGCCTGTCTGCGTGTTCAGACAGCGTTACAGCCTGCTGCGACAAAGAGACTGCTGATTTAAAAAATGCTGGAAATTAATATTCTGTTTGGAACATGCGTTTGTACGTTTCTATGTATTTATAAATTTGCAAATATGAAAAATGTAACATAACTTATGCCTCTGTGCAGTTTACTAATTATAGAAAATGCCATTTTTGGAGTGCATGTACAGTTTTACGCAGGTGATAGCACACAAACAGGGTGCTATGAAGTCACAGTTAGTGAGAGAGGTGCCGATCTTCCCAGTGTTGTGGATGCAGTTGCTCTCTTTCTGAGAAGAACACTCCCCTGTGGTCCCCTGTTCCCCTGCTTCCTGGAAACTGGATCGATTGAGCCCTAATGAACGTGCACTATCGATCCGGCCGTTTGTAATGGGCTTTAAGTACAGCATTCCAGGGCGGGAGGAAGAGAAGGTGGAGTAGACGACCCAGCTGATTTATCTCTCTGTTTCTCTCTATCAGTCTCTCTTTCATCACATCGACACACTTTTTTTTTTTGCAGGTGTTCAAACCCATCACCAGTGAGGAGGTTATTCAGAGCCAGGGCACCCGGCGACTCATCAGCTTCTCCCTGTCCGGTGAGTGAGCCCTATGTCGTCTGTCGCCACTGCCGCCGCCTGCCCGCCGCCAGCCCGCCGGTCTGTCACTGTCAATGTTGCCGTGTCGCCACTGACAGACGGGCCCACCTTTCCCACTGGAGTCCGTTCAGGATCGGTGCGTCTCCATGGGGATGGATAGGATAGGCAGGGTGGTGCCGAAGTCAGGCCTTACTCTGTCCCATGTGTGTGTTTTATGCAGTGTTTCTCTGCAGTGCTGCTGCTGTAGTTGACGTTGCTGGCAGAATGGGTTGTGATACTGTTGTTATTGGAATCGTGATGGTGGACAGACCGTAAGTGAAGCCAAATTCTTGTGAAGTACGTTCTCACGCTTCGTGATTCAGGCCTCAATATGAAATTATGTTCCTGTTTTGTTTTAGTTTTTTTTTTTTTACATTCATGCTTCATTTAACAATGTGTTTAGCCATGTTGGTGCTTTAGTCAGTTATAAAGCCAGTGAATTATTGTTTAATTATAAACGCACACCACAAAGCTTGAATTTAATAAGACGAATAAATGTCCGCGTTTTTCATCAAGCCATTATCATGATCGCTTGTTGCCTTATTCACGTGAAATTTATGACCGAGCAGCTGTGGTGTTATTAACCAATAATACATTCCTGCATAAGCCAAAAGTGCACTTGTCATTTCTGTCAGCAATGCCTGCCCTTTGCTTTCGTCAGACCATTTTCTTTTTTAGGTGCTGTAGTGCCCATAAGCATCCATTTTAACAGCATCTTGTCAGTTCTTTCCAAACAAACTTATGAAACAGCAAAGCTGTCCTCTGGATATGTTATTTTACTCCTCCGAATCATATGTAATATTGTCCTTATATGCCATAAATTCTGAATCTGAAATATCACTATGTAAATAGAGCCAAGAAATACTCTTATCATAAAGCTTTTGTATACAGTACTGTATATGCCATAGAGTCACAACAATCAAGACTTTCCTGACCTACAGATATGTACTGCAGAAGCAGGAGTTGATGTAAAGATTTGCTGAGTGGACACATACACTAGCAGCAGCCTGCAGTTTCAGGTTGACAAGCTAAATCCCCATATTTTTGGGAAAGATCTTTAAAGGTTGTTTCTCTTGGCCAGCACCCTTGTTCAATGCGGCACCACAGAGATGGTGTTTATGCGCCTTTTCGTTTGTAGAACGAGTCCTTGTGACCCGAAAATGAAGACTGCTGAGCGTTTTTGTCCAGGATCTCCCACTGCAACTGATGCTAAAAATAATGTCTGGCACGTCACAGGCTCAGCCTCCAATAGACCAAGCCTCCTTTATGGATGGCTAAGGGACTGATAATAGTCCGGCTTGTTTGAATACAGTAAGCAGTAAAGGGAAAAAACTATTGGAAAGGATTTCCCTTACTGCTTAATGAATGGTCTGAGAGTAAATTATATTGAAAAATTATATTATTTTTACTAGAAATAAACATAGGTATGCCAATTGGACATAATTTTATGATTCCCTGCTTAAAATAGAGATTAGTGGGTTTCAGCTGTTCTCCATGAGGACTGATTACCAATACCAAGTTCTACTTTCCTTAAAAGTACCTGGCTGGCGCTGATATTATCATCCTGTATAATGTTGTAACCACTAACGTTGTACATGCTTACTAAACCTGATCTTAGCTCAATATTAGGATAGGTTTTTGATGAACGCATGCACACACACACACACACACACACTCAGAAACACATAGCCACACACACACTTACACACCACTTTACGAAACAAAGAAAAGCGAGAATTATGCCTTGCTGCAGAAAATCCTTCTTTCTGATTCTCAGCCTACAGTTAGATCATGTTCTTCACTCTGCATGTCAATATAGCAAATACACACATCACAAACAAGGGATGAGGCCACATTTTAAATTCCTCACATAATTTCAGTTTTGCATTACAAATCAACTGTATCAATATTGCAATGCTTGCTTAGTCTAAGAATCATTAAAGATATAATACATGGACTCTTTCAATATAAAAGAGTTTTATACAGTGCTTGCAGTGAGCATAAGATTTTCATTATTTTTATGTATATTTGATCTTTGGGGACATAGAATATGTTAACAACAATTTTTTTAAGATGGCCATCCTTAGCAGGCACAGACAGTAGGGTGACTCTGATCAGGCTACATATAGGATTGAGTATGGCAGAAAAGAGGCACCATACATCAGCAGGTTCTCCCTGCTCGTTTGTCGCCCCTCGTTGACACACTCCAGTTGGCGACTGCTGACCGTCAGCACTTTGCTGTCTCACAGGGGGCAAGCTGTACCTGACCTCCTGAAGGCTCATTCTTCTTTCCCCTCCCAGCCCCCCCCCCCTCCCCCCTCCATCAATCCCTCCCTCTAAATCTGCCTCCATCCATTCTCCATGCAGGTAAATCACTGCTGGGAGCATAGGCAGTTTCCCCCAATGCCATTCTCCATGCAGGTAAATCACTGCTGGGAGCTTAGGCAGTTTCCCCCAATGCCATTCTCCATACAGGTAAATCACTGCTGGGAGCTTAGGCAGGTAAATCACTGCTGTGAGCATAGGCAGGTAAATCACCGCTGTGAGCATAGGCAGGTAAATCACCACTGTGAGCATAGGCAGGTAAATCAATGCTGGGAGCATAGGCAGGTAAATCACTGCTGTGAGCATAGGCAGGTAAATCAATGCTGGGAGCATTGGCAGGTAAATCACTGCTGTGAGCGTAGGCAGGTAAATCACTGCTGTGAGCATTGGTAGGTAGATCACTGCTGTGAGCATAGGGCATAGGCGGTTCCCTCAATGAGCCTCCGATTCATGCGGAGAGCTGAATTGGACCATTTTGATGCCAGTGGTCATCAGTCAAGTTAAACTGACCCTGCTTAACAGAAAGAATCTGAAAGAATTTATCTATAGAGTTTGCTTGTGTTGGGCCAAATTGTAGTGCCTTGACTGAGAATTTTAGGCACTGTCTAAAATAGTTTTAGGATTTTTGGGTCGATTTCTTACAGTAGGTCTGTCATATTCCCTGTGAAAAGACAGCTCCAGAAATAAGAAGCACATGTCCCTCGAAATGATCACTCTTACACAATCCACACTCCCACAGCGTATCCAGATGCAGCACTCACATGGGCTAAAACGAAGCTTGTCGCACTGCATTTCTGCAAGTTGTATAAGAGTTACATGCAGGCACTCTTATACAAGTGGCATGCAGAAACGTTAACACCCCCGGTCAAATGTCATGTTTTATTGATTTTCTAAGTGAAGAGAAGTTACCACAACCTCTGCGGGGCGAAAAAAAATTAAACATGACATATTTCTTTAAATTCTAATGCCCAATTACGTATAATAATTGCGACATGTAGTTTTTTATCAAAGAGAAACCTCACTGCTTGAGAGCTTGCATGTTCCATAATGAAATAGGAAAAGAATAAGTTTGATGTTGATGAAGCAGGACTTCCCTCACCTCTGCACGAGCGGAGCCTGAGCATACAGCAATGGGTGGAGAAAAGGGCGATAAAAGCCTATTAATTCTAACTGAGAAGATAAAGACAAAGAGCTGATTGCAGATGAAAGGGTACCGGGAAATGGCCTCCTAACTACTGCATGCGATTTATCAAGGGAGGCAAACGAGAGGCCGGGAACAGCCCTTTCTCATGCCACGGGCTTTGATCAAAGGAGAATCACGAGTGCAGAACAGATAAGGGCAGGTCCTCTATTCATGCCATCACCAATAAAGGGGCCACGCCACGGTACACATCTGAATCAACTGCATTCTTCAGTAGAATTTTTTGTAACTTTTTTTTATAGCTGAACATTGAAAGCACTAACCCCCTGAGAGATTTATCATAACTATGATTCCATTCACTTCTCATTATGGCTATTTTCCATCAGCGACATATGACATCAATGCAGTCTTATGTAGTGTCATTGTAGCAGAGTATTCAGGCTCTCATCACCATAAAGTCATCAGAATATTGCCCAAGCAATAGCCTTGGAGCATTTTAAGAAGAGGTTGTCCCAATCAGCATTGTCTGTGAACATTTAAGGAAAACTTCATCTTTTCTGCATGTACAAAATAATTAATCTGCATCAGTGGACTGGCCTCACATGCTTCTTATAGACTGTGCAGTGTTGAATTGTGAAACAAATCCCAGAATGTATATAGAAATATGCTGTACTTCAGAAAATGTGACTACTTTATGCCTCCATCAACAGAGTAGAGTGATTACATTGAACATGCCATGTGCATTCAAACAAGGAATGCTTAATGCCTGAAGAGGGGAAGTGACATAGTTTTACACTAAAATGGCAGTGTAGTACAGTAAATGCTTAAGGTGCTGCCTAGCAATGGCAGTGTAACACAGGAAAGCACCATCTGTCACCGTGCGCCCACACAATTATGCTTAGTGCCTGTAACGTGTGCTATTGGCTGTCAAACTGTGCTCCCATTTTAACTGGTGGCAAGGAAGGCTCTTAAAAGGTCATGTTTACCACCAGAGCTTGATCTGTTGTGTCTGGCTTTCCCTACCCCCCCCCCCCCCCCCCCCCCCCCACCCCCCACCCCCGTTGTTTAGAAATAAGCTGACAGCAGCTCCTCTGTTCACCCGCACAGGTATCCAGGCTGTGGGGCTGAAGAAGGGGATGTTCTTCAACCCCGATCCATACCTGAAGATCGCCATCCAGCCCGGCAAGCACAGCATCTTTCCCTCCTTGCCCCACCACGGACAGGAGAAGAGGTCAGGCATCATCTGTAACACCATCAACCCGGTGTGGCAGAGAGAGGTGAGGGGGGGGGGCCGCTGAGGGCTTTCCATACTGTTCCTCTCCTGCAGGGGCGGCGCCAGACAGCTTTGGGGGAGGGGGACTTATGCATTCAGAGGTGGTGCTCGGGAACCTGTCATAAATACACGCGTATGCAAGGCTAGGCGTGGACGCACGGCATTCAAAAGTCAGTTTCAAGGATCATAGGCCTGTACTACAAACACTTCACATGTCCAAATAATAGATACATATATGTGGACTCCAAGCTTGTGTCAATAGGCTACACACCAGAGCAATATAAACATAAACAAACCAACCGAGCATCTGAGCAACAGTCCGACACGCACAACATATCACCGCCCAGAACACATCAATCCAGCAAGTAGCGTCAAATACGTGCTTCTCAACCGAAAGATATACACAACACATTAATACAATGTCCACCAGCAGATCATTCGCATCACATAAACAGTCAAGACCGAGATGTATGTTTATTTAAGTCAAATAAAGCAAACACAACAGATACCAGGGGTTGAACAAATCGTACTCTGGCTTACCCAAATTAATTACTGAATTAAAAGGCCAACAGTATCACCACTTATAAGTCTAAATTAAGCCAGGAGGCTCAATAATAATTAATATAATATTGTAGGAGTTGTAGCAGTAGCAGAGCCAGGATTTATGAGCCTGGCAGTCTTTGAGTGGACCCGTTTAATAAAATTTTGAAAAACCACTGTTAATTAATTGTCATGATTGAATGTTAAAATGTAGATTACCGTAATAGACGTTATGTCAGTTTGACTTCACAATCAGACAGTAGCAGCTTGTGGGGTTTGGAGGAAAGGAGGCAAGCTTTTTTTTTTCTCTCAGTGTTTTACCACTGGCTAGGTCCCTAATGGAGGTGGTACTTGACTACCCCGTTTTTCTACTATCCTAAGGTACACGGACCCCGAAACTGTGTGTGAAATTTTGAATAGCCAAGGTTGCCGCGCACATCGCAATCCAATAAGTGCCATTTTCTCCAATTCGATTCTGCCTCAGTCTCACTTCAGTCTCAAACTCAGTCAGCTGGCCAATTAACCTAATAGCCTACAGACAAGACACTGGCGTAGGTATCTTAGTAGCCAGATGTGATTGTTCAACTGGATTGTGACTGCTGCCAACCCAAGCCGGTAAATCTGAAATGGAGCATGCTTCCAACAAACCTGGCCTGCATAATTATCGACTGTTGCGGTACATTAGCTGAAAGACACTAGAATTGGCGACAATGGGCCAGCAAAACAAAATCAGTGTTGTGACTCACCCATTACTTGTAGAAGAAGTCCAAGGCCATATTTTTGTATGTCAAAACAGGTAATTTCTTGGTGGTGCTACGGTGGTGCTATTGTAATGTGTGCTGTAGCACCTGTAAGCCCTTCCACCCACCCCCCACACACCCCCTCCCTTAGTGCTGCCCCTGCACTGCTGCTGCTCTGTAGTGCTGTCCCCCATGTGACTAATATCTTTTCTCAATACAATTCAGTTTTTTTTTCAGTTAGAATAGAAAAGACTTATCACACAGTTCTCCTAGAAATCACATGCTGGTGTCATGTGGATTTGTGGGTCTCTCACTATCTCTGCCTTTGCTGAAGCGTACATTGTGTTCTCCTTTTATTTGGAGGTTGCCGTATTCTGGATGAAACATCTACTTCATCCTGAGATAGATATTGCAGCGTATACGTTGCATATTATTGGAACATTGGATTAAGTCAAAACTAATGTTAATTGTAGTCTAAAAATGTAGACTGGCCTGAGTTGTAGTTGAAGTGATCACGTGCAGGTTGCATTGAGCTCACAGGTTTGTTTCCAGGTTCATCCTGAATGTTTCGAGCAGCCGTTCCCTCAGAGATTGTGTCTCCAGAGATGCCTCATGCTTTGTTCTCTGGGATTGATTTCTTTTCCCTGTGTGGGGCTTTCACAGGAGTGCCTTGAGACCCCAGTAAACTGAGCAACGCTCAATAAATCCTTTAAGTATGATGTATAGGAACAAAAGATTTAGTGTGTATTCAATCAGTATTTACATTGAACAGGACAACTGTTGAATATTAAGTCTAGATCGGATAGCAATAAGTGAGCCAACTAACCATCCATTGCTGATGTAATTAATAAAAGATTTCTGGCAGCTTTCCATAGGGAATGTAATTAGAGATACATGGGATAGACAGCTGTTTAAGTCAAATTGAGTAAGGAACAGTAATAATAATGTAATAATAATTGCTGATGCAATTTACCCATTCCTAGCATGCCTTTCTTCCATGTGTTGTGAGTAATGCACTGCATGTTGGACAGACGGACACTTAAGGGCAGAAGTTATAGTCGAGGTCCAGAATTGCAGCTCTTGCTTAATCCTGTGTGCACTGAGACCTCAGGGTCAAACTTGGGGAAGGTTATATGCAACCCAGGAAGGGAAATTAATTTATCAAAACCGTTGTCTGGAAGGTTTCATTATATCCAGCTTGGTTTTGAAAATGGAAATGATGTAGTAATTTAGGGGGTATGTAGTACACATCCTTTTTTTTAGAAAGAAAGTCAATTTCAGATAAGAATGCATTTGGAGTGTCGTTTGGATTTAGAATATGGGATACTCAGACCTCTTGGCAAGCAGTGATTTTAGCAGTAATTCATATATAAACCTTTAGCTTGGTCACAGCTATATTCATATATGGAAAATATAAGGTTCTTAAGTGAAGATGACAGTGTTCAAGGATATAAGGAAGTTTGAAACTTTGTGCGCTGGGTGGAATACCAGTCTTCCATTTCAACAGATAAGCCACTTGCAAGTCTTTGTTACATATAATCTGCGCTCAAATTTCCTTTCAAACACACTTGGTTATTAGTTATAATTAGTTTTAATGCCTATTTAAGAGTTGGCTGGAAATCAGTCTCTTCTTCATATATAATTGTGTGCCAGTGAAAGATGGAAGATGATTGAAATTTCTCATGGTTTTTGGTGTTGTGCTGTTCGGTCTGTTTGCCTGCGGAGAAATGCAATGGAAAATCATTCCAGAGCTGCCAAGTTATGAACGCAACATCACAGCGCACTACCCAATACGACCCAATACAACCCAATACGACCCAATACGACCCAATACGTTGTACTGTGTATGCGCCGCTGATAAGTGATACGTGCCTCTCTCTGTCAGCACTTTGGATGACGCATGAATCGCTACAGACGTTCTTGGAAGGGGGTGCCCTGTGGGACGTCTTCCCGTCCCCCGTTGGTCTTGCGGATACTTAGATAGAGAGATTTATTGTGACAGACTGAAGTCCTAGGTGTTGCCACCGCTGTCGTACTTGTCGCTCAGTGTCAAAGTTCCCCCAGGCTGCCCTGCTGTACAGAAACAGGTGAGAGCACCACAGTGCAGCGATAGCGACTCGCTAACAATCCCAGTGTCTTTAACAGCTTCAACACACAGGGTACACAATCTTTGGCAAAAAAAAGGAGAGGAAATCGAGGCACTTTGCATGTTTATACTTCTATATCTTAATCCCAGGGCATATTGTTACTGAATTTTGTTGATGGATGAAAGGCTGTATTCATAACGTATACCGCACCCTAGATTAAATTTTCTATACAATAATAACGTCTTTCCTTTATCCGAGAGTATATTAAGAACAATATCTGTCCACACAGAATGGTTAATCCAGATAATAGGTATTATTCGAGACATTATGCGCCTTTTATGAAATCTTCTCTGCTCATCATGCGAGTGATCCACTGTGAAGAGGCGGAGATATTACCTCTGATGGGAGGCAGAAAGCAGGTCAGGGCACGGGGAAGGGAATATGCGGACGGGGGAAGAGGGTTCATTTTCCTTTCATCTTCTTCCTTCTCTTCGCGAGTGGAGGACTTTCGCTGGGGGAATTGGCAGGCTTATTTTGCATGCGACTTCAATGAGAATATTCCCGTTCCCCCTCTGCATGCACGCAGCATCCATCGCCAACCAGTCCTCCCAGCTCATTCCATGGCCAGTTTGGTTCTTCTTGTTTGCTTGGGCATTAGCCCCTGTCTCTGGTATACATGCAGTCTGCAGCAATGAATGTGACACTCACTCTAATCATTTAACGGTGTGAGCCCTGCACTGTCTTACCAGGCATAGTTTCCTCACATGCCTGATGGGGCACTAAATGCATATATACTAAAGCGCGAGCTCGGTCTCCATGGCAATGGGTGCTTTCAGGGTTAACGTTACTGCGATGGAGATGGCAGCAGTGGGAGTCGTAAAACTCTGCCCCGTCTCCACGGTGATGGAATCTCACTTACGGAGAGGGGCTGTCACGAGGAACAGGAAGTCTGCTTCGTCTTCCGCGGGGGGAACCCCTCTTGGGGTCGACGGCGATATAACGGAGAGGTCTGAGGGGCGCGGCCTCACCTCTGCCTCCAGGTCTCAAGGTTAACGATCCAGCAGCGGCGCAGCATCGTCTCCACGGCGATGGGTCCCTCTCGGGGGGGGGGGGGGGGGGGGGTTAAGCGCACGGCGATGCGTCACAGCGGACGGGAGAGAGCGGCGCTCTGACGCGGAGCGAGGATCCCCGCTAGCGAACGGGGACCTCCCTCAGGCCGCCTCCCCCCTCCCCCCTCGCTGCTCTGTTTGTTATTCAGGACAGCCGCGTCCTTCATCCTGCAGAGGACTCGGGAGTTTCGGCGCTCCGGGCGAAGGGCCCGGGAATCCAGGAGCAGCCCAGGATTAGGTACACACAATCCCTCAGACTCCCGAAACGCAGGACCGGCATATTGCCTCATGGATTCATCATCTATTTACCACTGCAGTGACAGGTGTGAATTATGTATCTCTGTGGCACTTTTATGTAGGCTTCACATGAAATATGATTTGATTGAACTTGACGTGCATATTTTCATATTTTAACTGAAGTTGGTATGCATATATTTCTGACTGAATCATTTCTTAATGCTTTACCGTCATCCTAATTGTTGTCATGACAATAATTTAACATTGTGTTAATACTGTAGAATGTCATTAGTATTCACATACATACCGTGAGTTCGGAAAGAGCTCGAGATGAAAGAATCTTCGTAAAATAACGATTTTCATCTTCTTTCATCATTGGACAGATCTGTAAATATCGTATCTGTAAAGATCTGCCAATATATTTTGACCACATTTGCTATTCTAACAGATAATTCTATATTGCTGTTTTTAGTTTGTTTGTTTGTTTGATTATGTTTCTTTGCTATTTGCTTGGATATTTCCAGAACAGAGCAAATCAGTGCAGAATCTCTGAGAAACTGTGATTATAGCATTATATAAAGATAACAGACACATCCTCTGTAATGATGAGAAATCCCCAGAGAGTGGATTTTACAGAGGTCATCTTTATCTTGCAGTGTGCGTGTGTGTGACGTGTGTGGCCGGGGAACTGAAGACTGAAAATACACTCAGCTCCACTATCACGTGTGAGGCAAAGGGAGCGATTCCCACTCATGCTTGAACCCATTTGTAAAATGTCTCCCGTCTCGGCTCTCCTAATAGCCTGTGTGGTGCTCTGTGCCTCACCCCCTCACATCCCAGAGCCCTCTGCCCTGCACGTCCCAGAGCCTCTCCTGTCGACAGGCTGCAGGGGTGCTGACAGCTCTCCGGCTAGACGTCACCTCTGTGGCCTCCCCAGCTGCAACGCTGTGGCGGTAGATGAGTGTAGCGCTGAGGTGGTAGATGAGTGTAACGCTGAGGCGGTAGACGTGTAACGCGGCTGGAGCAGGGACAGCGTGGCCTGGTTTAGCGTTTGCGGGGCATGCGGTGTGTATCTGTTTGCCACGTGTTGCTACAATGCCCTTTTGTATTATTTAAAAAAATATACTGTAGCAGTATATATTTAAAAAAATATTCAAAATATATAAATATATTTAAAAAAATATACTGTAGCTAATAGGCTACTTGGTGGAACATCCTGCTGAGGCACCGGTTGGCAGTATATATTACTGTAGCAGTATATATTTAAAAAAATATTTAAAATATATAAATATATTTTTAAAAATATACTGTAGCTAATAGGCTACTTGGTGGAACATCCTGCTGAGGCATCGGGTTGGTCTGACGTTGACTCAGGACTGACTCCAGTGTTGACTGTGGCTGATAGCTGCAGAGCTCTGCATAATTGTTTGTAGCTTAACCCAGGGATGGAGGGTTTCCATTGGTGGGTTTGTCCTCGTCTCATTATGCAAGAGTAAGTCCTCTAGTCAGTTGGGTACCCGCGTATGAGTGGCTTTGAAATGTACTCCTCGTCATAGTGACCGTCCAGTTCAGCTGGTGGACTGCAGAGTGAAAAGAAGCTGTGGCCGGCAGCATGGAGTTCAGTCTGCACTCTTCGGAAGCGATGGACACAATGGCGTGCTCCTGATGTGTGTCTTCTTTGAAATACCTGCATAACCCCAGATAGCTATAAGCAGCACCTGGAATGCCGATGATAGAGAATGGCACCTCTGTGTGCTCACCTTTACCTCTGTTTTCAAAAACTCTGTAACAGTATGTGAATATGCGATGCTATGTGAAGGGCATTTGCTGTCTAGCCAGTAAACTCTCAGATCCCTCAGTTTTAAGGTTCAGCTGTTTTAACTTTATTTCAGGTGGGAATTAAGATTCTTAAAGATTTATAATTCATCTCGAATGTTCTTACTTCGTTTTCCTCACCGCGTGTCTGTAGACGTCACAGAAAATGACCCAACTGCGAGCAACGATCCTGTAATCTGTGCACTGTGAGTGGTAACCTTCGCTTAGCTGGTGCTGCTATGAAGTATTCATGGGTGGATTAGTGCGAACGGGAGGGCCAGCATGTGGCCAATGAGCCCTCCCACTGTTTGTGAGGACATTTCTCCACAGAGAAAAATTAATCGGAGGGCATTGTTGCTCACCTTCTGTCTGAGACTCTTAGATAATCAATCCCCCTGGATTTCACCTGCCCAGAAACTCACTGTCAGGCCAAAATGTATCAGGAATTGGTCTTAAGCTATAACATTGTTATTGTAGTCTGTGCAGCTCAATAATTTTCTCTCCGGGGTTCGAGGGAGTGGATGTGGAATGTGTACTCCAATTGAGAGTCTGATTGCGGCGGCAGGGTTAGAATTTTCTTATGAAACAAAAATATAAACACGGGGAAGGAGATTATATACACTATCTTGCCGAGAATACATTTTCAAATTCCCAAGCCATGCTAAAATGATGACCCTCCAACGCCCGTCCGTGCTCTTGGATTGGCTGCTGTAGATTGGCGGAATGGTGGGATGCTGGCTCCGCCCGCACTTCAGGCTCAGAAAAAGGGCCGTGCCCTGCTGCGCCCGCCTCTGTTACACCAGGGCACGCTGTTTAAATAAACAAACAAATGGGCCTGGGGCTCAGCCAATCAGGGCGTGACCACTTCCTCACGGGGACCAATCGCTCTCACTTAAAACGCATTTTACAGCAACACGCCGCCGCTCATTACCCGGGCCGGTGCCTCTTTGTCAGACACAGATTGCACTCCGCATGTGGACAAGCAGCATTTTCCAATCAGGCAACGGGAACGCGTGCGGCCTGCTGGCATTTCGCCGTCAAGTAGGCAGATACGAATCTCCGTTTCCCAATGTCCGCGTGCTGGATGTCCGTAACATAAAAAGCCAAATGGCTCACAAACTGTGTCCTAACTCTGCTTTCCGCGTGGCCCTTAATGACGACCACAGGCTTGACCACAGCAGCCTCTGCCCTAACACGGCGTGTTGGCCGACCTCCTAGTGCCACAGTTGACGTGCTGATGTTGAATACACTTAACATCACGCTGAGGGCATGCTGCTATAAGGTCCCGGGGGCGGTTCAAGCAGGCCCTTTAATTATAGCAGTCAGTAATAGGCTGACATCGCTCGGTATCAACAATTCATCATGTGACATATAAATGGCTGGATTTGAAAGACTGAAAACTTGGAATATACCTTCCTCAATATAACACAGTCCTTGCTACAAACAACCAAAGGGGTCTGTTAAGTTAGCTTGCTAATGGCAGCTAAATTTAATATTTTGACTATTCAGTAGTTCCCTGCTAGCTGGAGGGGTGGGTATTGCTCGGTTTAAATTAAGTCACCCTTATGGAAATGTAATATACTGCAGTATATTTTAAATATATTGTGAAGATAATTTTGATATATTTACAATATACTGCAGCATATTCTTTTTCCGTAGGGGAGGAACCATGGGCCGAGAGCTTGAGAGGGGTTACACCGGCGGCCGCTCTCTGGGTATGCAATGTTTGCCAAGCTGGTCTCATTCCTCAGCCTCACTACGGTCAGGCACCAACCTGTCTACACAAAGCGCATGAGATCAGTCCAATAAGAGCTGACCATTCAACCATTCAAAGTGACAGTTCTCTGTGAATGCTGACCTTTAGAGTCCACTTTATCTCAGATTGAAGATAGATTTTTTTTTATTCGGGGTCTGTGTGTATGTGAATATTGTACAGTAAGTTAGAAAATATTTGAAACCGGTACTGGGTTGGTCAGAAGCAACCTGCGCCGATGTACTCGGGGTTTGTATCCCACAATAGCGATGTGAAAACAATGAGCTCAGGCCATGTCCCTTTTTGAATACAGTCCACTCAGGGACCTCTATCATCGGGATGGAGCATAACAGGATTTTAAAACAACGTATAAACTTGCACCTCATGCGAGTGTTTGGGTTTTCACGAGAAACCCAACCCATATGGAGAAGTGCCACAAAAAGCGAGCCTGACATTTGCCTGGCGCTATCTGAGTGTATTTTATTCATAACCAAGGCAACAAGAAAAAGGGTCCCTGGTGGTTGACATTATACGCAGCAGAAAATGGAACTGTAACGAGCGCATTATTCAATCTGTATGTGATTTTCCCGGCCGACTCATGGGCTATGTTTACGACAAAATGGGATTCATTTTCAATTTGACTGGCCGAGGTGGGCTCCACAAAGAGCCCCTAAAATAGAAGTGATGGAGAAAATGGGAACTGTGCTGAAAGCTGAGATAACCGTGGCTGAAGTGGCACGTGACTTGAAGCCACTTAGGAGCCCCTGGTGTGAATGAAGCCGCGGTTGTTAAAGTGGTGTCCGTTCTCCTGTCACAGGCCTCTGTGCTGAAGAGAGCCCTGCTATCCAGATCCACGGAGGAGAGAGGAAACAACGGCCGTTTCCCACTTTGTTCTCGTTGGAGTATACAGCGCTGGCATTGTCTTAAGTCCTCTGAACAGTTCCTTTGTTTTGTGTAGAATATACAGTATTATAGACGTGGTTAACTGACCACAAAACAACGTGGAGGGTGCCAATATTGTTTGTAGCGTCCACTGCACATTGTAAAAGTAAAAATCCTAGTAGCCAGTTCACAAATTCACAGGGAGGAGCATGCCGATGTGTGTGCATATAAACACACGTGCACGCAAATACACACAGACACGTTCACACACAAACACGTGTACACAGACACACACACCCCATTTCCAAAATAATTTATATAGGGTGCGTGTAGAAGCATTGTGTTTTGACTGTTTTCCGAGGAATTCTGCCTCCTCTTCAATGCAGCTTCCCACTTAAAATCGTTTCTCTCTATTTCTGTCACTACAGTAATTCATATATAACCGTTCAGACAGAACAAATGTTTGCATTTCACACAGAAGTTACAAAGATAACAGAGCAGCTGGAAAAGGCAAATAGGGTACTCTGAGATCAGCTCTTTTAAAAGGCGAAAAAGCTGTAATTTTCAATTAAAGCAGACAGTTAGAGGATGACAAAGCTGCAGGGTGCAGAGGAAACCGCTGGGTGCAAATGACATTCCACAGAACAGATTCCATTTTGAGGGGATGGGAAGAGACTCAATTTACAAGGGCAGTAAATAGGAGACGAGGGCTGTGTCTAGCCACACACATTTAGTTATATCTCACTGTTGGCAGACTGTCGGACTGCAACACGACCAAAAGCAGACAACACTAACACCGTACCTCAGAGTCATATGAGATGACTGCTGTTTTTAAGGCGCCAGCTCGACAGTATTGCACTGACGTTACGTTTAATGTATTCAATTAACCACATGCAATGCTCTCTTTTTGGAAACTGTGTTACAACTTCATGACTCGTTCTACTTTTAAGCTTCATTCAGAATGA
This sequence comes from Synaphobranchus kaupii, assembly GCA_029718625.1. Classification (NCBI taxonomy): domain Eukaryota; kingdom Metazoa; phylum Chordata; class Actinopteri; order Anguilliformes; family Synaphobranchidae; genus Synaphobranchus; species Synaphobranchus kaupii. The sequence goes on along the minus strand of CM056377.1, from coordinate 109,238,625 downwards.
AAAGGTTCTGTTTTTATGTAGAGGCTCCACTTTTCATTGGTAAGCCGTGACACGTTTTTAAAAAGAAAAAAGTTTCACTCATTTATTTTACATAATTGAACTGGTAAAAAATGGAAAATTAAAAATTATACACCCATTCCTTTCACTAGTGCTCTGTGGCAGCTAGGGTTATTAAATCTAAGTTATTTTGTACCATATTCCATAAAGAGAAAAGCTCACATTGGACTCATTCATTTTGGAATAATTTTAGTCATCATTGGTAGAGTTTAAGGACCCTGGACAGTACTCAGTTTATGCCTGCAGTCTGGGCTTCCTCAGCACCATGGACAGCTACAATGTGAGCTGAGAAGTGGGTATGCACTTTCCACCGAAACATTTGCCACAAACAAATATGAATGAGAAGGGTGACCAAGGACAGTGTTACTGCCCTGCCTGAATGCACTCATGTTTGTTTTGCTGGTTACCTTCCTCATGCAGTGTGAGATTCAGAGGTTGCCTTAGAATATGATCCAGTCAAATAAAGCCAGATTTACTAAGAACTTTTTAGCACACGCAAAACTAATAACGCAAACAAGGATTGGTGCAAAACAAATACCATGACCAATCATTGGTTATGTTATTGGTTTTGCTTGTGCTAAAAGGTTTTTCGCATGCTAACATTCTTGGTAAATCAAGCCCATAGTGCATAAATGCCCTGGCTCAATGTGGTGTTTATCTCTTCCAGCGCTTCAACTTTGTGTCTCTGCCCACGGACGTCCTGGAGATTGAGGTGAAGGACAAGTTTGCTAAGAGCAGGCCCATCATCAAGCGTTTCCTGGGCAAGCTGTCCATGCCTGTGCAGAGGCTGCTGGAGAAACATGCCATCGGGTAGGTCATCTGGGGCAGTGTGTAGCGGGTAGGTCATCTGGGGCAGTGTGTAGCGGGTAGGTCATCTGGGGCAGTGTGTAGCGGGTAGGTCATCTGGGGCAGTGTGTAGCGGGTAGGTCATCTGGGGCAGTGTGTAGCGGGTAGGTCATCTGGGGCAGTGTGTAGCGGGTAGGTCATCTGGGGCAGTGTGTAGCGGGTAGGTCATCCGGGGCAGTGTGTAGCGGGTAGGTCATCCAGGGCAGTGTGTAGCGGGTAGGTCATCTGGGGCAGTGTGTAGCGGGTAGGTCATCTGGGGCAGTGTGTAGCGGGTAGGTCATCTGGGGCAAGGTGTAGCGGGTAGGTGATCTGGGGCAGTGTATAGTGGGTATGTCATTCGGGCCAGTGTGTAGCGGGTAGGTCATCTGGGGCAATGTGTAGCGGGTAGGTCATCTGGGGCAATGTGTAGCGGGTAGGTGATCTGGGGCAGTGTGTAGCAGGTAGGTCATCCGAGGCAGTGTATAGCGGGTAGGTCATCCGGGGCAGTGTGTAGTGGGTAGGTCATCTGGGGGCAATGTGTAGCGGGTAGGTCATCTGGGCCAGTGTGTAGCGGATAGGTCATCTGGGGCAGTGTGTAGCAGCGAGTAGGTCATCCGAGGCAGTGTGTAGCGGGTAGGTCATCTGGGGCAGTGTGTAGCGGGTAGGTCATCTGGGGCAGTGTGTAGCGGGTAGGTCATCCGGGGCAGTGTGTAGCGGGTAGGTCATCTGGGGCAGTGTGTAGCGGGTAGGTCATCCGGGGCAGTTTGTAGCGGGTAGGTCATCCGGGGCAGTTTGTAGCGGGTAGGTCATCCGGGGCAGTGTGTAGCGGGTAGGTCATCTGGGCCAGTGTGTAGCGGATAGGTCATCTGGGGCAGTGTGTAGCAGCAAGTAGGTCATCCGGGGCAGTTTGTAGCGGGTAGGTCATCTGGGGCAGTGTGTAGCGGGTAGGTCATCCGAGGCAGTGTGTAGCGGGTAGGTCATCCGAGGCAGTGTGTAGCGGGTAGGTCATCCGAGGCAGTTTGTAGCGGGTAGGTCATCCGGGGCAGTGTGTAGCGGGTAGGTCATCCGAGGCAGTGTGTAGCGGGTAGGTCATCCGAGGCAGTTTGTAGCGGGTAGGTCATCCGGGGCAGTGTGTAGCGGGTAGGTCATCTGGGGCAGTGTGTAGCGGGTAGGTCATCCGAGGCAGTGTGTAGCGGGTAGGTCATCCGAGGCAGTTTGTAGCGGGTAGGTCATCCGGGGCAGTGTGTAGCGGGTAGGTCATCTGGGGCAGTATGTAGCGGGTAGGTCATCCGGGGCAGTATGTAGCAGGTAGGTCATCCGGGGCAGTATGTAGCGGGTAGGTCATCCGGGGCAGTGTGCAGACAGGCAGCACTGGGTAAAGGGAAAAGTGACCCATCCACTGAGCTTACTTAGCTTGATGCAATTTAAAATCATTTTTTATTGATATACATAATGAAGTATTTCTAATTAGTACACAAACATTGTATCTTGTATTGCTCGCTCTCTGTCTCTCTCCCACTCTCTCTCTCTCTCTCTCTCCCTCTCTCTCTCCATCTCTCTCTCTATCTCTCTCTCTCTCTTGGCAGTGATCGGGTGGTAAGCTACACACTGGGCCGCAGGCTGCCAACCGATCATGTCAGTGGACAGCTGCAGTTCAGATTTGAGATAACATCCTCCATTCATCCAGGTTCCTACAATTTTATCTCCTCCCGGTCACTTCAGTCCAGTCACTTTGGTCTCAGACTGATTGAAGTTACATGACCTGATTTTCTCAATAAATAACTAAACAGATGACTGAGACAGAAATGGTTCATTCAAATGGATAATTGACTTATGCAGTATTTAATAGTTCAGTACATCGCAAGTAACCTTTTAAAGTAATACAAGGTTTGTCCTTAAAAAATTGCAAATTAGGGTGGGAATTTGATATACGCAGGTCCAGGCTAGCTAAATAAAATGATAAGCAAGTCGATCAAATAAGGCAGTCAAACTAATTGCTCAGTGTGATTGCAACTAGATAAAGCTCCTGTCCTGTCTCAGACGTTCAGGACTGAGTGACAGGCCACAGCAGCGTGAGCAGGAAGTGAGGTCATTATGTTAATTACTCTTTTCCTGACAGACGATGAGGATGTGTCCCTCTGCACCGAGCCTGACTGCGCCGTGGCCCCAGACGAGCAGGTGGAGGCCCAGGACATAGACTCCGCCCACGATCTCCCTGCCGAAGACGCCCTGAGTGTGGGGCCCGAGGCCCCGGAGCTGCCCGTTGACGATATCGCGGCGGATACTGAGGCCTGCAGCCCTCCGGCCACTTCCCCCCCGATGGCGCCCTGCGAGGAGGAGCCCGGCCCGGCTGACGAGAGCGTGGGAGAAGTCACGGAGGAGCCAGAGGAGTCAGAGGAGGCGGGAGGGGACGAGCTGGAGGGCGAGTCACCGCCCCAATCACAGACTGAACCAGAGGAGCAGAATCAGGCTGAACAGGAGGAGGGGGAGTCGAATGAGGTGACAGCTAATGGGGAGGGGGAGATGGACGGGGAGGGGGAGGGGGCAGAGGCTCCTACCGAATCCCTCACAGAGGTAGCTCAAGCAGACAGCGGGGAGGCCGGGGTGGAGGAGCCCACCTCGGTGCAAGAGCAGGAGGAGGAGGAGGAGGAGGAGGAGGAGGAGGCAGAGGAGGAGGAGACGGAGGATGAGGAGTGCTGCTCCCTGCGAATGAGGAGCGCCCTGAAGCGCAAGAACCGGCCGTGCTCCCTGCCCGTGTCTGAGCTGGAGACGGTCATCGCCTCGGCCTGCGGGGAGCCGGAGACGCCACGGACCCACTACATCCGCATCCACCACCTCCTCCACAGCCTCCCCTCCGCCCAGCTCAGCCAGGACCTGGACCCCGACCTCGACCCTGACCCTGACCCTGACCCCGACCCCGACCCCGACCCCGACACCGACGAGCCCACCGTCAAGCCCCTGGAGGACAAGGAGGAGGGGGCGGAGGACAGCGCCTCAGAGGCCGCCTCCCAGACCCTGGCTTCGGACGAGCCGGGCCCCTGCTGCAGACGGGCCCTGCCCCGCAGCCTGTCCATCGAGCGCCTCTCTGACCTCAACCAGCTCCTGGAGGGCGACCGCCCGCGAGCGGACAGTGAGAGCGAGGCGGGGGGAGCGAGGCCCCCGGGGGAGGGCGAGTGCGAGCTGTGCGACAACTCCTGCTACAGCACCTCCTGCTACAGCACCTCCTGCTATAGCACCTCCTGCTACAGCAACTCGGGCTACGAGGGGCGCAACCGCTTCTGCAGCCACACGCGCTTCTCCTCGGTGGACAGCGCCCGCATGTCAGAGAGCACCGTCTTCTCCTCGCAGGACGAAGAGGAGGAGGAGAATAGCGCCTTCGAGTCGGTGCCGGACTCCACCCAGAGCCCCGACGGCCGGGAGCCTGGCGAGCTGGGGATGCCGGAGGGGAGCCCCCAGAGTGATTCTGGGGAGTCGCCTGTGGCTGGGCCCAGTAGCAGAACCGGAGGTGAGCAGCGATGTCTCTCTCTCTCTCTCCCTGTCTCTCACTCTCTCTCTCTCTCCCTCCCTCTCTGTCTGTCTCTCTCTCTTTCTCTCACTCCCTCTGTCTGTCTGTCTCTCTCTCTCTCCCTCTCTGTCTGTCTGTCTCTCTCTCTCTCTCTCTCTTTCCAAGGGTGTATGATGAATCACAGAACCACAGTGTAAGCAGAAATCCTTCTAAAATGTCAAGTTGTTTTGATTCATTTCTGAATTGACCGCTGAACATTGACATCGCTGAACACCGACTCCCTTCATTTTGCAATTTTAAACCATTTTTCTTTCTCGATTGTATTTACTTCGTCCCATTTTATCACAGTTGCCATAAAAATTTAATTTCTGTGCATTAATAAAGGAGCTTTTACACACAGACATAAATGAGCGGTAAGTGATCAATTATCTCATTCATTTATAAAGAAAGCATCATAGAAAGGAATGATAAAGTAGGTCAACATCATTACCGAAACCAGGACCAGCGCTACAGCTGTCACAAGTCTGGCAACCAATTAGCCAGAGGAATCGGGGGCTTGTTTCCCTCCCCATAGATTTGTGGTTGATATCTGCCACTGTGCGCTAATTATTTCCTTCAATCCTTTGACCTCGTTTAACGAACCTGAACAAAGAATATAAACCAGCCTAATTAATTTTTTCCCCCTTTAAATGCCATCTGCCATGCGCTTTTCAAACGGCAGCTTTGATGTCCATTCACATAACCGGCCCTGGATGACATGCATCTTCGGCCTCCTACATTAGCGTAGCACTCGGAAAGAGCAGCCAGTCGAGGTATTTACTTGGGTCACTCGTATGAGGTCATTACAGCCTGACAAGTGGCGCTGTGTACAGGCCCGGCAACAGCACACATTGTTAAGCCCGTCTCCGCCCTCTTCATTAGATGGCTTCTCCCTTTGTCACATGAACTTTGCTCCTCATTGTGTCAAACAAAGTGGCCAGGAGAATGAGGCCAGAGAAGAAGGGAAGCCGTGACTGGCGTGATTGAACAACATCCGACGTCCGTGGTGAAACGGTCGCGTGGATTCTGATGGGAAAGCAGGAGAACCTTGGCTTTTTGAAATGAAAATAGACTCTGCGTATGTTCACAGTCGGACAGATTTGCCTTGATCGAGCGAATGTTGATCAACCACATGACCAATGAAAGAGTCCCCCTCCCCCCGGTGACTGGAGTTGAGATGATGTTTGTATGCAATGTTGAGAGGCATTGTCTGTTTCAGCTAGATGCACAGAGCATGCGAGTCTTTTCAAGTGTCTCTTTATCCATGTTGATGCTCATTAGCTGAGTACATTATACTCATTACTCAGCGATGTAGGTCACGGATCATTTTTACAGGCCTTTCTTTCTGCTTCAGTCAGCGAATAGCTAACCTCCTGAAAGATTAGTTTTCTCTTTCTGTGCATTGATTTCCATCTGCTTCAGTTACTTAAGTCTAAGTTGAATTTGAATGGCATTTCGATCACTTCACTAATTTCATCAAGGTAACCGGTCTGTGGTTGTTCCGACAGACCTGACGAAGGCCGATTTGGTCGAAACGTTGCCACTGCTCACGGATGTAGCATAATAAAATGATCATTCAGGAGTATTATAGCAGTGTGCTGGTGTTTCTTTATTATTTTGCATTGCTCTGACAGGGAACAGGGAACAGGGAACAGGTGATATTAAAAAGTCACGTAAAGAGGCCCACAGGTTTATGATGAGGCGGTAAAATGAATACTTCCCCATTCCTCTCCCAGAGGGTAACTATAGTGAGCAGGTCTAAAACCATTTGCGGAGTTACAACGGCTGATAAATCTGCTGTCAAGCGGACCTGCTGCATCACTGAACGCGGCGCGGTGAGTCCCGTGAAGCCTGGCTCTCGCCGTAAAACCCAGCCAAGCAGGACCACCCGGCGCCGATCCAAGTGTGGCGGGCCCCGTCGGGGTCTTACCGCCGGGAGAGAGGTGTGTCAGCTGACATTTAACAAGGCTCCCGAAACGGTCCCCCCGCCCCCACCCTCCACGTGCACAGCCAATCGGGACGAGTAGCAGCTTGGCAGCTTGTTTATGGCCCTCCGCGCGCGGAGCTGACGCAATTAACAGCAGCTCGGGGGCCGACGTAAATCCCCACAATATCTCTTCTCACAATAATAAGAGTAGATTTACTTTCAGCCTTGCCCAGCCAGGAGATTTCCCGAAATAGAACAGCGTTATTAAATTTCAGTCATACAGCATCTATTCTGTACCGTGTAATCACTTTTTTTTTTCAGTTGTTAATTTATCTCTCTTCACCTACAAGCTGTTGACTGCACACAAGAGGAATAGATGAGCCTTCCAGCTCTATGACAGAGGTCTACCAAGGGGAGAATAACACAAGTTGCCTTGTTGGCTTCTTTTTTATTTTATTTTTTAAAAAGTCGTTTTTATATTCAGTTAGTCGGCTTTTTTTCTCAGCTTCTGGGCTCATTCTGTTTTTCTCATCTCTGTAGGCGAGTGTCCCTTGCCTTGCAGTCATCCTCCAGTCAACCAACTTCCTGCTTTGCGACCTGATCCCCACCATTATCCAACTATTGACGAACCGTTGCCACCAAGTAAGCTATCCTGTGTCATTGTCACGTCCGCTCATTTGGACCCTGTGTTTTTGTCAGGTGTGGGCGCCACGCCACCCCCGCGCCACCCATCCATACGTGACCATGTTTGTGAGGCGCTCTGCCTGGGGCCGTGCACTCATGCAGCGACACGCCATCATTTCAGAGCCGTTTTCTTTCATTACATTTGACCAGCCGCTGGATTCCATTATTTCTGAGGTATGAGCAGTAAGGTGTTGAACATTTTCTGATGTCACTTAACGGGTCAGTGAGTCTTGATGGAATCTCCAAATCACTGGGTTTCACATCTTCTGCCTGAAGTACAACTGTGTTTTTTTAAATTAATTTATTGTGTTCAACTCTGAAGGGTGGGGGTTGGTTTGTGAGGTCCCATTCAGAACATAGCAGTAGTAGGTATTGATGCTTTATAGTTGCAATATATAAGCATTCATTCATTACAATATGTTCATGTGCATCGTGAAAACGCTGCTATGCTAAACCCTCTGATATTTTAAACATTTTTTTCTTTTTTGGTATTAAAATTGTTTTATGCTACACCAGCAATATGGATAACATAAGATTCTTTCTTTGCTTGGAATATAAGGCTGAAAGAATGATTAGACATGGCAGTATGTTGCTTCTATCACTCCCAATGTAGAATGTAGTATATATGTCCTGAGTGCTGACAATGGCTTCCTCTGTTCTTGTTAATGGAAGCTGTAATGCTAAAAGGTTGCTCTGATGTACAGTGTACCATTCACAATGTTTATCCTTACACTCTGGAGTTATGTGTCTGATAGTGAGTTATACTTGGGCTTATCTTTAACATCTGGGACCTGGGCTCTCTGTTTCCATGGTGACAAGCCGTTGAGAGGCAGAATAGGAATTCTAGTCTAAATTTATAACAAATGGACTCAGAAATGATGGGGTAGACCATCCACAGCAGGTCCTGGGGCCCCCACTGATCCCCGGCACTCCAAGTCCCGCCCAACTTTGTGAATTGCGACAATTCAAGTCCCAGCTGTCAAACTATCTGGTCCTCCAATTACAATGAAGAGAAACGAGAGGAATAGCATGTGTCTTTCTTTAATCAGCATAAAATATAATACATCACAGTCATATCAAAAGTGTGCAGGTTTTTTAAAATAAAAGTTTAAAAACACACTGTAATATTGCGGTTCCTAGCACCTTGAAAGAGTTTTGTTATGTTTCACAGTACGCATGGTCTTATTTTTCGTCCGAGGCTATCGTTAATTGCGGAAAAAGATCTCCTGCTCTTCTGCATACTGGCTTGTAGTGGTGTTGTGGCTTGGTGCAATGTCACGTCCACAATAGTCCTGCTGAGCTGTGGGGTTTACAATGAAATGGGCAGCCAGTCAAAGAGCTAAAAATAGACTCTCAAATTCAGCTCAGCAGGGAGTTCCTGGTGAAGATATTATAGCCAATGCGCTATCACAGTGAGGAAATGCAGTACTTCTAGCTGTTACAAGTGGTAGGCAAAAAGGGTAGAGAGGATTTGTTCTACCAATACAGGGATTTATTGCATATATAGGCTAATCCTTTGTTATATTTGCACGAGTGAACGCGGGTTCTTTTTTCAGGTGGTTATGCAGAATACTGGCTTGTGTGTATTTTACACCTTGAGGGTTTACACCTTAAGTTGTTATTTCAGCAGTGTGCAAATTGACGGGAGGGATTTCCCAGCCACTGGTTAAGTTGTCCCCTCCCGTGCTTGACCAAATTTCATCCCACGCTGGGATGCCATTACCCCCCCCGCACACACTGTTATTTGTCTCTCATTCTGAATAAATTCCAAACAACAAATAAAAGGTTATACATTATTTCTGAGTGTAACAATGGAAATCTAGGCTATTTAAAAGCTAGGATGTTCATGGCCATCTACGCTGCTCAGCCTGCTCTTATCAGGCATAGCCTAAAGTGACCTTTTAGACATTTACTTTTTCCATGCTATTGTTCTTGCCTTTTCTTGGTATTAATGGGGTTGTATTAATTATGTCCTAATTCAGCAAACATAGTCTAATATCAGAATCGAACCTGCGGCAGCTAGCTAGTTTCCCAAGGTCAGGTATCTGTAGTAGCCTTCTAACTAGCTTTCTAGCCTATGGAGCTTTATCCAATGAATACATTCTATCCTACTCATAGCATCAGGACAGCAACGTCAACCTAGCTAGCTCTAGACTATGACACAATGAAAGGGGCACTAAGCTACTTACATTTAGCATTATTTAGGGAGATTAGATAGCACGCGCATGTGTTGTAGGCGCATACATATGCGCATGCACATGCGCACAACTTTGAGAAATGTGCCCCTCCTCCCCCCAGTTTTCATCACAATTCCCCACTGCATTTCTGGAAAATATATTATGGAGGCTAAAAAAATAAAAAAATAAAAAATGTTTATTACATATGGATGGACTCAGACACACAGCAGCTACGTATATCTTCAAAGGGGTCTTTGCGTTTTGTCAATGTGGCAGAGCGCTTCCTATGTGTACAGCCCAGGTGATTATCCTTGTGCCGTTGAGATTCTGTGTATGAGCTTAATTTATTTCACTTTCACTACCGTCACAATATTTAAAGTACAGTTAACAAATTGAGGCTTGACAATTGTTTTCTCAGCAGTGCACCACTCAACTTCCCCAGATGACACCTTACCTAATCCACACTTTTACAAAACGTTGATGGACACCTACTGCGGCTCGGCTGTTCATTTGGTGCTAATAACGCTAACATACTTATTTATGTCCCTGATTGATTTGACTCATTGCTATTCTAGACATATATTGACAGCTGTATGAGACTATATGGTTTTTCGTGCAGCCAGACGAGCTGCGGTGACCGTGCAGATTTAGTATGGATTCAATGCACGTTGTGCAGGTTGTTTCTGTTGAAATATTTAATAGAACAGAGCAGCAGTGCTTAACCCTGCACTGGCAAGGGCAACAATCATTTTCCATTTTAGTTCCTTTTCCATTTTAGCACTTCAGTCAAGTAATCACTGCCTTAATTGAAAAATGGTTATCCCCCAAACCCCCCGCCGCCACACACACACACACACACACACACACACACAGTTCTTTACTTGTTAATCATTTTAAACGAGCATGTGCTGGACTCCAGCCCTCGAAAAACAAGGGTTGAGAGAATTATTTTCTTTCAAAATTGTAGCCTTGGCTTATTAATAAGATCATCCAGCACCTGAATGACTGCATTTTAGTTGATAAAGCCACCTGATTTAGAGCCAACCAGAACATGTAGAATGGTAATAATTGTGTGGTTAGTGTACTATAGACAGAATCACCTTGAATGATTTCTCAGAGGTTGTTTTCTCCAAAAGCAGGCCTGCGCCGATTCCTTCCTTACAGCTAGCCTGACCCTTATGAACTGTGTTATGACCCTTATGATTTATTTTCTCAATGGAACTCTGGTGGATAAATAAAAACAAGCAGGTTAGCAAGTGATAAGCTGCAACCATATGCCAAACTATCTGTATATGTGGGTATAGAGTACTCAAGTGAGTATGTCAGACGTGGGCGGAGTTTGGTTTCGGAAGTAAATTCCCTATGACAGATAGAACGGGCTTCGGAGACTATCGACTATTTCTTGAAATCTGATTTATAGAATGAGCCGAAACGTTCCTGGATTAGCCTGTGTGGTATATAGATATAGACCATATATCGCATGTTCCCATTTTTATTTTTGAAATAATGGATTAATGATTGTAGTTCTTCTTGTAGTCCACTTTAACGGACTACATATCCAGTACTGCAACGCACAGGTGGTTCTCTACCAATAAGATATCATCTCGTCTGGACATTTTTGGCAGAATGGCAGTAGCCTGCCACTGAAGACGAGCTAACATTAGCTTGCTAAGTTGAGAAGCCCGCCCACCCAACAAGGTCAGAAACTACACTACGGTTAACCACATAAAGCAATTCTAGCTTTTAGTCCTTCAAGCTAGCTAACATTGGAAAAAAGTGTTTAAAAACGGAGCTGTGTGCTACTGCTGGCTAACGTTATATGACAACGTTTGGAGACAATGCCACACTATGCTTGCTCATCCGGAAGGAATTATGGGACGTTGAGTTTTTAAACAGTGCCAGCGCTGGTATATTCACAAAAAAATACTAAAATGTAAAATATACTCTGCTGGTCTAGAAAAACAACATATTTTGAAATTTATGGTAAGACATTATCAGACATAATGGTTTAAAAGTAAGTTTTAGTTGATGTCTATGCTCTAAATGAATGGGGAATTTACTTCCGACACCAGTGTGACGTAGTAGTCACTTGAATACTCTGTAGACAGAGTGACTTTTACTAGCTGCTGGTCACGGCTAAAAATTACTCCAGTAAAAGTAGGAAGTACCCCATTCAAACACCAGTTGAGTGAAAGTACAGAAGTATCTGATTTAAAATATAAGTACCAAAAGTAAACATAAACATAACCGGTTTAACAATCTACAACCTTAATGTTTGCCCCATCACCCAGTAATGTTAGCAGCTAGCTAGCTAACATTACATTGGCGAATGGAAACGCTTGCTAACACTTAGGGCCGAAACATACCGCACGCAAATACGCGAACGTGGACGCTTCAAGCTACGCAGTTTTTCTTTTCCAATGACATTTGTGAAAGACAAACCAGAGGAAAGCACAGATCAAACAAGAAAGTTGTTTACTGTTGTTGCCTTCTATAGTGTCCCTCGCTGCAACGCTCTGGTTTGTCTTTCACAAATATCATGGCGAAAGAAAAACTGTTTGCGTGGCTCGAAGAGTCCATGTTCGCGTATTTCTGTGACGTATGTTTCGGCACTTAAGGTTAGCAAATGTTAGTTTAACTATATCAAGCAACTCAAAAACACCGTATTTAACGTTAACGCTAGCTAGTTAAAAGTAACATGGAAACTCATGCTAAATTTAACAGATAGCGTTAGCTATAACGTAGTCAGTTTACCAGATAGCTAGCGTTAGCTAACTCAAAATGTTATCATTTGATCGGTAACTTCAATTTCACAGATAACCCGGGTCAAGCATACTACAAAGCAGCCGGAAAAATTCAGACAGACAGACAGCATGACCGACCGACCGACACACTGACCACAGAGTGACTTATACTAGCTGCTGGTAGCTAAAAAAAAAAAAAAAAAAGGTCTGAGGCACATTGCCTTCATGTGCAAGGAAGCACTATTTATCTCAAGCTCATGTTGTGGTTTCCTACTTAGACATGGTGAATGAACCTTCTGTAAGTCATTTTGGCAAATGGTGTCTGCTAAATGCCTAAATAGTCAATTGTAAAGTGCTTTATTTGCGCCTTTGGCTGCGCACGGTGTGGACACTATACCCGTGTCATCATAAACAGCAGTATATGTACAATTCACGCTTCCAAACAGCGGTGGATGGGAGAGAAGCCGTAGCATTGGAGCATTGGCCTTTCTCACACTCTGCCATCTGACAATGCAGTGCTTTGCTTATGAATATTCATTACCAAAAGACTGTTGTGTATCACTTCATTCACACAAAAAGCCTCTTGAATTTTGTCAATAATACCACCTGAATATTCATAAGGAGGTACCGTTGTCGTGATATGCCGGCAATTTTTAGCGTGGAGCTGGACAGGGAAAAGTAGCAGCACACAAAATTATGTAAAATTGTAATATTCAGTTACGTATTTCATATAATATAATTGGCAGTAACATGAGGGGTTTTGAGAGTCTGAGCAGAGGCACAGTTCTCAATGCACTGTTCTATTGCAGAAGTTGAAGGGTTTTCCGTGTGTTTTTAAATCCGCGCTTAAGAAACTCCGCAGTGTTTCCCAGATCAAGAAAAGAGTGTGTGTTACCCGGCGGAAGACTGCTGTTGGCAGAGCGCACGGACCTCTTCATTCACCCCGCTGTGGCTGTAAACCCCGTGCCCATTCCGCGTCGTGGGCCGCCATCACCATTGTGTGTCAGGCAGACAGGCCCACAGGCCATTTCTCGCTCACATCACGGCTCCCCACGCCGCGAAGTGCATCCGGCGACAGGACGACCCTCCTCCTGATCTCTGTGCCTTTTCTGCCCCCTGCGCTCAGATTGGGAGGCGCGGATCGACAGCCACGGCCGCGTTTTCTACGTGGACCACATCAACCGCACCACCACGTGGCAGCGGCCCACCACCGCCGCCATGTGCAATGGGATCCAGAGGTCCGGCTCCCTGCAGCAGATGGAACAGCTCAACAGAAGGTGAGCAAGACAAAGGGGGGGGGGGGGGGGGGGGTGTTCATGATTACCGCAGAGGACAGACTGAGGGACAATAGAGGACAGAATGAGAGATAGGGTAGACCGGTGGAGTTGGAGGACAGTAGGGTCTGTGGGGTGATGGAGAGGAGACCGCTCTCAGCTTTTGGTTGAAATCCGGAGATGAGTTATTGCTGTTGAAAATAAAACTGTTTAAACTCAGCGATTATGCTAAAATAAGATTATGTATTTCTTTTTGTCATCTTTGCATGGTAATTTATGTTAATTCTTTAAATTTATGCCATCTGGATGGATGTGGCGTACTTATGTACTTCTGTGGTGAGCAGCACGATAGTATACAGAAATATTTGTGATATACTGCCATCTAGAGGATACACTACAAAATGCAGCCATGGAATCACTTTGTTATCCCTGATGTTTTTGCCCAAGAAAAAGGTTTACCTGAGGTTTATTTCCCCGGTGGTACAACTGTCGCTTTGCTCATTGGCCCTATCTTGACCCCCCCCCCCCCCCCCCAAGCCACAAGCTGTCAGAGTCTTTGTTGGATTTTGTTCGTTTCAGACAATCACAGAAATCTGTCCTCACCGTTATCATTTGCCAGGGGCTTTGTTGTTGGATGGCGATAAAGTACTCCCGATATCAGTGCTCTGTCTTTGTATATAACATATATCCAGCTTCAGAAGGACAGACAAGCACATCAGTGCAGTGATACAGCAGTCACTTTTGTGCGCATTGACATGACAGTCTGCTACGAAAGGGCTTTGCTTCTAATAAATATATGTAATCTTGGCTGATAACAACAACACCACATCCTCCACTGGTCCACTCTGGCAGCAGCATAACACCTAACACTGTGTTCTGCATAGCGTTGTCTCCCACTGACCATTACCAAACCTTGCTGAAATCCCCCAATGTCCCCGTTCCTTGGTCCAAACTTCGGGTGACCAGATTTACCCTAAGGTAAATACGGGACAACAGACCGGGGGGGTGGTGGGGGGGTATAGGCGCTACATGAACACACAGTCAGCCAGTCAGTGCGTAAATCACAATCAGAAAAGCCATTGAAAAACTAGGATGTCCAAAATACAGGACAAATCACGGTATTTTAAAATCGGGACACCTCAAAATGGTCTAAAATATGGGACTGTCCCGGGAAAAAGGGGACGCCTGGTCACCCTGTCCAAACTGCACAAGAGAGATAAAGCATTACACAGTGTGTCTACGTCTAACAGCAACACACCCTAACCCCGCAGCTGTATAAATACCACTCTCTCTGTTGGTTTGAAATGGCAAGCAGGTGTGGTCCCAAGCAGCTCGACACCCTCTGTTTTGACTGCTTTTCCAGCCAGTTAGCACGCACTTAGCATAATGCCTTAACTACAGATTCCGTGCATATACGTACATTCTGGGCATCAGCTCATTTTTTCAGCCAAGGCCTAATTGTGCAACACTGCAGAGTCATTTTACAGAAAAAATTAACTCTGAAGAAATGAGATTCAAGAATCAGGTAGCATTAAATGGATTTCCTGGTAAATTCCACTTTTTAGTTTTGTATATTAAGCAGGTGAATCACATTACCATGCACCACTGGCAATCTATACAGTATTTCTTACTTGCGCTTAAAAGAAAGTCCCTGCTTAATTTCTGAACTGAAACTATTCTAAAGATACCCTCTGCATAGGCTTGGACAGATTAAATTCTCTAAAGGCATTTGTAAACGGCACAAAAAAAAGAACACAGCGTACGTCAGTGCTAGGTTAGTTATGTTTTTTCTAGCAAATCAGCAAGCAGTCTTTCCCCAGAAGTGATGCTGTCTCTGTAATTTGTATTTTGTCTCCGAATCAATGATGACACCAGCTGTTCACAATCGCTACTTTCATAGGGGCGGCAGTGTAGTATAATGGTTAAGGAACTGGACTTGTAACTGAAAGGTAGCAGGTTCGATTCCCAGGTAGGACACTGCCGTTGTACCCTTGAGCAAGGTACTTAACCTGAATTGCTTCAGTATATATCCAGCTGTATGAATGGATAAATGTAATAAGAAGTTGTGTAAGTCGCTCTGGATAAGAGCGTCTGCTAAATGCCTGTAATGTAATATAATGTATATATGTGAGGTGAATATCGCAAACCAGGAAGTAACTGGCAAATGACACACATGGATTTTATGAGTACAAAGAGATCTAATATGAAGAGATCTAGTGTGCTTTAACTTGGCTGGGGTTGTGCCTAATTTGTGCAGGATACCATCAAGTATGAAGCATAGACGTTTAGTTAACTTGCTGTTAAAATCTAAACTGATTATCTTTGTGGAGTATTCCAAGCTTTATGTGATACAGTAACTAGGAAAGCTATATCTAGGGTGACTAGTGAAACTATAAAATACATTCCTTTTTATCAAATTCCTTTTTATCAGATCTTGTAAAGAATGCATATGTTATATATATTTTAAGTTTTACATTTTTAATTATTAACTTAAGTGAAAATTCTGTACTTTGTCTCCTGATTTGAGGGGGAGGGGTGTGAGTTGGGGGTGTTATCCTACACTAAAAATCCCACACTAAAACAAACAGGCACCTTATTTTCAATATTCTGTGCCATCATCCTCATAATTTTCATAAGGGAATGGTTGCGGGGATCCAGAATGATAATGCCATGCTATAAATGATCATTTAAATGGAGAAATTAGCAACACTTTACTGGAGCGCTCTGCCTGCTGAAATTACATCTGACTGGAAAAATCTATGATGAGCTTCTGCGTTTAAAATAAATAGTTGTCCTGCCACTCAATCAAATCAAATCAAAATACTATTTTTTATATCTTTGGTAAGTAATGTTAGTGCAGTAAAATATTTCTAATATTTCAGTAAGATATTTTTAATACGACACACTAAATATACACTACATGGCCAAAAGTATATTGACACCTGCTCGTCCAACATCTCATTCCAAAATCATGGGCATTAATATGGAGTTGGTCCCCCCCTTTGCTGCTATAGCAGCCTCCACTCTCCTGGGAAGGCTTTCCACTAGATGTTGGAACATTGCTGTGTGCATTTGCTTCCATTCAGCCAGAAGAGCATTAGTGAGGTTGGGCACTGAGGATGGGTGATTAGGCCTGGCTCGCAGTCGGCTTTCCAATTGATCCCAAAGGTCTTGATGGGGTTGAGGTCAGGGCTTTGTGCTGGCCAGTCGTTCTTCCACACCGATCTCGCCAAACCATTTCTGTATGGACCTCGCTTTGTGCACGGGAGCATTGTCAGTCTGAAACAGGAAAGTGACTTCCCAAAACTGTTGCCACAAAGTTGGAAGCACAGAATCATCTAGAATGCCATTGTATGCTCTAGCATTAAGATTTGCCTTCACTAGAACTAAGGAGCCTTAGTTTTTAATGAATGGTCCAGAGAACACCTTAAAGTAGGGCCACCCGGCTTGGTATGAAAGCTGTTATGAACTGTTCAAAGATGAATCAAGGTTCTGAACTTTCTCTCCAGGTACCAGAACATCCAGAGGACGATGGCCACCGAGGACGAGAGTGTGCAAAGGAACGAGCAGGCGGGCAGCACCGACACAGAGTTGGATTCACCGCCACAGGCCAACGGTACACGGCCCACCTTAGCTGTGTGTGTGCTTGACAGAGCATCTTGATGAACAAGACATGACATGTCAGTGGGCTGCTCAATGATCGGAATGAATATCCTGTAACAAGCATTTGAGACGGACGGAAAGAAATACCTGAAAAGAAGAAAGGCAGCCATTTTTATTTTGCTGTCCTTTGAGGGGGGGGGGGGGGGTCATTAGGTATGTTCCAGTGGTGATGCTCTGTGTCTTTTGGTTTCCTCTGTCCTGATGGAGTGTAGAGTTAAGAAGAGAGGCTCCCTCATCCCCAGTCAACAGTCAGAAAATCACCTTACTGCTACAGTGCCCTGCGGTCAAGTTCATCACCCACCCCGAGTTCTTCACTGTGCTCCATGCTAACTATGTGAGTAACCAGCACAGCGCGGCTGCATTTTTTCCGACAGCTCGCCGTGTCCTCGATACTGGCGCTCGCCGTGTCCTCGATACTGGCAGTGCCCGTTCAGCCCTAGGGTGTATGGTGAATCACTGCCCTTTTCTACTTATTTATTTCCGCTCTCCTGCTTGTTGTCATGACCTCGTTGACATTTTCAAATCTTCTGAAAAGGGGGGCGAAAGTATCTCACCGGATCAAGTTTCCCATCGCTCCCGGCGGCGCCTTGGCTCAAAGAGCTCGGATCGTCAGCCTCACGAGATATTTTGAGGAATGACTTTGCTGCAGTCACACCTGTCTGCCCACTCACACTCACTGTGTTTCTGCCCCGTGTCTCACTCTCCCTCCTGTGACATCATGAAGCTGACCACGCCAGTTTGCGAACCGCGGCACAGCGGCTCATGCTGATAGATTTGTTTTTAAATATAGATTCTTATTTCATGCCGCGTTATAGTCCAGGCGGTATGAGTTCACCATCTATTCCTATTTGGACAGGTCAGGGAGATTTGCGGTAGTCTGTTCAAACTCGTTATTCAAGAGCTCTGCCCTGCAGGTTGTGGTCATAAATATCCGAATGTGAGTTCTCTAACTGAAGTGCCTGGCCTTTTCTGGATTGTATATTTATACGAGCCGTCGTGCTCAGGAAAATCAATCTCATCCCGCCAAGTATTAGTGTCCTCCAGGGGAGTATCGCAAATTATTTTCAGTCTTTGAAACTCCAGGGTTTAGGGTTCCCTAAAATGGCACATTATCTTTAACGGGCTCCTTCTTGCTCGCCTGTCTCTGTTCCAGGGCGCGTACCGGATGTTCACCAACAGCACCTGTCTAAAGCACATGATCCTGAAAATACGCAGGGATGCGCGCAACTTTGAGCGCTACCAACACAACAGGGACCTGGTCACATTCCTCAACAAGTTGGCCGATACACAGTTGGAGCTTCCCAGAGGTTGGGAGATCAAAACCGACCAACAGGGGAAGGTAGAGAACCATATTCTAACACATTCTCAAAGAGTAGCATTCAAGTCGTATATATATTTTTTTTTAACTCAGCTGCTCCAATCAGTGAGAAAGCAAAATAAATGTCATGCACTGTCCATAAAAAGAAGAAAAAGTAAAGAAAATGTGACCCAACCCAGTTTATTTTTAGTGCTTTCTGCTTTGTTGTAACCACAAACGTCTGCGCCTCGTGTTTCTGCCAGTCGTTTTTTGTGGATCACAATAGCCGGGCAACGACCTTCATCGACCCCAGGATCCCTCTGCAAAATGGCCGCTTGCCCAACCACCTGACCCACCGACAGCACCTGCAGAGACTGCGCAGCTACAGTGCCGGAGAGGTAAGAGGGCGAGCGGTGCGCCTCTGCGTGCTGCAGGGGGCGCTGTGCTAGCCACTCGCAGTCACTTATAGCACAGCCTTTGTTTAGTAAATCTTGGTCAGGCAGTCATTTCGATCCTCTCACGCCTTCCAGTTGTTTAATCTTGTTGTGTGGTGCGTGTCCTGGCGAATGTGTTCCTCATTATTCTTAGTTGTGTGTGCTTAGACTGTGAGATTGGGTCTTTAATCAGGCTCCCAAGGTATACAGAGAGAAGAAAGAGGAGAAAGAAGAGATTTAAAAAAATCGAGGGCTCAATGGAAGCGTTGTAATGTTTGCTCTTCTCTGAGCTGTTCTCAAAACAGCTACAGCAATCTCACCACTCGAAACCTGGATAAAATATAAATGTTGTGTTAACTTGTTTGTTCGGGTTGTTTGTTAGTCTACTGTACATTTGTAAATGAGAATGAGAGCATGTATTTAACTCTGTGCTTTATAGTGGCAGTGTGAGATTGCTTATTTAGCCCTGAAATCTAACATAACAGAAATGCTCCGGCTGACAGTTCTGTTCCTGTTTCTGAGCTGCTTTGTGTCTGTGATTGGCAGGCATCGGAGGTATCCCGGAGTCGAGGAGCATCCTTACTGGCAAGGCCTGGAAACAGTTTGGTGGCGGCCATACGGAGCCAGCACCACCAGGACTCACTGCCACTTGGTTTGTGAAGTTTATGTCAGCTTTTGGTTTACATTACTTTACATTTACACTGTAGCTATAGGGTGTGTTGTCTTAAATGAACATAAATAACACGTATAATATATAGCTGTAGTGATTTGTGATAAAGAACACATATCTGTGTATATGAAGGCTATGCTTGTATGCATCTGTCTATGGGGCCACGTTTAGGAGCTCCCCTATGACTCCCAGTCCCAGCGGTGTCATAACTGCTCGGGTATTTTAGCAATGTTCCGGGAGCATTCCGTAAACTCCCCATCCCGCTACGGAATCCTTCTCCAGGGCCCGGGGGACGCACGGCTCTGCCTCCCTCCCGAACTGAAGCCCAAGAGATGGGCCTTGAAGGAGATCTTGTAATTACGCCGACGGCGGAGTTTGAAATCACCGGGCCACAAAGGAGTCTTAGCCGGTCGGCATTGTTTTCAAAAGCGCCGCTCTCCCCTCAGGAATTCTGCCGTGCTCAGAAAACGTTCCCTACCGGAGCGGGCCAGGCCTCGGGGCTGTAATTACAGATCTCTGAGTGTACGGGGTACCGCCCACCACTCCTCCCACAGCTGATGGGCTGAGACAAGCATATTTAATATTTGTATATTTATCTTGCAGTGTATAAAACCATAATGCTGTCTGACGTATGCTTTGGTGTACATGCAGATGTTCATGATCCAGAAATATAATTTTGGCATGTAGGCTACAGCAGGGAATGTTTTTACCCCAAAAAAATGTACATCAATCACAACACAACAATCATGCAGTAGCAGCAGAAACAATACTTAGAATTTAGGCCAGCTCCTTCATTTCCCCCAAAAGTAATTTTTCTGTTTCTGCTTATGAAAATACATTTTCGCACTGAGATGACTACTACTGTCGGAATTACTTCTGACAGTGATCATTAGTAATTTTATCTCTAATGCCACGAGTTATTCTGACCCCGCTGAGGTCAAAAATGAGGTCATACCAAGACTACAGTCTTTATAGTCTCTATAGTTTCTGTTGAATCTTTATGGGAAATTATCCTTAAAAGGCCACATTTCTCATAAAAGGCCATATTTTACACTATTACATTATTAAAGAGAAATGAACTGTAAGTGTTAGTCTCAGGAACTCATTCATTGTCTTGTCTTTCGCTTTTTGCAGCTTATAATGATAAGATCGTGGCATTCCTCCGACAGCCAAATATCTTCGATATGCTTCAAGAACGCCAGGCAAGCCTTGCTAGGAATCACGCTCTGAGGTGAGGACAGAGCCCAAATGTCTTTAAAAGTCACCACAAATTAAGTACTTCTGTTCCACAGTGGTACGTAATGTTGTTCATGAGGATGACATAGTCATGTATTGCGCATTGCAGTTAATAGGTTTGGAATGCATTTGAACATTGTCACAGCATGTAATAAGGAATATGATGAATCACTGGGTAAAACAAAACGTCAAGAGTATCGGCACTTCATACAAGGTCAACAGCTGCCATCTGTACTAAAGGTATACGTGTGTAACTCTCGTATAAGTTAAAGCCTGTTTATTACCCTAAAAGCATTCCACAGGGCCCTCGCAGTGAGCTCTTGTGCTTTTAGCAGATGGAGCTCGATCCAATCAGGTGAAGTGCAGTGCAGTTGAGATTGCATGACACGCTTATCTGCGGTATGTTAAAATGAACAGTGCGGAAGATAAGGATTTTGAAAGATGGCATTGTGTGAGGGTTCGCTTGCTTGGCTCCCTTGGTCCTCAGGGAGAAGATCCACTACATCAGAACAGAGGGCACACACGGAGTGGAGAAGCTGTCGTGCGATGCTGACCTGGTCATATTGTTAAGGTAAGGGTTTTCCAGGTTCCTCCACACCTCTGCTATCAGCCATCGTGTGCTTCCTGGTGGCCTTCTCTAGACTGACACTTCAAGCTGATCCCTTACAGAAATAGAACATACTGCAATATATTGTAAATATGTGGAACCTCTAGGAAATATAATGATAATATATTTCACATCAGTGTAATTTATTGCATTACCTTGAAGTGGCAATGATTTGCATATTGGCAAATAGATTGTAACGTCTTGTAAATATATAGATTATTTATTTTAATATATTTCCCACTACATTTAATATTTACAGATTGCAGGACCTGAAACTCTTTCAATTTAACCTTATGAGATGAGAATTGGGAAATCTGAATACCAAACCCATTCTAAACGCTCAGCCAAGACGACCATGTTGATAAACGTAGACATCAGTTTCAATCCAGCCTGCTGCTGTCTGTTCGGCACAAACTGGGCCCTGACGGTGAGGCTTCCCTGCAGTTTTAGAGGGCTGCTCATGTTGCAGTGTAGAGTAGAGAGCCAGCAGGCTTTAGGCAAAAGGCAATGAGACATATGGTGTTTACACTGGCCCAGTTAGTCTCTCTCTGGAGTACTGTAAGCAGGAGGAGGATGAGAGCAGAACTCCTGTGATGTCTCAGATCCACTGGATTCATTCATTCTCCCGGTGCCAATTTGATTACTCCATTCACTGTGTCTGACACTGCATCTACACAAGCTAACAAGGACTTCAGTGTGACTCAAAAACAAGTCCAGAATCAGGCCCAGTGATTCTGATTCAGTGTGTTTCTGCCATAATAATGACAGAAACTGATTCAGTGTGCTTCACCTTGGCAATGGGTTGAATTTAATGTGATTAAGGTGTGCCTAGAAGCTTGTGGAAAAAAAGCGAATACCTTTTTTTTTTTTTTTTTTTTTAGCTCTTCTGTCTTCTGATCCTCTTCTTGTTAGAGGAGACGTATACTTTCTTTGTTATAGTAGTCTAAGCTCCACTTTGCTTGAGTAGATATTTAAAACTGTCCTCTTAGTCCCTTTTAACCACGTCTTTGGCAAATTCACTCAGAGAATGCACTTACATGATGAATTTTGCCCATGCAGTGGTCTTAAGTTGAGCTTCCATCCTTTTCCAATGGTCTCAGAGAGCTTTACACTGAGGAGATGCCGAGGAGTACACACTTACCTCCTATCACCATTCACAGAATGACGCATCGCTTTGATTACATGGTTGCGAGTTACTCCTATTTCAGTCACATTAGCGCACAACCATGCTGGCATTGGATTAATGGATATTTGTTTGGAGCTAGCTGCTTTTACCCATACACCACCTTAAATTTCTGTGAAAGATTAGATGATACATTTCGATTTTATGCATGCAGGTACACCGTCTCGGTGGCTATTTATTTTGGTCTCTAGTTTGTCCTCAGAGTTTATTGTTCTCCTACACTGTGTCTCCTGTTCCCATCCATATAGTCAGAGTCAGCTGTGCTCTATTATCTGTGTGGTTTGAGTGCCGCTCTTTACCAATCCCAGAATCTGATTTCCATGTCTTATCTCCAGCCTTTTTGAAGAGGAGATCATGTCATACGTGCCACCCCATCCCTTCCACCCTGGCTACAACTTCTCGCCACGCTGCTCGCCAGGATCCTCGCCCCAGAATTCCCCAGGTGAGTGTATTTTTCGGGAGGTCAAGCTGATTGTGCATGCAGTACATGATTGGTGCTATAAAAATCACTGGGCCTGTGAAAAGCGTGAGATTTCAAAAGCACAGCTCAGAATGTGTGGGGCAATGCAGTCCGTTTTGCATCCCTTTTATTTGAGGTGGACGATATGGACTTGAAATCAATATTTCAAGACCTTTATGGCAATAATTATACACAGTATCACAGTATTTGTTTTTTACTTATTAGAAATTGTGCTTATGTGTCAAAGCATTTTGATTGAAATATCAAACATGAGTAAGTCTAAGCCTTAAGAAACAACCAAGCTTGATGAACAATATCAGATTAGTGCCAGATGAAGTTAAACACGAGTCGCCAATGTGAACAATGATACTACCAGCATTTGACATGCCTGACCAAATCATATAAAAATAAGCTATATATAAAACTGATGTATTGGCTCTAAATGATGCAATGGATGTGTTTGCTATTTTGTTTGATTAAGTCTTAAGCCAATAGTACTCTTAATTAATTTGGACTTTGAAATGATTGCTCTCCATTGTGTGGTCAACGTTGCTGTGGCGTTCGTAGACTCAAGCTGTCACTCACTCCGCAGATCTGCATCCGTCCTATCATGATACTGCTTTGGCGAATGGATAAGCTTGACAACATGTTTTGATGAATTTCTGAGATTAAATATAAATGAGAATTTAGAAGTGGTAAAAATGGAGGTCCAGCTGGAGAACAATAATTTTTTTCTCTCACTCTTTCCTTCTATGGATGTGACCTAAAAAAGGAGATACTCTGCTTATTTTTACAGTGTGTAATGACCGTCTTAGACCCCTGTAAGTTACATTCATATTTCCCATGGTGCCACATCTGTCAGTGGCTCCAGGCCTACTCCGACATGAATCTAAGTGTGTATGTTATGGTATATGCCACAGCATGTTTTTTCCCACCTATTTCTCTCACCCCTGTGTGGGAAATGTTGTGAATTTGCCCTCAGTAAAGTGCTGATAGTCTCGGTATCTGAAGTGGTCTGGGGTGCGTGTGCTTGTCTTGGCAGGCTTACAGAGGGCCAGGGCCCCCGCTCCCTACCGCAGAGACTTCGAGGCCAAGCTCCGCAACTTTTACAGGAAGCTGGAGGCCAAGGGCTACGGTCAGGGGCCAGGAAAAATCAAGTAAGTGTGCGTGCGTGCTTGCGTGTTGCAGATATGTGTGTGAGTTGCACAGCTGAAGATGTGTGACTGCTGGCAGGGTGTGCTAATACAGTCTGCTGTGAACACCACCAGGTGACTAGACGGTTTCAGAGACAGACAACCTCATTCTAATCACATTGGCTACTTGTGCCATCTGCAGATGAGCTATATCAATACAGTGGTCTGTACAAATATTATGAAAATATAATTAAAAATAGCTGGGCCCTGTAGTCTCAGATGTGAGCCTCTCTAACTGAGAGTCCTCGGCAGCATGACAAAAGTGGTCCGGCCAGTGTGTAAGGTGGATTTCAGCTGGCCAGGATTCCTGGGGTGTGTTATGGCCATCGTGGCACGCCCACATTCTGCTCTTATTGTCTCAATGCTTTCTTCTCAGGCTCATCATAAGAAGAGACCATCTGTTGGAAGGTACCTTCAACCAGGTCATGGCCTACTCCCGCAAAGAACTCCAAAGGAACAAGCTCTATGTGACCTTCGTGGGAGAGGAAGGGTACAGTCCCGCTCCCCCCATCACAATCTCAGTCACAATTGGTCTTTTAAAACTACTGCATACGCTTTAATTAGGAGAAAATTGAGTTTGAAATGTTGAATAAGCGAAATTCACATCCTCCTCAATCCAGTGGTTCTTATGCCGTACAACAGAACATAAAGTGCATTAAAATTCAGTATGACAACTAGAGATTATAACAACTTTATTTCAGATTTTACATCAGTACCGTGTAGAAGTACAGCTGGAATTTTGGTAGGTACATTTCTGAAGCGCTAAATTTCTGAATAGCATTTTTTAACAGTTAAGCTTTTAAGGCATTGTACTATGCAGCAGTTCTAAGCTCTGGCCATAAATCTTGATGAGGGCGATCATCAGCTTCCTTCTATTTATTTATTTATTTTTTTACAGTAAGACGGTACGGGAGTGACATGTTTTGATTTTTGTGATGCTTTGTGCGCAATTGCAGTCACAGCTCATCTGATCTCTGTGTCTGTCTCCCCAGTCTGGACTACAGCGGGCCCTCACGCGAATTCTTCTTCCTGCTCTCCCAAGAGCTCTTCAACCCTTACTACGGCCTGTTTGAGTACTCAGCTAACGACACGTACACCGTGCAGATCAGCCCCATGTCGGCCTTTGTGGAGAACCATCTGGAATGGTACGGCCTCTCCACCCCATTCCCTTCTGACATTCACTTTTCATTCATTTGACGTTTTCATGAATCGGTGAGTGTATATTCAGGAGGCAGTCTGGAGGGCCTGGTTCTGGCTAAAGCTCTTTTATCTGCATTGCGTGCTAAAATCTGGCTCTGCTTTAGTACCATCAGGCTCAGAGAACCTCAAGCTTAGCCAAACCGTTTCGGTAGTGGCTCATCCTGTATGCTGTGAGGATGTGGTAGGACCAACAAAATTAACTCTGCATAGGTAGTGACATTTATGTAAATTGCTGAACCATGTCAATTTTGACAAAATGAAATGCCTAAAAAATGTAACCCAAGCATGTTTGTAATGGAGGAGGTGTTTATTAATGCAACATTTCCCCCAGATGGGTCCATGGGATAGGGGAGCAGACCAGTTTCCTCTTTATTGTTCTCGCAGTCCCGTTTGTCTAAAAACAGAATCAGATTTTCAGGGGTACTCCTTGGAGTACCCATAGTCACATACCCCCAATTCTGTCTTACAGCTATATTTCTTAAATGAACTCTGTATTCTTTATGGGGTCACACCATCTCATTCAAGCGTGGCTAAAAACACACAGTAAGTGCGGATTCCCTTTGTATCAGTCTCAGTCAATCATCTGCATAGTTTATGGGCTGTGAAAATACCAAACAGGGGACTGAAGTGAAGTATAGCTCTGTCCCTCCTCTTGTTAGACTCAAGTAACAATAATCAGATAGGGAAATAATTTAACCAGACTCTGCATTCTGAAAGAATAACATACTTTTCTCAAAAAGGCCTCGGTCACTTTTAGCAGAAAACAAATATTCAGACTGGTGGACCGTCATTCATCGTGCAAAGAAAAGTTTAAAGCAATAAAAGATCATTTTCTGACCATAGCGTCACAATTAGCTTGACTCTGGTGGCTAGACTGGAAACAATGAGGTTAGGGCCCGAGGGAATGGCAACTCTGTCAAGTCATTCATTAGCAGCCCTCCCAATGAAAGCGAATGAGAGCAATGTCGATTGTGCTGGTTGTTTTTACAGCCCGAGAAATTGATGTCTGCTGTCACAACCGGTATTTTCCCTCAGTTAGGTCCTCTCCCTCCGAGAGAAAGCCTTTTTTTCATTTGCATATTTTTTATAATAGCAGCAACAAAACCAGAGTCATTTAACAGATGTCTCAAAAAATAAGCAACAATGACAGCTTGGAATTCCTACTGATAGCTCACAAAACAAACTTAATCTAAATCTTCTGAAGAACATATAAACGCAGACTTAGGCGTTACGTTTCTGAAACGGCGTTGTGAAAGGGATTCAAACCTGTCTTGGCAGATGAAAACCTCTGCCTTGCATGAAGCTGTACTGTATTTTTTATAAAGGTGAAGATTTATCATCTTAGAAGTACCATCTGTCTATCCATTTACAGGCCTAAGAGAACACAATTGGGAATTCCGAATTGATATGATAAAATGATCAGAGATTCATTTTCACCTCCAGTTTCCTGGATTTCCGCTATGCTGTTTTGGCCAATAAAGGGTACATCACACCCCAGTTAAAAGAGGATCATCATCAGGCTGAATCAATGTTTGGTTCTTCATAAATAGATATTAGTAAAGGAATGTGAAGCATGCCAGGGCTTACATTTTCAATAAGGGAATGAGCCCAGCAGAAGGCAGAGGCAATGCCTGATCTCCTCTCAGCTGTGACTGCAGGTGGGGACATAACTGGTGAAATGACGGGGGGTAATGATGTGAGGAACGTGCTCTGCTTTTGTGCTCCACAGGTTCCGGTTCAGCGGCCGTATCCTGGGCCTGGCGCTGATCCACCAGTACCTGCTGGACGCCTTCTTCACCCGACCCTTCTATAAGGCCCTTCTCAGGCTGTGAGTGAACTGTCCCCTCAACCCTTATCATTACAGTGTAGAGCCCTTGCACATAGTTTCTGCCCCTGCCAGAGAATGCAACAGCCTAATGACTACAGAAATACTGTAGCAGATTACTGCGCGGTCAGGTATATCTGCCAGTGTTATCAGACATTCCTAACAGAAAGCTGAACCTGAACTGAGCTTTTATAGTAAGAATCAGATAAAATTGGATGTTGCCTGTTGATGTGGTCTAGCAAACAGATCTAAAAACATGTGTGTTTCTCTAATCTAGCAGCTTCTTGGGACGGTGGATTAATATATACGTATTTGTTTTTCTGCAAACTGGTGCATTCAGAAGGTGTTAAAGGAAGCCTTATTCTTTACCTTTCAGACCAACTGACCTGAGTGACCTGGAGTATCTGGATGAGGAGTTCCACCAGAGTTTACAGTGGATGAAGGACAATGACATTACTGACATACTGGACCTGACCTTCACTGTGAATGAAGAGGTCTTTGGTCAGGTACAGTTTTTCCGAGCAAAGCGCAAAGCATTTAGTCAACAAACCCGAAACTGGTGGGTTAGTATTGGGTTTGCTCTCTGTCCTGAACCCCAGTAATCCAGGATATCTAATGTGACTTGGGTACTGTACAATATTCAATGCAAATATCTGTTGTTAACCAAAAGGACATGGACAATGGAACATCATTTTAGGCGCCCCAATAGTTTCAATGTTTCAGGGCGATTGGATTTTCGACACAGGTTTTTTCTGAACAGGGCTGGATAGGGAGCACCTTCAGCAGAATAATACTCAATGACCTCATTTCCTGTGGCAGGTTACAGAGAGGGAACTCAGGTCGGGCGGGGCTAACATCCAGGTGACAGAGAAGAATAAGAAGGAGTACATCGAGCGGATGGTGAAATGGCGGGTGGAACGCGGCGTAGTGCAGCAGACAGAGGCGCTGGTCCGGGGATTCTATGAGGTACCAATCACCATCTAATCATGCAGCATTCATATATCACATTTCTCATCCTCATCCTCATCATCATCATCATCGTGTTTTACCATATTGGCTAGCACTTTATATCAAGGGTCCTACTTAAGAGCAACATGCTTTCATTAGCATTGCATAAGCATTCATGAACTCTTAGACTGACAAGCATAGTCTGTCATATGGTGGTTTATTTCACATCCATGTTCCAAGTGACATTGGCATAGTCTAATTTTGTATGTCTTAGTAGTTCTAGTTCTTGACATTGATGAAGACCATCTCAGCAATATGCATTTATGATGTTCATATTTTCTGTGTCTTATTTAGTTCTTACTGTATGTAGGACTCTTCATAGAAACTTACCATGTTCTGACCTGTCTCTCCATCTTACCCCAGGTGGTGGACTCTCGCCTGGTGTCTGTGTTTGATGCCAGAGAGCTGGAGCTGGTCATCGCTGGAACAGCCGAGATTGACCTGAACGATTGGAGGAACAACACCGAGTACCGAGGGGGTAGGTTCGCAGCAGCACTGCTGCCTGTAAAACAGTTTCTATTTCTTCTGTTGCAGTGAATACATTTCATATAGTGGACCGTGATCAGTGACAGTGTTCTGTGACATACAGCTGAAAGTGAATGCTTTTGGATCTCCTATACAACTTAAGGATGTGTACCATATGTTTCTTGCCAATATTGCAGCAGTGTTCAGTATTATTCCCAGTAAAGTTTTACTAATAGCTGTGGTTGAAGTATACTCCTGGAAGAAAATCCCGAGTAAGACTGGGTGACATACTCATACACCGTTTCAATTGTGGCATACCTCTGAAATTGTTACGAGCTTTTGAATACAGCTGACTTCATAACGTGTCTCTCAATCATTAACCTCCCCAAAGAGGTACACTTGAGGTGCCATAGGCATCATCTGTTTTTTGTCTTAATTGCACGCATGTAATTGAGCTCATTATCTGCTCAACAGGGGCAGTTTAATTCATTTTTCAAGACATAGCTCAGCTGTGGATCATTTAGAGAGGAGGGAAATATGCAGAATTTCACCACAGCTGTTGTCAATTACAAGGTCTTGTGTGGAAATATTAAGAGTGAAAATTTTGACTTACACGTTTGCTGGGAGTTTTGTTTTTTGAAATGCCCCAACTGTTCATTGCCTATTTTTCAGTCATGAAAAATATTAGCCTTGGAAGTCTCCCCTTTACAACTCTTGTTCAACATTTGTCATTGTTGGAATGCTGCAACTAAACCTCTTGGGAATTTGCAGTCCACTCTTACGAGGGTAGCGTATTATTTTAGCACACTGTAAAATGGCTTTATTGGATCCTCGAGCTCTGTTGCCTTTACATATATAAAGAGATTACATAAAAACTAAACGGAAAGGTTTGACAACAAACCTCGATCCACGCTCCCTCAGTGACAGCCGTGCTTCTGTGTCCTCGGCTACCGTTTCAGGGTACCACGATGGGCACATCGTGATCAGGTGGTTCTGGGGGGCAGTGGAGCGCTTCAACAACGAGCAGAGGCTGCGGCTTCTGCAGTTTGTGACGGGCACCTCCAGCGTGCCCTACGAGGGCTTTGCTGCTCTGCGGGGGAGTAACGGCTTGCGGCGATTCTGCATCGAGAAGTGGGGCAAAATCACCTCATTACCAAGGTAAAGCCTGACCCCAGCTGTGACACATTTTTTGTTCTGTACTCTGTAGCACTTGGAGTTTGAAAGGATCCAATGACAAGGAGGTTGAAGTGCAGACTGTCAGCTTTAATTTGAGGGTATTTCCATCCATATCGGATGAACTGTTTAGAATTTATAGAACCTTTTGTTCATAGTCCCCCCCCCCCCATTTTCGGGCATCAAAAAATATTGGACATAATGTAGAATAAAATACATTTTTAATATTTGGTCACATATCCTTTGCATGCCATGACTTCCTGATGTCTGTGACCCAACAATATGAAAAGACTCTTGATATCGTATTTTCTGGTACTCCTACAAGCGATACTATAACCTCTCTGCATTTGAATGGATCTCTAAGGGAATTGGGAGGTGGGACTAGATTTAGCTGTACATTACACTGGAACAGTATGGAATACATGGTTGGCTAAATGGCTCTAAGTCATCAAGGGTCTGAGGTATCAATAAAGCCTTAAACCATCACTCTGCTGCCAGATATGCAGTAGATATGGATGGATAACTTCAAGGGTTTCTTCTCCTGACTTATTTTTCCATAGAGTTCAATTGGAAAATTTGTCAGGAGAAACAAATTAAAGTCTGCACTTCAACCTCATTGTCATTGTATCCTTTCAAACAAAGTGCTAGAGTACAGAACCAAAATAACAAAAAATGTGTCACTGTCCAATGAATTATGGTGCTCACCAGTGGCGGCTCCTGAGCTGAAAATTGGGGAGGCAGAAAACTTCCCTTTAAACTGATTATTGGTCTTAATCATTTTTCAATCAGTTTCCTTGATTAACAATAGGCTACATCAGCGTTTAATTCACCAATTACTCAATGCCATCAAATGTAGCCAGTTCTTCTCAATGAGGCTATTAGGCAAGTAATAAAATTATTTTCACTTGCATCGCATAATTGTGCACATTTTAATCAACATTATAATTGTGGATACATGTGCTCTTCGTTCTCCGCACTCTTAATTACGAAAATATTCATGGAAATTAAACGATCTGAAAGCTCAGCTTTTGTTAGATTCTTTTTTATTGCAGGTTTAGCACAACCTCATCTTTTGTTAGATTATTTTTTAAAAATAATTAAAAAAATTATCTAACAAAAGCTGAGCTTTAAGATCGTTTAATTTCCATGGATATTTTCGGAATTAAGAGTGCGGAGAACGAAGAGCACATGTATCCACAATTATAATGTTGATTAAAATGTGCACAATTTTGCGATGCAAGTTAAAATAATTTTATTACTTGCCTAATAGCCTAATTGAGGAGAACTGGCTACATTTGATGGCATTGAGTAATTGGTGAATTAAACGCTGATGTAGCCTATTGTTAATCAAGGAAACTGATTGAAAAATGATTAAGACCAATAATCAGTTTAAAGGGAAGTTTTCTGCCTCCCCAATTTTCAGCTCAGGAGCCGCCACTGGTGCTCACTGTACATAAGGGAGGAATGTGCACAGCGACATGTTCAGTGTTAATGCAACTCTTACAGGTTCTATGAGTCCAACCTGGATCAGGTCCTCTCTGCCAGAGTAAAATGTAGAGCCTTTTTGTGTATGTTTTGTGTAGCACTGATATATACAGTATGGTGTAGTGTATGAATCTCCAAAAGCTTGTTTTTAGGCATTTTTAGCTGTTAGCTACCGGAGCTATTGTCAAAATAATATTTCATTACATTGTTGCTCCTCGCCCCCTCATTTTTTAAATATACTAGGTTTAATATGCATTCAAATTCCTAGAATCTGTCAATCTAAATAGAATGCATCATCATTTTGAGCTGTATGGTCAGCCGGATCATAAACAAGTAAGTACCTTTTTGTTCCATCCAAAATGATCCCCCAAAATACTGGAGGCAATATCCAACTGAACAATGCAAACTGCTGTGAAGCAATGTATGATATTACTGCAAAATTGGCCAAGGCCCTTCTAATATATCATATAGGGGAAGTGTTGTGACAAAGTCATTCAAGGAGCAGAAGAGAGGATTTCCACTAGTGATACAATCGTCAGGACAATTTCACTCAGTGATACAATCCTAGCATGACTCCTTGTATGTTTATGCTCTTCTGTGGTTTGCAGAAATGCTGTGATCCAGATTTGCATGCACAAAATGTTTACCACTTCTGCTCTGTCTCTCTTCAGCCAGGAGAATGGTTGTGTTTGTTCACTAAGTCTCAGGTCGAATGGAACCGTGTTCATTATACCTTTACTTATACTGTATTCCCTATTTTAAACTGTGAGGTATTTAAGGACAGCTAGCCATTACATTCCATTGTACAATGTTTACCGTTGCATTTTCAAGATGGAACGGAGTATATTTAAACCCATTCATGGCGTAAGTAGTGTTGTGGAAAACATATGTTACTGTATAAGAACAGGATTATGTTGTCAGCCACCACATAAAAAAAGGAACCAACAATGACTTTTTTCTTTTTCAAGGAGGGGAAATAAGTAGAAACCACAAAGGCTTCAATGTTTTACAAATTCCTTACATGTGGAATAAATAAGGTTGGTACGCAATTGAGGATAAAATTGTTACAAGATGCTGTCCAAATTGTAAACAATTCAAATATAACTATGAGGAACCTGAACAAAGGTTTTTCTAGAATCGCATCAGTGAATCCCTGAATACCTTAGCATCAGACTGTGACATGGCCCAGGGAAACCCTGTCTTATTCTGGCTATTCTCTCTGTGGGAACAATTGCACAGGCTCATATGTTCATATGGTTGAAAGGGAACTTTGTGCACTCAGAGCCACAGTGCATGGTGTGTCGTAGACTCTGGAGGTAACCATTTCTGGAAACAGGAGAGAATTAACAAAGACATTACTTGATAAACATGTACAACGGTCTCGCCTAACATTTCCTCTGGTCTCATAATATCGAGGGTGGTATATAATGCTATTTTAGAGTTTAAGCATGTGTCACACGGCTGCAGCCGATGTTATAATATTTACAATTTTGGAATTCATTTTGAGTTTCCAAAAAGGCAGGTCTGTATTGTGTGAAATTTGATATGTAAAATCTTCTCAGTGTCGAGGTATTTGTTTTAACAGATTTTGTGATAAATGTTAAACCATCTGCGAAGATCACATCTAGAGGTCTTATGACTGTATGAATGTTACATTTCTTGTATGTTAAATATTGTGGGGGGGGGGGGGGGGGGGCGCATTTAATTGAATTTAAAAATCATGTTATTTAAGTAGGATCAGAGCAGTGAATTTGTTTTTTTTTTAAGTTATGTAAGTTAATTATGTTAGTCTGTGTGCGGTATGGCTGTGTACTGCAGGCCATTGTGTTAATTTGCCTTCACTTGAGTTCAGTCAAGAATGGATCACTACAGTTTAAATGCAGGTGTGAAATTGGGGCCCCCAGACTTTCATTGCAGTTTTGTTAATTTCGAAGAAATATTTTTAGTTACAGTGTTATTTTTCTTATAATAGTCTTTATACTCTTGTCTCTTTATACCTTAGTTTTCATCATAAATGTACTTAATTAAATATTTTTCTATTTGTGTGAAAAGTATTGGCCAATTTTAATAAATGTTTACATTGCATCCAACAGCTGATAGGACTCACAGCGGGGTAATAGTAATAATAATAATAATAATAATAAATGTCATTTTTATAACACAGTTCTTTGCAAATCAAAGCACATAAAAGGGCAAAATATCATAAAGACAAACAAACTGAAAAAAATTATAGTAAAAATAGGTCCCTGAACATCATTGAATCTGCTGTGCGTTATTTACACATATGGAAGTGTCACCCAGATCCCACTGAATGTAAAACACTGACATGGTTGAAGTTTGACTTTTCTGTTAAAGAGTTCTGGGCATTCTTCAGCTCAAGAGGTTAACATTTTTATGGAGTTAACATCCATTAATCTGTCATAGGTTGTAAAAGTGATGGATGCCAAATTCTCAGAGGACATATCTCTTAGCCTTCAGATGTCAAACATGCAGTAGCTCATTTACACGCCCGTGGTAGAAGCATGACATTTTTGGGGCCTCAGTCATCATAACTATAGGACAGTGCCTCCATGTGCTCTTTGCTTCTGTCTGGCAAATGGAAGGCCGGGGAATTCAAAGCTACTGTTAAGTTCTTATTAATCCTTGGGTCAGTCATGTGACAGGTTTAGGTCACGAGGCTCTTTCTGCACAGTTAAAGGAAAGCAGTCCAGATATTTGCTGAACATGGTTGTAGGGTATTTGGCAGTTAAATTTTTTATATTCTTATAGTGCTTTCAGTTTAACAAATACATGAAACTAAGGAAAAATGTATTTTGTCAGTTATACTTCTATAAATGATATTGATATAAATAGCTGAACAGATGATATGTAGAATTATTATTCATTATTTTAACTGTGAATTATTATATAATTTCACATATTAATATGTTCAGCTTCCCTTACATGGAATTATTGTAATTTATTTCCATTTTTAACTGGATTTTGTGCTATGTTCTCACCATACTGCTATGCCACCCACACCAGTAACAAGAGCACTACATCTGAAGCATATAAGTCCTCCAATACACTCAGTGTTAATGCAACTCTGACAGTGAGCATATGACTGATGTCCTCACTACGATTCATAATGTGTACTAGAGAGGAAGTATTGGCATTCAGAATAGTGCACTGATAAAATGTATAAAAATCGTTATAACATAGCTGGGGGTTACCCGAGGAACACCAGCAGACTTACCCAACACACCTTACCCCGATGGGGGGAAGCCAAATGGGCCTTGATCGCTGTTAGCTGACGACATTGTCCAGACTGAACTAGTGATGTCTATGCTATAGGGCAAGCCTGTACTTGTGGCATTACTGACGGAGCCTCCACAGAAATGTGTGTGTGGGGAAATAGCAGTATTTATTTTAATTGTTTTAAGTAAACTTTAAGTCATCCACATTTTACGTATGTTTTCCTCATGCCTTTAATTATTTTACAATAGTTTATGACTTTTTATAGCCACTAATTTAATTTATCCAAAATATTCACTTTAATATACTGCACAGTGCAGATTTAATTAGTGTTGTTACGTTATCTTGGGTGTGGTAAACTGTTTTTCACCTTGAGACTGAGTACAAGGACTTCTGCTTAGCAAACAAGAGAACACCTCATCCAAAGTGGACCCTGTCAGCATAAATAGCCTGCTAACTTTTGCACTGCACTGTGTGGAAGTAAAATACACGATGCTTATCATTGTGTAACGTTGCGTCTGCAAAGTGGGGGTAAATAGCGGTAAGGTGAGAGTGGGGCAGGACATTGGTATCGACTGGGACTGTCACATGGTCCGAACAAAAGATAAATGTGTTTACCCAACAAACAAATGAACCCCACAGAAGAGAGCCGGAAACAGCTCTTTGCACTTTCAGTGAAAATGCACTTTCTCCCTACATGTCTGTCTGTGCGAACATTTCTTTCACAGCACAATGTTTGATATGCATACTATTGTTTTACTGCTCACAGTTGTTTTTCACCCCAAATACCTTCTACAGTTTAACCGAGGTAGAATTCTCTGGTCAGTTTCCAAAAGAATGTCATATGGCAGCAATTAACGGATTGCTGATTTCCACGTTCTGAGCGGCCCCAGATCCTCTGCTCCCTCTGTCTTGGTTGTCTGTGAAAATATGGCTCTCGGTTCCTGACACGTGTCCATTTTATTGCAGGGCCCACACGTGCTTTAACAGGCTGGATCTACCCCCGTACCCCTCCTACACAATGCTGTATGAGAAGCTGTTGATAGCCGTGGAGGAAACCAGCACCTTTGGCCTTGAGTGAAGGCTATGGCAGAGGCTACTTCACCTGTCCAGCTTGGTGACTGGAAACAAATTCCCTTTTTTCATACAACTATGATTTTTCAAAAAGAGATGATGTTTTACAACATATGTATATGAGTGATTTAAGAAGAAAATGTATGCATGTCTAACTCACCTGATGTATTGTACATTCTGAGGGGGCTTGCACAAACAAGATGTATGCAATAGCGAATACCTGGCTCCAGCCTATTACGCGCTACGACGCGACCACCCCCATCCTGCGCACTTACGCTTGTTGCATTGCCACCCACAGTGTGACTGTCCGTTTTCTCGAAGCAAAGATGCCACCCATACGACCCGCCACTAGAGCCAGCATCTTCTAAAGAAGGAACGTTAGTGGATGCTCCCATCCCAGAAGCTCTTTCTCTTCAGCCATTTTAGAACATCACACAATCCACAATGGCTGTCGAAGAATGTTCAGTGACTACAAACCAAACAAACTTTTTTTTCCATTTCTGTAACGTTTTTTTCTGGTCATAAGTATGATTTGCTAAGTAAATATTTGTTACCTGTACACAATGTTCTGGCAATGGCTTTGAATTGTTTGGAAATTACTGTTTATCGGAGCATAGTATGCAATGATTTTGCAGTCACACAGAGTGTTATCCGTGACATAGAGGTGTGCTGTTATTGGTCGCTAACCCCTGGAGCATCATGGGAGTAAACAGTAGGGTTGTGACCCTTTCATTAAGAATTGCCTCAAATGTGAAGTGTAAATTGATGGGGAAAATACAGTAAGATTGCTAGTCCTATAGCCAATCCTGCAGTGGCTTTGTGAAGTGACTGGAGTATCTGCATTCGATCAGAGAAAAACTTCTCTTGTAACTGTAAGTGTGGGGGTAGTTACTACACTGCAAAAACCAAATCTTAAGAAGAATTTTAATCTTATATTTAGACTTTAGAATCTTATTTCTGTTACTATTTTGCTAAATAAGACGAACTATCTGCCAGTGGGGTGAGATAGTTTTACTCATTTCAAGATTTGCCAGTGGGGTAAGATAATTTCACTTGTCAAGCAAAAAAGTAACTTAAAACAAGCTAATATTTTCCACTTTTGAGAAAAAAATAAGATTTTAAGTCGCATTACTAGACTAAAACACTTAAGACAGACATCTTTTTGCATTGTAAAATGACTCTCTGTGTTCTGCAGGATGCAATTGAACAGTGCTGACATTAGTAACTTAAACAAACAAAAAACACTAAATGTTATACTTTTAAGGGCATTTAACCTTGAAAATAACATTCACACCAAACATAACCCCAGCATAACAGTGATATTTGTCCTTGTCTTTGACAAATTTGTAATTTGTCAAAGACAAGTTTCCCAGAAAACTGCTTTCAGTCAAGCAATGTCACAACATAACATAAATTCTCATTAAGTAAGTCATAACTGCAAAGGGACATCAATACTGACTGAACACCATTGTGAGTTTCAGTAACTTCTGTCCACGGAGGGAAACTGATGTGTAACTCTCTTCTAATTAAATTTTTTTCAATGATGTGGTACCACAGATTCACATATTTTAGCCGGCCACAGTAAAAGCACTCCATTCATGTCTTACTGGCTCTGGTCCTTTCAGTGATATGTTTACAGTTGTTAAATGAATTGTAAATAAACCAAACAATAAACTATTTTAAATATTTAAATGTTTAATCGACTTACATCTGTAAAGGAGGCATAGAAGGATGCAGTGTGCACAGTGAATGTTTAGGCACAATGAAATTGACGAAAACAATGATTTAAATGTTTTCCTGGGAGGTTATGAGTACCAGAAGATACAGCAGGTGCTTAAAAACATTTTCCCTTCTCTTGATAAACGATCAGAAAGGCCTCAAGCACTGTTGCTTTTTTGAAGAAGAACAAAATGTTTAATGTAATAAATAAATGTTTACATTTTTCTTTCTTTTTGATAATCTTTTTTATTTTAAAGGTAATGTAAAAAGGTCTCTTATTTTTAGAAACACATTTAAGCTGGGAATAATTTGAATGTTTAATTTTGTAAAGATTGTCATGTTTTTTATATGATTGTGTATTAAGTGTAATGCTTAGAAAGAGAACGCTTGTGTTTTGTTTTTCTTCACAGCGTTTCTCCCCGTAACTTAAGATCCCTGTAGCAATCAACTAGCTCAGAAAAAGGGCAAGTCACTAAAAACAAATAAAAAGAATAAATGCAGGTTCTATTCTGTATGTGTAATGCAGACTCTAATCTCAACATAATGCCATTATACTTTTCAAATAATTTTAAAAAAAAACTTACCTGCTATTTTTTTTAATTTAAAATCCATTTTTTCTTTACCAGGTAAGAAATGGAAAAGTAATACATTTTTACGGACAAGGCACATTGTGAATACAGATTAATAGAGCCCATGGTTCTTCACATTAGAGCCCATGGATAAGTGAGTTTGGAGTCCATTAATTATTAAGAAAGATTAAAAAACATACTGTGGTAAATGGCAGCAGCAGACTGTACACTTTGCAGTGATCCTCAGTGACCTCTGGCCTTGTGATTTCTTTCAGCAAAAATATCTTGTATGAATTAACTTTTGAATTCTGTTCTTCATGGTTTAGATCTTTAGATGCTTCATAGGATGGCAAAGCCTGCTCAGGCCCATCTACTGTGTTTTTTTCTAATACTGTATTTATGAATACCGATCTCTCAACCCTTAATCCTGGTTTTACTTCATATTAGCCCGTTTCTTCTCACAACTTCTCATTACACACCAATGCTATGTGTTGTAGTCGAAAGGGAATAATTACTACATTTCCTGTTTCAAAGTCCTGATCTAGGAATTACATTTGACACTGGGAGACTGTATCCATTGAAGAAAAACATGTGTAAACAGGAGACCACAAAAATGGCCACAAAACTTTTCTCTGAGATGATATTTATGTTAATATTTGTTCAATGTCCCACCACGTTTAAAAGTAAGGAAAGTGCATTTATAAAAGTTAGGAAAAGATATGTCAGAGCTTTCACAAAGTGTAAAATGGGAATATGAGAAAACAAGATATGCAGTAACAGTGTAACTATCTTCAGTGATGGTC
This sequence comes from Synaphobranchus kaupii, assembly GCA_029718625.1. Taxonomy (NCBI): domain Eukaryota; kingdom Metazoa; phylum Chordata; class Actinopteri; order Anguilliformes; family Synaphobranchidae; genus Synaphobranchus; species Synaphobranchus kaupii. Next base: position 109,200,095 of record CM056377.1, on the reverse strand, counting down.
CATATTCAAATTTAACTGATTAATTTATTAAAATATTTTTATTATTTTTTTAATCTTGCAGTATTTATATGCTTAAATTATTTATATTGTTCTTGCTACGTGTACTCTGCATAATAATGTCAGTACTAATACATATTATTTTGAATCAAAGTAAGAAAGTTGTGGAATTATTCTTGAAGTGCTTAAAACATGTGCATAAGACCCTGTTTAAAATGGAGACCCTTCTTCAAACAATGTATTCTACCCCTTTGAAATGAATGTGGGGGGGGGGGGGGGGGGGGGGGTGCTGGATCCTTTGTTAAGTTATTCTTTTACACAGGTCTATGCTTTTTGTCTTACCTTTCTTTTTTACACATGTTTTTCATCCAGACAGCCTCTTGTTGATGATTTTTGTTAAAAAAGGCTGATTTGCTTTAGTTTAATAACAAGTCACTTAATTCTCAGGCTGTGCTTTCTATTTATGTACTCATATCACTGTAGATGAATGTCAATAAACAATCACTTTGTAATGCACTACTTGCACTTCACTGACTTTAATTCTGGGAAGGGTTCTTTCTGTTTCAATCCCATGAAAATAACAAGCAGGTTTAAAGGGCAAATGCACTCCAGTGAACGTGCAGGATATTGTCATTTGCAGATTACACAAGGTTAAATTTCCATAACCAGTCAGACGTAATACTGAGAATTGCATGGAGAATGGCAGGGAATCTGTTTTGCGGAAATATGTCGTGTTTAAATGAGAAGAGATGTGTATTCTTAGTGCACAGCATTAATTATCTGTGATAAATCAACTATTACAACTATTTCCAATAGAAACCAAATTAGCTTTATTATGGTTAAAAATAGTCCTCCAGACCTGATTTTACGTTGAAAATGTTGATGGGTGACCCGAAATCAGGCTGCGGAGTGCAGAATGTGCATTTCATAGTCTGGTTTTAGAAAACGACCAACATGTAGAAAGAAACATAAATCTCACACTTGGAATTTGGTAATCCTGATAAAACCATGTAGTCCGCAACTCTTGAGACAGTCATGCAGATACATGCAACTTCGTCTGTGTTCTCTTTCACCAGCAGAGGGCGGGCGGACACCCGCGAACACATTATTGCACCAAATTCCTCAGTATATGCAGATTATCATGTATTCAGGAACCAAACCTCGATATGTAAAAACCAACACAAATATGTAGGTTAATTATCATTTTGTGTGTGTGTGTGTGTGTGTGTGTGTGTGTGTGTGTGTGTGTGTGTGCGTGCGCGCGTGCGTGCGTGCGTTCCTGGACAGTTTAAACATCATTATGCGTATACAGACCTGCCTATGAAGAGATGAGTTAGAAGTACATCTAGTTACTATTTCAACTGCTTGTGCTGTATTTCAGCTGGTGAAGATGGTGAAAAGTGTTTAGCCGATCCCTTCAGAGGTATCCCAGGACTTCCCCTCCTCATATGAGGTAGTTGACTCACTGTGTAGGCTACGTTAAACGAAGTTATTTAAAGCAATTACGGCACTCTTGTTATAGAGTTGGCTGTAGCAAGCAGATCTGATCATCTGGCATTTCTTTGTGGAGTACTTTTGTGGCTCAACCCTATTTGGTGGGATAGATTGTCAATCAAGCGCGTTTCCATAGTAACGGAAGGCAAAGTACGAGTCTGGCTGCAAGTTAATTTAGCTTCGCTTAGAGCCTCAGAGTCTCAGACCGTCGGGGCAGGTTGCAGTTGTGGTACTGGTGTACAGGTCGTGGGAACATTTGGCTAACTAATGTCACTGAAGATAAAAGACAGTGTTACTTATAACATTGTTAAAAGTTTAGAAAGAAATGCGTTGAGTTTCGACATTTATAGCTAGCTAGCTCGTTTGTTAAGGGTGTTTGCATTCATTTAGTAAAACAGCTAACGTTAGTTAGTTAGCTAGTGGAAGTTACCGTGCATTTCGTGCTGTTTCATCAACACGAGCGCCAGGACCCTGTTTAAAATAGATTGGACCGAACCGGCGTGATGATCCCCGAATGTCCCAGGAGTCCTGAGACGCGGAACCACACGCGGTGTCAAGGTGCCGAGCTGACCCAGACTCGCTCTGGGTTACTTTCTGAGATAAAAACACCAATCAAGACGGAACCGTTTAATGAACACTACAGTCTTATCCCTGGCAAAGAGCTTGGCAGGTAAGTCCAAGTTAATCACAACAGTAGCATCTGGTCGTAGCGGTGACAGTCTCTTAGCAACTACCCAGCAAACAGTGGACGTTCCATTTTAGTCATCTCAAAGTTATGATTTGACGTTCCCTATGGATGTCCTAAAAACATTACTAGAAACGTTATTAAAGTCCTAGGAAGGTCACTGGTTGGTTACAATATGACATTTAATTAGAATTTTTCTGGGACTTTCAAACAACGTCCCTATCCGGTTATGATATGACGTTGTGCTCATAACATCATGGGACATTCAGGGACGTTCCTGAGACGTCTAACTGGTTACAATATAACGTCATGTAATGAATGTCTGGGGGGACGTTACCAGAACGTCCCGGGAACGTTCTCTATGACGTCCATGTAACATTTAGAAAACCTACAAAAAGACGTCAAGGCGACGTCCTGATGACATTTCGAGACGTTCAGGGGACGTCCCGGGGTCCTAATTTTGTTAGCTGGGTAACAGTTTTCTAGATAGAAGCCCTGTCTGTTATCGTCTCATGTAACGTAAACACGAGCTATAGTTACTGCACACTTTACTGACTCAAATTGTTTCAACGTCATTTTCATTACATTTGTGTGCTTAAATATAGCTAACGTTGCCATTATTGTAAATAAAGGTCGACGTAAGTAAGTGTCCAACAGCGAAACTTGGCTAAATCACAATTACTAAGGCTTGCTAGTTAGATCACAGCTGTCGACTGGGAGTAACGTTACAAATAAATCAAATGTTTCACTTGGCCCTTGGTTCCACGAATTTGAATTTAAGTTATCTGATCGAGGTGGAGTCTAGGATATTATGAAATGCAATTGACTTGCTTTTCCAATAGTTATAGGTAGCTACATTTACAGTAAGTTGTTTGTGTTCATATATGACTGCTGGCAGTGCCAAGCTGGCGTTTCAAGAGGAGTCATCCTATTTGTAATTTAGTGTCACAGTTATTCATCCGTCAAATTATAAGTCTAAATGGGAAATGTAAGTATAACTATGGTTTCTGTACGGCTTTTGTTTTTGCAGAGTAAAATGGATCACAACACGACACGTCTGTATTGAAAGAAATATCTTTCCCATCGTTTTCTTCACCATGCACCCTAAAATGATTATATTTCACCTGACTGGTTTGATTTGTTAGCAGATACATTGAGGATTAATTTTGAGTAAAAACACATTCCATTTTTCACATTGTAGCTGCTAAACCACCTACAAAGTATACCATTACCTAAATAAACCTGTATGTTGGTTTCGTAGTTTCATAGAATTATTTAACTTCTTTTGTTGCAATTAATTTGGTACATGATTCTCTATTAATTGTACTTAAGGCGCACCTTGAATTAGTTTGCACTGCTATTTTATACAGGGATTCCATGGTAGCAGTGGTACTCAAGGAGCCCCATGGTCTGGGTAGAAGTGCAGTGCTGACTGCCCTTCAGGGCGATGTATAATTGCCTAATGTTGCCCCCAGGGAGGACAGGCTCTGATCGGCAGTATATTCCCCTCATTTAGCAGTAGTGACTCGGCAATGGGATAGGCTTACAGTTCCAAAGAGACAAGCTAGTTTGGGGAGAACAGAAAACTGGAATAAAAAGTTCCAAAAACATCCCTCTTATCTGTTCAGTTAGCACATATAATCAGATGGATCACGGCCGTCGCTTAGGTGACTCTAAGGTAAGCTCCCTCAGGGGCTGTGTCTGATCCAGAGCCCTATCTGCTGCATCCTGTGTACTGTGTACTAGCAAACTGTGTAGCAAACTGTTGAGTAAGCAACATGCAGTATGCACAAAAATACCCTCAATATTATTTTACTGTGCTAGCGTCATGAGACCTCCTGCCCTTGCGCTGCCGTGCCAGGTGTTCCTGTTTTTGTTGTTGAAGGGAAACGTCAGTGAAGCAGCGCCTCATTTTTACAGTGAAGCTGCACCGCCTGCGCGCCATATTTATGGTACCAAAATGTTTGTTTACTTCCTGAAAAGTATTCTCCTGAATATACTTGAAACCCCAGAAATTAGTATATCATGCTGGGATTTTAAGTGCACTACATTTAGAGAAAATTGTGCATCCAGTACTCAATAAGCATACTCAATAGTATGGAAGGGCGCTGATTCAGAGTGCTTTGGGATCTGTTTAATGGCACTGTATACATGCCATGGATCATTGTATTTTTTGTAAGATTATAATCATGACACATGCAACTGGGTTTTTAAAATGTGTCTGTGTCTTGGTATTCTGTTGTTATGGTTGATCCTACCATTGGACCAGTGGACTTGGTAAAAATTTTAACTTTATTTCATGTTCTATGTCATGTTGGTTTGTAGACTAAATCATGGTTAGAAATTCACTTTGTGCTGACCAATATAACAAGGGAAGTTATAGGTTAAATCCAGCTATTTTTCCTAGTCTACATTATCAATAGGCTGAGGTTGAAAATGTTTTGCTGTGTGCATATTGAAAGAATGTAAGTAAGAGAGTAAACAGAAAATATTCAGTTAAATTACATTTTATTTGTATAGTGCTTTTACAGAGACATTGTCACAAAGATGCTTTACGTTGGAAAAAAATTGGGCAATAAACTTTAAATTGGGAAAAAATAAGCTTTATAACTACAGTAATTTGTATTTCCCTCTCGCCAATGTAAAAGACAGTGTAATATACTATGACTTGCAACAAAAATAAAATAAATATATCTGCTACACACATAACAGGAGTGTGGTTATTTTTAATTTGTTGAGAAATTAGGTCTTGACTTATTATTTACCAGTAGCATAAAAGCTACTTTAAATTAGCCTATATTTCCCAGATATCTGTTGGGTGTGAATAGCTTTGGAACTTGAAAAGGTATCAAACAAGCCTGAAACCATCACTCTGCTGCCAGATATGCAGTAGATATGGATGGATCACTTTAAGGGTTGTTTCTCGGGACAAATTTTCCTATTGAACTCTATGGAAAAATAAGTGAAGGAGAAGAAATCCTTCAAGTTATCCATCCATATCTACTGCATATCTGACAGCAGAGTGATGGTTTCAGGCTTGTTTGATATGTCAGACCGTTGATGACTTAGAGCCATTTAGCCAACCATGTGTTCCGTACTGTTCCAGTGTAATTTACAGCTAAATCTAGTCCCACCCCCCAATTCCCATAGAGATCCATTCAAATGCAGAGACCAGAAAATGCAGAGACCAGAAAAAATGCAGAGTACCAGAAAATAAGATATCAAGAGTCTTTCGATATTGTTGGGTCACAGACATCAGGAAGTCATGGCATGCAAAGGATATGCGACCAAATATTTAAAATGTTTACATTATTCTACATTATGTTAAACTGTCCAATATTTTTTGATGCCTGAAAAGAAAATGGGGGGGGGGGGGGATGTACAAAAGGTTCTATGATTTCTAAACGGTTCACCGATATGGATGAAAAGTGCTAGAGTACAGAACCAAAATAACAAGAGAATTGTCACTGTCCAATTAATTATTAACTGTATAAACTTTCCCCCTTTTTAAAAATGTGTTTTATTTGTTAATCATTAGCAGTTAAACAGCCATTCATGGGAAGTGAACGTAACATTTGTAACCTTGACTCGCTAGATATGCTTGTCAGTTTTCTCTACTTTTTCCACTGTACACTCCAGCATGCAGCTACAGTGTGGCAAAACAAACACTGCACAGACCTTTATCAATTGCACACTATTTACCCAAGGAAACCTAAGTTTATTAAAGTCTCTGGGATTCGATTAAACTGATAAGAACTGCATGTGCACTGTTCCACAGGGTTATGCCATTTTCAGCCCAAATTTGCTACAGCCTGTGAGGATAATTCAGCTGTGTGCCCCTTAATGTTTTCAATTTCACGGAGGAGAAGCAATTCCGTAGTACAGCCGTGGCAAATGCAGCCTTTGATTTCCGCGATGTGAGGATACGAGATTAGAAATAACATGTCCACTCACAGGTTTAGCTACGGACAAATACATTTCATGTTATTGATTTACACTTCATAAAACCCACGACGGAATGATGAGCTGAAGCACACGGCAGGGTCGTTGATGGGTGATACTACTTACATGCACAAAACGGCTATCGGCACCAGGCACGGTTTTGTCAAGTTTTTCTGGTTCTCATTTACCCTCATTCTAGCGATCGTCCCACTGTTAGGGAGTTTGGAGGACTTTGCCTTTTTAATTATAGATCATCGCCCTTTAACCATGTGTGAGGTTTCTTCAATACATAGCAAACCTTATACAAGTTAAGTAGTCAAGTGAAATACCTGCTGTAGCACATGGAGCTTAGGTTAAAGCCCTCGCTTCTCCAAGGGATATCTAGCCTGCATCACTCCTTTTAGGGCTCGATCCGTGTGCAAGGAATATGAGGACTGCTTTGAACTAAATTGAGCAGAGCAGGCAGGAGTAGGATTGGAGTAGCATTGAAAAAAGAACAGTCAAGTAGCTAGAGTAGTAGAAGCATACAGGTCTAGCTGTGGTCTGGAGTTCAAAGAATTTAACCCATTTTTATTGCACAGTTATACGTTTTTCTTATCGTTGGGGTTCATGTCAAGTGTAAACCATCGTAGCTAAGAGTTAAGCCTTATACCAGACTCAGGTGTATCATCAGGAGAATTGTATTGCTGCTGTGCATACTCTCTGTTTACTGAAAAGCTCACTCATGACAGTAGCTGCCCTGTGGTCACTTTTCCAAAAGGTGCTCACTATTGTACATAATGTTCACAATTAAAAATAATAATAATAATAATTAAAACTTGTTATAATTCTGCAGACCATGTTGTAATGAAGGCAGGATTATTATAGAAATTCAGTATGTCCTGTTGGAAATCAGCGGCACACATCTTACTGGATGGCAGCTGTAGTGAATACTCAAAATGCCTTCTGCATGTGGAGATATAAATTTCCCTTTAAATTGAAATAGGTGTCTACAGATACTTGGCAGAACACACTAGGACGATAAATTGCTTCTCGGCCATAAAATATTACTTTGAAGGATGCCAGTTATTCAAAGAATTTCACTTAAGGAACTTAATTTAAAAAGTAGCCTGAATGCTGCCTTTTTTACAGTAAGCATAAGATTGAAAGGCTTCTGGGTTTAAGAACATTCCAGACATTCAAAACTGACATGGTATTATTGGTATTAGACTCTGTACAAAAGTCATGCATAGCTAATGAAAGCTGACAGGAATTACTAGAAAAATCAACCAAATCTAATAGTTTAATGAAATAGCCTATTTCAAGCAGATGACAAATGATTATTGTCATGATGGACGGTTAGTTTGTTCGTTTATAAAGCGTGATTACCACATTATCTTTCTGATTATCTATGTGAAGACTATAATTGTTGGGTCATGTTACTATGGTTCAATTGGTTAATGAAAAATCACTTGAAAAGTTTGCTTGGATTATTATTGCTTGAATTCGTCTTTGCGAACCAATCTGTCTGGATTAGTCTGGATTGTTAATCTCTGTAAATGAAGTCATTAGTCAATTCGATGACTGAAATACTGCACTGCGGCTACTGATACATATGGCCAATTAGTCCTCCAAGCTGTCTGAAATTAAAAGGCAATAAGGTGTAATCTGACTGAGCCAGGACCCTTCTGGTTGGTTAATTAAAATCGAAAACCTGCCTTTTTTGTCATGCATGTGTGTGCATAATTGTCTATGTATATGTATGTGTTGTTGGTGCCTTTGACCTTTCATTGAATCCAGTTGTTTTTCAGTAGCTTGTTTGCAGACATGTGGACAGTGTACTAAACCCTTTGGAATGATAAGATATGAATGAATACATATGATAAATACCCCCCACAGTTTTTGTTAAATCATGTTAATTATTTTGAAGCAAACCGTAAGAAAAAATGTCTGTCTAGCTCTCTCTGCCATTCATAGGTAACTAGCAGTTGTGTAAAATCACAAAAAAAACGTAGAATATAATCACTTAGTAATACTAAGTGTGCTTTTCAAATGGTGTTAGAAAGATGAACCCAAAGCAGGGTACATCCCTTATGGACATGGAATATGCTGCACTGGTGCGAGCTACACAGTGATTTCAGCATCAGCTGGCAACAACAAAATAAAATATATATTGTATTAGCTACTTCAATTGTTTATGCCACTGAAAGTAATCAGGTAGGCTCTCAAGGGGAAACATTGCTGGTGTCAGACATGAAAGACACAGCTTCTTCCCCTGGCATTACATTACATTACAATCACTTGCCGCATACACTTATTCAGAGAAACCTGCGGAAGTGGAGAACATCAGCGTTAGTCCCAGCAATACAAAAGTGTGGCATCACTAAAAAGGCATAGAAGATCAATTTATAGACAGTAACCGTAGAGCATTAATATGAAGCGTGAGTACTAATCAGCATTAATGGACACTTCCATTTCTTGACTCTAAATACTTAGAAATACTTTGTAAGTTTCAAAACATGGCTGCATCACTGGAAGACTGAGAGTCAGCCTGTATTTCCAGCACAATGTGTTCTGCAATTCAGGACTGCACTGGAGAGAGGCCTCAAAATGGGTTCCATGTACTTTTGTGTCATACATGGATTCATTAAAACATTATCCATTTCCCCCTAAACTTTAAAAATAGAATATGACTACATTGATGAATTAGAGCTTTGTGAAAACCACAGCAAAATTGCATCTGTTAGCATACCTTAGTATAGTAGCATGGATGTGTTTTTATATCACTATAAATTATGGGTTTTTATGGTCTCATTTATTTATTTATTTGAAGTTTCAGTAAATTTGACTTTTGAAAAGATTGAAACTGTTTCATTCTTGGCTTTTTTTTTTTTGTCAATTTTTTTTCCTGCAAAAAAAGGTCACACTAGTGTTGTGCGTTAGGCACTATCATGCACAACCTCATTCTCAGCCTGTGATGAGGTAGTCTAAACATTGTACACGTGCAGTACAAAAAAAGGTCCTTTAATGTAGGTTAGTGCTGTATTGCTGTGGTACACTGACGCTGACGGTATTCCTGGAGGAAATGGCCTAATCCCTTTAATGTCACCGCAGCCTTCATCTGCGTTAGAGAACTCTTTCCAGCTCTCTGCCATGCCTGAGTGTCTTTTCACAAAAAAGCTCCGTCGTCCATGCTTAAGGGGCCTCGTAGTTTGACACGGTCACTGGTCGATGAGAAGCCTGATTGGTTCCTCCAGGCTATATTTACAGCAGGCAACAGGGCGGCGCGTTGCTCTCTCTCACCCGCTGTCTAATGCGTTTTGTCATCAGCTGAAAATTTCTCACCCTCCATTCAATGATCTGTCGGCTTGCGTGGGGTCCGGCCAGCGGACGGGCTGTGTGCGCCTGTCGGATATGCAGAGTGGCCCCTTTCTAACCCCCCCCCCCCCCCAGTTTCGCAGAAAGGCCCCCTGTGTGTCACAGGCTGGCAGGATACCATGACATCATCGCTCCACTTTTCACGGTGTTTGCGTCTCAGGGTCGAGGCCAGTGGCAACATCTGCTGCGCTCCGCGGAAACGGGGGAGATGTGTCAAAGCCGTGTTTGTTACCGAGCCCCGTCCACAGAGGGGAGAAAAAAAAAAAAAAAACTCCGCTCCGCAATCCCATCAAAGGCTCGGGTTACACTGGCTGAGACTGTCATTCTGTACTTCCTCTCATCTAAAGGAATCTAATTAAGTTGATTTGACTCCACAATAAAGTCAAGGTCGCTCCCTTGCTGCAGCTGCTGTAGTTTTTCAACACCAAGCCTGACATTTCTGGTTCAGATTTAATCTGCAGTTTAGCAGAAAGGTTTCATGCGAATTTATTAAAACCGGTCATTTCGAGGGAGCGGTTATCTTACGGGAGGATAAGTACCGCATTGTAATGTATGTCTTTAGCGTGGAATTTCAAGCACGCTGACTGTTGACTTTATTGTTTTTATTTCATTATGACATGTGTAGTTTCTTAAAATATACTGGAATAACAGCAGACAATTTAGCACAGCCCAGTTTAGCCAGTGCTTTATTTTCCCCCCACAAAAAGGACAAGTGAAACTTTGTTAAAGAAGGCCCATATTGGGCCTGAGTGCCACGGTGTTACAGAGGGAGAAAGCGTTGAAAAGGCATGGGCCGTTTTGAAAAATGGAGCACGGAGATGCAGCTGAAATGATTATTTTTCCCAAGGTGTTCCCAAAGCCCGTGTGAATGGATGACCCCTTCCCCAGAGGGTCACGTGTCAGAACTCATTATTCCTCAATGTCATTGGCATGTAGAGCAAACAGACCTCCAGCTTCAGTCTGAGAGCCGATGAACAACTCCAGGCATTTAGTGAAAAGGGACCCTGTCATGGGCGAGCCCCCCTCCCGAGCTGTTCCTGTTCGCCGGCTGCGTTTGTATCAGTCCGGTCGGAGCGGCGAGGTCCTTCGCAACCACTCTGCCTCCTTCTTCACAACGGCTGACTGTGAGATTCACAGTTTGCTCGACGGCGCCTGTGATGCCTCAGGAACCTTCAAGGCAATGTAGGGTGATTCCCAAAAATCATTGTTGTTGAATGATGTCACTCTTTCAGGACGATGTTTACTTTGAAAGATTGCGTAGAATCACACTTGAGGCTGCTGGATGGCTCATTCGGATGAGCCTCACAGCCTCGGATGGAATGCGGACCGTGCCAGTGCCGACTCCAGCCGGTAGCTCCACTGGGTGAAGCACAATTGGTGATTGCGTCGCTCAGGGTATGGGAGGCTTCAGTCAGACAGGCATCCACGTTTCATCGCTCTCGGATGACCCCCTGCTGGCTGATAAGGGCGCTCGTAAGACTCTATGTCAAAGTTTCATACGAAAGGTCCCTCCTCTGACGCTGCTCTGCGCGAGCTTAGCTGCGGTCTGCGACAAAAAAAAAGAAGCAGCTGTTGGACAGCATGTGTTTCGGAGGAGAAACGTGGATGTCCTAGCTCTCCTGAATTGGCGGGGTGGTTAATGCATCGAACACGCCAACACGGCTGTGGTTGCCGACAGTTGGACATTCCAGATTTGGGTGGGAATTGAATACTACAGCCTCAAGTTGGGCAGCAAATTTATAAAAAATAAAAAAAGAGAACCAGACTTGTGTAAAATTGAGGAATGGCAGTAGAATGTGATTGGTTGTTAAAATGGACCAATGCAATATGCAAGTGAAGGAATATCAGTCCAAAGGACTCATTTACCCTTTCATTTCCTTTTCCATCACAGGATCGCAATGGCCGATCTTCTTGAAAGTGATCAACGGCAAAATGATGCCGGCACTATTGCGTGAGGTCATTAAAGTTGTTTTGCACATTCTCCTCATCCACAAACAAGCTGGTGTCAGAGCGGCCGCAGGGAACTGGTCACGCTCTCTCTCTCTGAGGAAAGTCAGATTTAAACACATGCTCCCGTGCCCCAAGGGGTACGACAGCTGGAGAGAGCGGGCCGCTGCCAGCGCAACTCCTGAGCTTAAACTCCTCCTGCCAAAGTGTACCAGCCTAATCCTCCACTCTCAACCCCCAGCCAACAGCCTGAAAGACTGCACCTCACAGATCCACAGTGCCAAATCTGCACTGCTAACCCCACCCTGCAGGGTGAGATGTCCACTCTTCCCTCTTTGTTCGCTCGGGGAAGAGCAGAGACCGCCGGGGTGATGAGGAAACACCTGTGATTGGAAGGCTGATGGGAAATGCCACTTGCCATGCATGTGAGGTGTTACAGGCCCAGATACAGATAATGAGATATGTCATTATCAGCGCTGTGATTATCTCACATGGCGGAGCATGAGGCATGAGATGTCTACTGAGGTTAACAGTACACTGTGAGATATCTGCCGATGAAGCGGTCACTCTCTGAACAGAAGCGATTGTTAATAGAGCATGTGATATGCATTGTGATGTACTCACTGTACTGCCTTGTGTTTTTCTCACTGATGTGCCAGAATGGGTGGGGACTCCTCATAACTCTCTTCTAGGTATGTGGCTCCAGGGGCCTTCAGCCTTCTACACATTCTATGTAGCGGAGTGCTGTGCTTGAACAGTAAATCAGTGTTGACATGACTGGCCATGATTTACCAGGAGATGCTAATGAGTTACATGGGTCAGGCCATGGTCCAATGTGGAAGTCTGGTCCGCTGTAGGCTACTTCATCTCCAGTGCTACTGTGACAGTGCCATTATAATTCCCTTTGTCAATATTTATCGGCTGCTTTATGCCTTACAGTGACCCATTGGACCCCCTATCTTTGTGTTTTTCGGTGTTGTACTGGACACGGTGTGATTCCTCCCCGTAGGTCAAAGTTCAAAGCAATATGTGAGAAGATGCATAGCCAGCTTAATCTTTAAAAACACTGTAAATGTGCAATGATTTGAGAACTATGAAGGGAATGGAGCACTAGAGGCAGTATATCTGCAAACATACCTCCCCACCGTTAATCAAAAGAGACAGGAAATGTTCATTCTTGAAATTCCTCTTCATGGTAAACTGTACAGTTTTCTACTGAAGTGAATTTTGCTTTCTTGGCCTATTCAGAATTTCAACAAGGCTTCTGTGTGGAGTCCATTCATAGAGGAGGAAGGACTCAACTTTTGGCAAGCAAACAACACTGGAGCGACGCCAGTTCACCCTTATTATATTAAATACATTTTCAGCCTGGATGGTTGCCACTGCAGAAAAGCGTATTGAAATAAAGCTGTCTGTTAATTTCAATAAGAAAAGGACAGGAAGCTTGGAGCATGACAGATTATGAATAGGAAATTGCAGTTAATAGCAAAACCCGGAGACCCAATAGCAGGGAGTTCTATTTAAGCATCTCGTATTTGTGAAGAATTAAGCCCTTGCACATAAGAACGATTTCTCTTTCATGAGTGAGAAGCCATTTTCAACAAGCGCTTATCTGCACTTGTAATGGCTATGTGCGGAAAGCCGTCTGTTCAAAATTGTGCCGCTATTTGCTAAAACTGACTGTGACCTCCATTCAACCCAGGCGTCATAGATACGAAAGCCACCCAGTCATATCTCTTTGAGGGTGCTGTCTGCATGAGGCCCCTGGCTTAGCAAATACGCTGATACAGGCCAGGGCTGCAACCTTTTAAAAAGCGCACTATAACATCACATCCCAGTGCTGCAACACTATCTACTGCTTAAAACATGTCTTTGCTGTTCCTCAAAACTACAAATTAGTGTGAACTCCCTGCACTGGGAGAAAATGATTCCGCACCAACAGGCAGAGTTACACAGTCCTGAAACGTTTATGCTAATCGTCATGATTTCGAAAATGAGCCGTAGAATGTTCCAGGCTCTGTCTAGCACTGGTCCTGTGTTGGCGTAGCAGCGGAGCTTATTTCTGTGACTTGACGAACTTCATGCAGAATTAAATTGGAGGCATTCGGAGCATTTCACTTCAAAGCCCCGATTACTCACAGTTTGCCACCGGGCTTTGATTCCACACCTATATCCCGCAGCTCCCTTCTGGAATCGGGCTTCTTTTACGTAAGGAGATTAGGGCCTTTTCTTTACATTTCTTCATTCCTTTCAGGTCGAAAGAAGTCGATCTTTTAACAGCATGGGCTGGATTAACAATAAATCAGAGGTAAACGTTATGTGTGCTGTGTTGTCAAATACCGTAGTAGGAGATTAGGGTCATTTTTACCCCCATTTCAAAGGCACTAATCACCGACTCGCACGGAAGAGCTTAAACCCCTTTGATTGCAAACCAGGCAGTTCAAATGTAGTAAATGTACTAACTTTTATGAGTGAAATTTGTATTAATCCTCCCATCCCATATCTCATTGGATATTGTAGCTGTTTGCCAGTGAATTTGCACCAGATTGTTTTCCCGTAGCTTGTATTGAGCAGGCCTGCATGAGGGAGGACTTGAGTACTTGTACAGTACCAACCACACCAAATCCACCTCCTCAAGTACCAGTACTAACCACACCAAATCCACCTCCTCAAGTACCAGTACCAACCACACCAAATCCACCTCCTCAAGTACCAACCACACCAAATACACCTCCTCAAGTACCAGTACTAACCACACCAAATCCACCTCCTCAAGTACCAGTACTAACCACACCAAATCCACCTCCTCAAGTACCAACCACACCAAATACACCTCCTCAAGTACCAGTACTAACCACACCAAATCCACCTCCTCAAGTACCAGTACTAACCACACCAAATCCACCTCCTCAAGTACCAACCACACCAAATACACCTCCTCAAGTACCAGTACTAACCACACCAAATCCAACTCCTCGAATACCAGTACTAACCACACCAAATCCACCTCCTCGAATACCAGTACTAACCACACCAAATCCACCTCCTCGAATACCAGTACTAACCACACCACATCCACCTCCTCAAGTACCAATACCAACCACAACAAATCCACCTCATCAAGTACCAGTACTAACCACACCGAATCCACCTCCTCAAGTACCAGTACTAACCACACCAAATCCACCTCCTCAATTACCAGTACTAACCACACCAAATCCACCTCCTCGAATACCAACCACACCAAATCCACCTCCTCAAGTACCAGTACTAACCACACCAAATCCACCTCCTCAAGTACCAGTACTAACCGCACCAAATCCACCTCCTCGAGTACCAGTACTAATCACACCAAATCCACCTCGTCAAATACCAGTACTAACCACACCAAATCCACCTCCTCAAGTACCAGTACTAACCACACCAAATCCACCTCCTCAGGTACCAGTACTAACCACACCAAATCCACCTCCTCAAGTACCAGTACTAACCACACCAAATCCACCTCGTCAAATACCAGTACTAACCACACCAAATCCACCTCCTCAAGTACCGGTACTAACCACACCAAATCCACCTCCTCAAGTACCAGTACTAACCACACCAAATCCACCTCCTCAAGTATCAGTACTAACCACACCAAATCCACCTCCTCAAGTACCGGTACTAACCACACCAAATCCACCTCCTCAAGTACCAGTACTAACCACACCAAATCCACCTCCTCAAGTACCAGTACTAACCACACCAAATCCATCTCGTCAAATACCAGTACTAACCACACCAAATCCACCACCTCAAGTACCAGTACTAACCACACCAAATCCACCTCTTCAAGTACCAGTACTAACCACACCAAATCCACCTCCTCAAGTACCAGTACTAACCACACCAAATCCACCACCTCAAGTACCAGTACCAACCACACCAAATCCACCTCTTCAAGTACCAGTACTAACCACACCAAATCCACCACCTCAAGTACCAGTACCAACCACACCAAATCCACCTCTTCAAGTACCAGTACTAACCACACCAAATCCACCTCCTCAAGTACCAGTAGTAACCACACCAAATCCACCTCCTCAAGTACCAGTACTAACCACACCAAATCCACCTCTTCAAGTACCAGTACTAACCACACCAAATCCACCACCTCAAGTACCAGTACCAACCACACCAAATCCACCTCTTCAAGTACCAGTACTAACCACACCAAATCCACCTCCTCAAGTACCAGTACTAACCACACCAAATCCACCTCCTCAAGTACCAGTACTAACCACACCAAATCCACCTCCTCAAGTACCAGTACTAACCACACCAAATCCACCTCCTCAAGTACCAGTACTAACCACACCAAATCCACCTCCTCAAGTACCAGTACTAACCACACCAAATCCACCTCCTCGAGTACCAGTACTAACCACACCAAATCCACCTCCTCGAGTACCAGTACTAACCACATCAAATCCACCTCCTCGAGTACCAACCACACCAAATCCACCTTGTCAAATACCAGTACTAACCACACCAAATCCACCTCCCTGAGTACCAATACCAACCACACCAAATCCAACATGTCCTCTCTTTGTCCTCAGTCCTGATTCTGTTTGAGGACATGGGCCCTGCTTCTGCAGTAGCCTCTATCTGAATCCCACGTGGCCTAATCACCGCCTCTCTCTCTCACTCACACACTCACGCACACACACGCAGACACACACACACACACACATACATTCACGTCTGGCTTTGCTGTATGATGCGTGGGTGCGGGTGAAGCGCGCTGGCAGTGACAGTAACCGCGTAACTCGATTGCCGTTACTGAGCGTCCTCCGGCGGTCACGGTCCTCTCACTGAGCCCCTCCTCCAGGTGGTTTCACTCACAGAGTCACTCACAGAGGCTTTCACGCCACACATTATGGATATTACTGAATTTTACAAAAACAAATACATTCAAGTTCAAGGATCTTTGAATATGGATTGAAGAAAAATAGTTTTCAAAAGGATGAGGCACAGGGTACAGCTGCAGGTTGTAAATACATTTAGGGCTGGACAGAATGAGGCTGGAATGTAATAGTTCTCCTTGAACCCTGAAACTCTATCCAAACCCATGTGTCATGTGTACAGTGAGCTTCATTATGGGAAAGAGTTTCATCAGCCTGAATTTTTTACATTTCTGATCCTGTGTTTAAATCACTTTTTTTTCCTTTCATGTCTCCAAAGCCAAAGGAATGTTTTTAAATATTTGTAAAAAAAAAATTAAATAAAAGCTTGTGTGATTGATGCATCGCTCATCTCTAGAATGCTTTTTGCAGATATAGCCTGCTATCCTGTGAACGCATGTTTAACTCAGTGGTGAACTCAGTGCTGATTTATCTCAGGTAAGGTGACAGTAGTCGTTGTAATGATTCCTGTTTTTAAGCGAAAAGGCCAGTTGGCATTGAATTTTATCATTGTAAGGAAGCTTGGTACTGTAGCTAACAAAAAAGTTACTAAGAGTTTATTAGTGAAATAGTATTCAGAATAGGTAATTAGTAAACTGCTCAATTAGCTAGTTTAATATTAGTGTGATTATTTTAAAGCCAAGTATAATTTCTTACTTGTTCTGTTTTCAAACCGGCAACGTCAGCTCCTTCCAGAAGCATCCAGTGATCTGGTTGAGACTCTTTGGATTATGGAGTCACCTGACTGTAGGCGGCATAAACAAAGCATCGTGCACCGTGGGAGTATTAGTGTAAGAGCGAAGAAGGGGATTAGCAGTGCGTTATCCCTCATTTCTGTAACTGACTCCTTTAACGTGGGAAGAAAAGTCCCCAGACTAGTGTTTACCATATTTCACCAGCAGAGTTTAGTTACAGAAGGGAAATGGGTAATTCCACTGAGCTGATTTATTTGGGTTCAAACAGTCCTGGCCTTTTCACGGTGGACCATTTCCATTGCAACCGGAGCGGTTGACTGTTTGAGAAATAAAGGGAGGATGGATTTGACCGCAGTGACCAAGAGGTGCTAATTGTGCTCAGATGTGGCCTCCCTTCGTCTCACGTGATCCGTTTGTATTTCTCCTCGGCTCGCGGCCAGCAGTACGCTCAAGGCCACGTTACTCTGTGGCATTTAACCCCACCGTTTGAAGGAGGATCAAAGCGTCCGCATTAAGATTCATTTTTCATACTGTTTTCATGCACTGTTGCTTGTTTTATTCCCATATCTTGAGGTGCTAGGCTATGTGCTCTATCCCAGCTCTGGGAAGGCTGCCTGCAGGAGTAGTTACCCGAGGGCACACATACTGTGAAAGCAGTGTATTCCAGTCTGGTTCCACTCCTGGCCCTCAAGATTGGCGGTAATCACCTTTATGTCTGCGAACACGGTCCTGCGGTCCACTGCAGCGAGTCATCCAAGTCACTGCTTAGTTCAGAGATTAACGTTAATTTTCTCTTTGCTGTAGGGTTCAGATTGCCATCTCTGTCCATCACAGAAATCGGTCACAGCGCTGTACCATTAGCGGAAGCATGCTAGCATCACAGCACGGTTCAAGCGCACAGCCTAGCCACCTTGGCGACATTGTGCTCTTATCATACTGCAGGGCTGCTCCAGCATTCGGACCCAAAGGAAAGTTGACAATAAGAAGCCATATCTCAGGTGTAGGGTGGGGTAGGGTGCGGTAGGGTGGGGTAGGAACATGGCCTGGGATGTTCATCGAAGCCCGTGCTCTGAAAGAATTTCAGGTCCTGGTTTTTTGGGCGGTTCTCCGCAGATGTTTACAGTTACTCCCTCAGCAGCTTGGCAAACATTTAAAGGAAAGTAAATGGCCCTCCTTCTTTGGTGGAGCTTTGTTCAGTCCCAATAATAAATCTTCTGTGCATGCTCGACTTCCTCAAAGTGCAGCGGTCAGCGCTGCGTTTATGATCCACAAGGGTACTCGCTGCACTCCAGGATTGGTAAATCATACACGGCACATGTCTAGCGATTAACCAGGGATTTGTCGAGTCATAAACTTTTCCACAGCAGTCTTGTATTTCAAATAGGTTTTTTTATTTGTCCGGTCGGTATTCTTATCCAGGATGTTAAATCCTAACAAACAGAAGAAAAATTCATGAAATGTAATAAGGAAAGAAGAGTAGGTGAGGTCCCAGAGAAAATGTCCCTTGAGCCGACCGCTTTAAATATTTTTCACAGCTCTAAATCAGTAACTCAAAAATCCGTGCTTTGAATTTAGCAGCTGACGTCTGGCAGCTTCAGTATCGAGAGAGAGCGCGGCCAATTCCCGGCGCACAAAAGAACCGGTTTTCAATGCCGACCTGTTGTTGACATTAGCTTCACACGTTGCTTATCAATGCAACGTTCATGGGACTTTAAACAATGACTGGAAGCAGGAGGGAAAACGGATCTTAATGCAGCTCTTTATTCACGAGAGGCCCCCGGGCGCTATGCTAGCGGGGCGTTCTTCCACAGCAGTCTGGGCCGCACACCTTCCAGCCAGAGAAGTGGGTCACGGTACAAAGCCGGCGGTTGTATGGGCAGAATCGCCAACTTGGTTTGGAGATGACTTCATCCCGCAGCGATGCGGGGAGACAAAGGGATGTTCAGCTCCAATGATAACAAATGTGCCCGTCTCCCCCTCCCTCGCTCTACCGAACCCCCCCTTCACCCCCCCCCAGCCCTCAGCCCCGAGTTCAAGTCTCCCCACTCTACTATGTGTACTAAAGGGTCCTCTGAATGTGTGTGTGTGTGTGTGTGTGTGTGTGTGTGTGTGTGTGTGTGTGTGTGTGTGTGTGTGTGTGTGTGTGTGTGTGTGTGTGTGTGTGTGTGTGTGTGTGTGTGTGTGTGTGTGTGTCGACTACAAGCAAGTGGGGGAGGGAGGGCAGTGAAATAAGGTTTTTACCAAGATTCTGTATTCCCAAGGCACATGCGGTAAGCCAAATGAACCTTGCTTAAATTACAACCTGTTTATTTTACTTATTTCTTTGGACTAATAAAACAAAATCTAAACCTTTTCAAACTTAATTTCTGTTTTACATGATTGTCCACGCGACTCCGCTGTCCCAGAAACCACATTTGAGCGTCCCGTCCCTAAGCCGCGTGCGTTCCGCGCTCGCAGTCTGCTAACCCTCCACATTGCCCTATTCCGCTTCGGCAGGGGGAAGTTTGCCGTGGTGAAGAAGTACGTGGAGAAGCACACGGGGAAGGAGTACGCCGCTAAGTTCATGAGGAAGAGGAGGAAGGGCCAGGACTGCCGGCTGGAGATCATCAATGAGATCGCCGTGCTGGAACTGGCCACCGCCAGCCCCTGGGTCATTAACCTGCATGATGTGTACGAGACCGCCAGCGAGATGATCCTGGTGCTGGAATAGTGAGTATCCCCAGCCTAGCTAATAATACTAATCACAGTAATATATTGTATTTATAGAGTCTTTCATCTCATTATGCTCCAAAGACATGTAGCCCAGGGACTACACATGAAAATTAGCCTCCCTGGCTAACTCTGGCACATTTACAGAAATGTTATTAATGTGCATTGTCCCTGTCAAGTAAACTAGTAAATTGAATTAAATTGAATTTATTCCAATGTGTTTTACTTTGAAGGGAAAAATTCACGTAGAGCTTGATCACAGCTTTACTGTCCGGCCGTTACGACAGCCAATGGAAATCTCTAACACCGTAACTTCAGCTGTGGGGCCTTAAATGTTCACTCAAGAACAGCGCTTCCCAAACAGTTTACCAAATAAATGAACGTCGATGTCGTTCGGTCACGTTACGGGGGAGGTAGGAACCCAACACATTGATTGGTGCCCCTTTGGGCAGCTCTAAAGCCCACTCTGACACCCCGCACGCCTCGCTGAGCAGGGGCTATGTCAGAAACGTGCAGCCCCCGCGCTACCAGATGACAAGCGGGAGTGGGACCCCCTTCATACAGCGGGATGAGCGTGTTGGGTTTCTGCCAGTCACCCGCTAACACTGAACCCGGCTCAACGGGGATTAGAGCGCTGTTACTGGTCTCACAGCAACGCACTGCAGTAGTCATGGACACGATGATCAATATCACTGGGGCATCATGTTGTATGACCATTGTAAGAGCATTCATACAGTGTTTTAAGGATTGCTGTGGTTTCCTTTCAGGGCAGTATACAGGCCTATGTGACTTATGTCTATGAAGATAATGTTTGTAATGTTAGCCGAATGTTTCTCTGAAAAGCGTCATTAAAGCCGTCCAGTTTTAAATAACATCTTAAATCATCTTATTGTACCGCTCATATAGAAAGTATTTCACAAATGTTTCACATGCTTTTAAAAGCTACACTGTTTATTTAATGTGACATGAGGTGCGTGACATTTAGCTTTGTGCTAACATGAAAAAATGATAGAACTGGCAGAGCAAGGCTGGCCTGTGGGGACCTGGTGTCTCACTGTCCTGAGAGCACAGTCCCACATGAAAGGACTGCCCTGCAGAGAGGGCAAAGGTCAAAGGAGGCATTTTAATCTTCTCCAACAATACGGAGAGACAGACGCATGGGCAGAGCCAGGCCAGGCCGGGGAGCATGTTGCACATGTATTAGTACTTGTGCCGAGTACACGGCCTGCATGGGGGTTGGGATGGACTGGACATGGGGAAAAAATCTCATCTAGAGACCCCATCACTTTGTGTGTGTGTGCGTGTGCGCGTGCGAGTGTGAGTGTGCATACGCTTTTGTATATATGCCAGTGTGTGTCTGTGCAAGGCTGTATGTGTGTATATGCCAGCATATCTATGAATACGTGTGTAGGTTTGGTCTTTTTCAGACAGTGGCAGTCTCAGCGAGGTTCATTCAGGGCAGCGTGGATAGATCTCAGTCATTTCCTATTCACCCAGGACTGAATGGCATGTGTTGTGTGGGATCGAGTTCGCTGTCCAAGGCTTCCCCTGCAAGGAAGCCTCTCTCTGGGTCGCGCTGCCGTTATCGGCCGAGCCTGAGTTCCCAGCACAGCACTGTATAAATCAGAGCTACGGCTATCTGGGACAGTCCTCAACAAAAGAAAAGGGCTGCGTTTGACGATAAAAGAAACGTCCTCCGGTCCACCTCGCTCACATTCGCTACGTTCGTGCTCCAGATGTCTTTGCATTTGAATTTGTAACGGAGCGATTTACAATATAGCAGAGGAGCGTTTTATCTTCACACAGCTTGCACGGGAAAGAGAGCAGAATAAACGGCGGACGAGTCGTCCGCGCGGAGCTTTTTTTAGCTCGCCGCTTCAATGTTTAATTGCGTTTCTGCTGCGCGTGACCCAGAAAGGGATCCCGCCGCTGCGTGTTGTGTGTCCGCGCGTCTGCAGCGGGGGCCTCCCAAGGCTATCCGCGCTCCTCGTCCTCATCCTCGCCGTTTTGAAACGCCCCGGTCTGTGAATAATGAAGGAGCAAAACAAGTAGGGAATCGATCTCACATCCGGGAGACCAACCAAATTATTTACCGCCTAGTTACAGCTTCTCCTCTTTCGGCGGGTATGGAGACGAGGGCAGAACTTCAACCCAAGCTGGAGGGTACGAGACAGCTCCCCAGCGGGTATACAGGTGACGGGGCGGCAGTGTAGTATAACGGGTAAGGAAATGGGCTTGTAACCCAAAGGTTGCAGGTTCGATTCCCTTGAGCAAGGTGCTTTACCTGATTTGCTTTAATATATATCCAGCTGTATGAGTGGATACTATGTAAAAAAATACACTAAAAGTTGTGTTGCTCTGGAAAAGAGCGTCTGCTAAATGGCGGTAACGTGATGAAAGGAATCCCTTTTAAACATGCAAGGCTCAGGGGGAGACGAGGGAGTCCGCAGTCTGGTCCGGCGCCGCTCAAACGCAGCTAATGAGGTATGCTAGGTCCCTCCCTGAGTTTAACGTTGTTCGGCAACGCCGCAAAGCGTCGTCGAAAACCGCGCCGCGAGCGTCCGGGTTAGTCAGGGTCACGGGCGTCGCAGAAGCCGCGTCCTGTGAGCCGGGAGAGCGCGGGGGGCGTTGTCCTTGATGGAGGGTTACTCTTCGGACCAATCGTTAACGCTGCAGACGTGCTTTTAAAGAATGCTATGGCCCGGAGCTGGGGACCGTTATTAGGGAGGTAACCGACTGCTCTGGCCGATTAGTGTCCTAAGCCAAATGTGAGGGCTCCACCAGGGGAGTGAGCACTGTGGGCTCTTTGTGTCTTTGTGTCCTTCAGAACTGAACACAGGCAGGGAGACAAAACATGAAATGTATTAAAAATAGGCCTTTGGAGGAGATTGAAATGATCGCCAGCAGTTTTGTCAGTAGTGTTCACACAAGGAATAATGGAGCATTTCTATTGCTGTGGGAAGTGGAGCGGAATACATGTTCACGATGGTCTCCAGCACGTGAGGTCAGGGAAGGGGGCAGAGAAAGCTGGTTGCAACGAGCTCTTATGGAAGACTGAGGATTTGGGTGGACTGAGGTGGGGACGGCTGGATAGCTGGACAGAGCGGGTCAGGGGTCACAGCTAACTGGCTGCGGACAGAAGTCCGTTCGCCGGGGCCGGCTCACGCCGCTGTGGGCTCCAGCTGGGAGTTCATTGTGTCAGTGTGCTCAGCGCCGGCACGTGAGCCCCGGGACCGTGGCTGCTGGCCCAATAGGCCGGGGAGGGGGAGGCCATGGCGGCCGTGGCTGCCGTCCCATCACATGACTCCCTTAGCCTGAGGGAGGGTCCTATTCCAGCAGCGCTCTATGGCTCCCTGCAACTCAGACACACGCACACACGCACGCACGCACGCACGCACACCATACACGCACGCACACACACATGCACACACATACACGCACGCACACACACACACACGCACGCACACCATACACGCACGCACGCACGCACACCATACACGCACACACACGCACGCACACACGCACGCACACGCACGCACGCACACACACACACACACACACACACACAGGCGCTCACACTCATACACACAAACACACATTCCATCCACTCAGCCTCAGCTGAGGGGCACTTGGTTTTATGGCCGCAATCCTTTACCTGCCATTAGAGTGCAGGAGGTGCTGGAGATAAAAAAAACTTAAAGAAAAATTGAGGTCACCGTGGCGGGCTGGGAGGAACCCCACATTGTGTCTGATGGATCTGCATCGGAGATCAAAGATGGATCAATTCCCTGCTGCTAGGCTGGACCAATTTAACTGGCTCATGGCATGTCAGGGTTCTCCCCAGATTGTTTTCACAGAGTGAAGTTATGGATGATAAAAAAAATGGATTACAAAAAATACAATTTATGAATATTAACTTCAAAAGAAAATAAATAGTGAAAGTGAAAGATAAATATCTCACTTCAAGGTTTATGACAGTGGCTAAATGGCCGTAACTTCCTTCTGAACCAAATAAGACACATTAATTACCGCTAAGTCATCAGGGAGTGAGAACTTGTAGTTTAAAATTTATGTTCCACACAAAAAAAATACAAAATTCCGCACCTGCATTAGCAGTCTGTGTGTGTGTGTGTGTGTGTGTGTGTGTGTGTGTGTGTGTGTGTGTGTGTGTGTGTGTGTGTGTGTGTGTGTGTGTGTGTGTGTGTGTGTGTGTGTGTGTGTGTGTGTGTGTGTGTGTGTGTGTGTGTGAACATTGAAAGGCATTATTGGAATTCCCCTGCTCAGAGCATCGCATGCTAAGTTACTGATATTTTAACGTGATTGATATGAGTAGCCAGATGATTATGCTGTTATATATGGGATCAAATTAGGGTCAATAAGATTTTGCACTTGCAAAAAAGTTTTGTACTCACAGGTATAATTTGCACGTCTGTAAAAAAGTTTTGTGCTTGTGTAAACAAGTTTTGTAGCTGTAAAAATATGTTGTGCATGTGTAAAAAAGTGTTGTACTCACAGATATAATTTGCATGTCTGTAAAAAAGTTTTGTAGCTGTAAAAATATTTTGTGCTTGTGTAAAAAGTGTTGTACTCACAGATATAATTTGCATGTGTGTAAAAAAGTTTTGCAGCTGTAAAAATAATTTGTGCATGTGCAAGCATTTCTTCAACGGACACACAAATTTCCTACCTTCCCGTGTGACATTGACGTTACGAGGTTGCAACACTGAAGTTACAAGTTTACAACACTCAAGTTACGAGTACGAATTTTGACCCTACTTTTACGCCTGAGCTGAATAGCCAATCAGCAGGTTGCATATTGACTCGCTGTGCCCACCTACCATCCAATCAAGGCAATGGACTGGTCAGTGCAGGAGTTAACTAACTCCACAAGATGACAGTGAATGCATCATCTTGGACCCCAGAAGAACTAGAAGGAAACAGCAACATGGAGGAGCGTGGCAGCACACAGGTGGGTTAATATCGTATGAAAAGTTTTATATCATAGTTAACGTTAGATAAAACGTTAGCAACGAACACAGAGAATAAATAATGCAAATTAAGTGGAATGGACGCAAAGCTGTCTTGATATATCTAACGTTAACTATGATATAAAACTTTTCATACGATATTAACCCACCTGTGTGCTGCCACGCTCCTCCATGTTGCTGTTTCCTTCTAGTTCTTCTGGGGTCCAAGATGATGCATTCACTGTCATCTTGTGGAGTTAGTTAACTCCTGCACTGACCAGTCCATTGCCTTGATTGGATGGTAGGTGGGCACAGCGAGTCAATATGCAACCTGCTGATTGGCTATTCAGCTCAGGCGTAAAAGTAGGGTCAAAATTCGTACTCGTAACTTGAGTGTTGTAAACTTGTAACTTCAGTGTTGCAACCTCGTAACGTCAATGTCACACGGGAAGGTAGGAAATTTGTGTGTCCGTTGAAGAAATGCTTGCACATGCACAAATTATTTTTACAGCTGCAAAACTTTTTTACACACATGCAAATTATATCTGTGAGTACAACACTTTTTTACACATGCACAAAATATTTTTACAGCTACAAAACTTTTTTACACAGGCACAAAATATTTTTACAGCTACAAAACTTTTTTACACATGCACAAAATATTTTTACAGCTACAAAACTTTTTTACACAGGCACAAAATATTTTTACAGCTACAAAACTTTTTTACACAGGCACAACATATTTTTACAGCTACAAAACTTGTTTACACAAGCACAAAACTTTTTTACAGACGTGAAAATTATACCTGTGAGTACAAAACTTTTTTGCAAGTGCAAAATCTTATTGACCCTAATTTGATCCCATACTTATAGCCCCTTTCATCCTGCTTCATGTCGAACAGTCGGGTGCATGCAATGCCCATTGTGAAATAAATATCTTCTTATAGGTATTAAAGGCTGCTTAGACATTTACATGACTATTAACATCCAGCCCTTAAAATGGCTCCCATGCCAATGCTATACACTTCCACCTGATCCAAATAACATCTGGTGAGCACGATTTCTAACGTGCTGTAGAACCGTAACTCTTCCCGCCGTGAGCTTTACAAGCCCACGTTTGAGTATGCGGCCCGGTGAGACGGCGGGAGCTCGCCGTCGGCCCCGGCACAGGCAGGGTTACATGCCGTAGCCGTAGTGTTCAGCGGACAAGGAACACGCCACAGACTGAGGACCGATGAGTTCATTAAGTCGTCTGTTGGAGGAATACAGTAGGCGTAGATCAGTTTGCGCCACTGTGAATGAATGTCTCCCTTGTTTAAGGAGTGGTCGGTCAAAAGCATCCGAATGCAACGCACAGTCTCAGTAAGTCTCCTATTGAGTGTTGTATTAAAGTGCTATTGTGTGCCGTATTGAAGTGCATACTAAAACATTTTTGTATTTGAGGTTAGACGTTAGTCACCACACCAAGTCTTTTATGTATAATATTGTATGTAGAGCCTATAGAGTGACTGTGACTATTGTAGGGCAGTTGTTCTGTAATCACTCATACAAAGCTCACAAGCTACCACTGAATCTATTAGGTATCCTGGGTTTGCACATCCTAAAAATAGGCAGAGAAGTGCTCGCCCTAACATTTGATCTAAAAGTTCATTCCTAGGGGGAAAGTTTCCATGCCACGAGTCGTGCATTCGGAGGGAACAGACCGGCCTCTCACAAGGCCAGTCCGTTTCTTCCCACGGATCAGGAAGGGGTCACCCAGCCACCGCCGCCAGGCCTTTCCAAAAAAACACTGACCCAGTTATGAACGTGCCAGCTTCTGTCTTTTTTCCGTTATTGCATTTGGTGTTTAGACTGTCGGGGGCTGGCAGAGCTCGGCTGTAATTACAGGCTGCCAGCACAGAAACGAACTCGCGTTCTCTGCGTTTTATGTGAGCGGCTCAAAAAAACAGTCAAAAAACCTTCAGGATACGTTGCGCGTGTTACACCCACCCCCCCCCACCGACCCCCCACTTTGCGGCGCTTAAATATATCAGTGCCTTTCGCCTTGTGATGTCTTTGGGCAAATTACTGCCTTTATCTGGCCCAGACAAGCACCGTGTTTGGGATTTGGCAAAGCGATCAAATGCAAATGTCAGACTCTAATCTTCGACTGGAGCATCTTGTAAGAAGAGAGTCTCCTCGGCGTCGGTGGTGTCGGACGTAAACTCGCTCGCTAATTGAACATGTTGCAAAACTAAAGGCCATCTCTGAATGGAGACAATCCATATAGCCCCCTTGAGAAACAAACACCAGAGTGAATACTGTGGAGTGAACACAAACACAGCTGTAAGCATGTTACCGAGAGCCTTCCTTCGCCCCCATCAGAGTGTTTACCCTTAGCACGGTGTTGCACACTGACCCTGCACACAGGGTAAGAGCCTGACAGCGGGGTTCCTCCTGGCTAATCCCTCAAGGTCACTTTCCAGACGCAGCACTGCCCTCCGCTGCCACCTGCTGGCGGTGAGGCGGAACTGCAGGGATTTCCTCCGGCCCGGTCTAATGAGGCCGGTCTGTGGGGAAACAGAAGCCTCCTTGTGGCCGCGTGCCTCAGACCCCACTCCCGTCCTTCCAGATGCTCTGGTGCTGAGAGACCCAGGTTCTCAGACAGGTCGGCGTGTCGGCTCCCTGTAGCCCGCAGCAGACTGCGGCCTGGCTCCTGTTCCCAGCAGGTAGCCGTTAGACCGCATTGTCTGCCCTCCCCTAACATCAAAGATCCAAATCCTCACACTTTTTCCAGGGCACATTCACTGTAGGGCACATTGCATCGGGTATAAACTTTTACGTCTGCACTTGTTATGTCTGCACGCATGCATGTGTGCGTATGTGTTGAGAGAGAAGTGTAAAGACACACATGAAAGGCGTTTGTATAAAGGAGGCGTGTTGTTCCAGCCCTGCCCCAAGTATCTGTGTAGTAACCACGGCAATAGATGTGACTGCCTCTGAAGGACTGGCAGGGGATTGGCCTTTATCAAGGTTGGGAAATTGGATTATGGGTAGACTACAGAGGAAATGGTGTCCCTGGCTTACTGTGAGCGTAATCCACACACTGAGCAGCGCATGCCAAACCTGATGCACAATTTCACCATTGCCTACACGGCGCCTTCAGCAAGAGCTCTGAACTACAGACTGCAGAAGCTGCTCGCTAGAGGACAAACAGGCCATCAAGACAGTAGTAGCCATTGCCAAGTGCCCGTTGTGTTTTTATCTTTGGGCTGCACCATGGCTCCGCTGACCCTCTTTAGCTATCCTCTTTCTTTTAGGATTTGCTTTTGGGTTAATAACCCTGTAGGTAGCTGTGTAAAGATGGGTTAGCTGTGTAGTGGTGTTTACCTTTGTATTTTAATTGTTGGTTTGTTTGGCTATCTCTGTGCTTATTGGTTATAAATGGACCTTCTGTGCTGCCTTTGGTAATATCACACTTTATCATTCCTGAGATTAAACACTGTTCTCCGCTTTTGTAAGTCTCTCTGTATAACAGCATCTGCTAATTTATAGTAATTTAATGGAATTTTCAGCTGTTGATTCTTTTATACCAATAACTATTTTTGCAAGGCATTCATCTCTTTCTTGTAATGGATTTGTAAGTTGAAGAGAAGAAAAGGAGAGTGATAGCATCCATTGCATTCTGAGATTTTAAAATGGCGATAGTGGTTCCACAGCCTCAGCAGCCTTTAAAGGCCGAAGATAGCTTTTAGTGAGAGTGAACCGCTGCCCTCTTTTTCACGCCAAAGCCACCAGCCAATAGGAAGATGCGTGACCTTGCTGAGCGGAGTCGTCGAACTCCGCGGCGCTAACAGCTGCGGACGGAGGGAACGGCAGACAGACCTCTACAATGGGCGCTGACACACGATCCTGATTTGTGCGCGTCCACAGCGCGGCGGGCGGGGAAATCTTTGACCAGTGCGTGGCAGAGCGGGAGGAGGCCTTCAAGGAGGGGGACGTGAAGCGGCTGATGCGACAGATCCTGGAGGGCGTGGCCTTCCTACACAGCAGCGACGTGGTGCACCTGGACCTCAAGGTCAGTCGGAGGAGAGCGTCCCTCCTGCTCCACATTCCGCGGTGGACACATGTCTCACAGCGGAGCCGCATTTCGCTGCATAGCGGGGGGGTGGGCGGGAGCCAGGTAGGGCTCGGCTAACTAAAAACAGGCCTCCCCACACTCCACATTTTCCTTTTCCATCACTGTTGCCAAACAGGGATTGATAACAAAATAGATATGTCATCAAACCCTGAATTATTTTTTGTTACAAAATAGCTTGTGTTTGGTAACTGTAGAGCTAGATGTTTATGCAAACTGCGATCGAATGTTTGCTGTTCCACAGGCAAGAGAGGCTAGGCGGTAGGTGTGAATTTTACCACTGTTACCACTTACGTCCATTGCATCTTCCTCATATACAACGTCCACTGCAGAATACACCATATTACCTATTACATATTACCCCTGCATTCTAGATAAGTCACCTCTCCTATTGGATCAAGCCTGATATAAGACACAAAATTAGAATGATTTTACCAGAGCTGGCACACAAGTGCGGTGCCAAACCGAACAGGCCACGCAGCTGCGGATTGGTTTCGGGCACCTGCTGACTGACGTGTGTTTGCCCTTCCTCCTCAGCCCCAGAATATCCTCCTGACCAGAGAGGATCCTCTGGGAGATATCAAAATAGTTGACTTTGGGCTGTCCCGCATGGTGAACAGCAACCAGGAGCTGCGTGAGATTATGGGGACCCCAGAATATGTGGGTGAGTGCAGCACCAGCAGACACCAGTAACTACTTAATAGCACCCTATAAATAAAGTGACATTCATTCATTCTGCTTTGTAATATCCTATAAATGTACGTGTGCACAGCTGAAAATGCATTTTAAAAAACACACCACCAACTCTACTTAGTAATACCATATAAATAGTGACACATAAGGCACATTGTGTATATAAAAAAGGGCATTACTAATGCTACTTAGTACTACCCTTGAAATAAACTGACATGCACAGAGCAGAAAATGGTCTCTTAGAATGGCACTATATTAGGGTTGAGGTTCGCTTGCCTTTATGCTTTATATTTTAGCCTTACACCTGTTGTTTTCTTGCTTACAGCTCCAGAAATTTTGAATTACGAGCCAATAAGTACAGCAACAGACATGTGGTAAGATGCACGTTCACTTATAACTTTTGATTTCTGCATTTAAATGTGTTTAAAACCATAAGAAATCTAAATTAGAATCAGATCATTTCTTTCAAATGATAATTTCAAAAATAAATCCTGGAAACTCCTAGATATTTTATTAGACTTATGCTACCTGGCACTTTCCCCACATTCTGTCCAAATGTGAAACCAGCCAACACACTTCCTCCCTGCTGTTGTTGCCCCGCCCACATCGGGGTCTTTGGCCCTTTTTTTCCACTCATACCTCTCCTCAATTGGCTAACGCTGGACGTGTGACTGGTTATATGTTCTGCTTTAGGCCGCAGTGTGACTGATGTGAGTTTGATCAAAGAGAAATCTGCAAGCAGTGTGTGCATATACAGTGCCCTCCACATTTATTGGCACCCCTGGTAAAGATGAGTAAAAACGGTTATAAAAAATTCACCGTTTGGTGAATTAGCTTAATCTCACACTGAAAAAAATCCAACCTTTAATTGAAGTAAATTACGACGACCCAGTTTTAGTTTCCTGGCAGAGGCAGCCAGATTCAGATTTAAAATTTCCTGGTATTTCATGGAGTTTATGATGCCATGTACCCTAACAAGGTTCCCAGGGCCATTGGAGGAAAAACAGCCCTACAACATCACGGAACCTCCACCATACTTAACAGTGGGGATCAGGTTATTTTCGGTATAGCCATCCTTCTTTTTACGCCAAACCCACCTTGAGTGTTGGTTGCCGAAAGCTAAATTTTTGTTTCATCTGACCATAGAACACAGTTCCGGTCAAAGTTCCAGTAGCGTCTAGCAAACTCCAGGTGCTTACATTTGTGGTGAAATGACAGGAAGGGCTTTTTTTTTTTCTCTTACCATCCTCCTCACTGTGTGTGGGGCCAAAATAAACTTGGGTCCTCTTCCAGGCAAGTTTGTAACAGTTCCAGTTGCTTTGAACTTTTCAAGTATTGCCCTAACAGTAGATATGAGCATTTTCAGGTGAGTAGCTATTTTTTTTAATAGCCATTCCCTGACTTATGAATCTCAACACACTTTTCCCTCATTTGATTTGTGTGTTCTTTTATCTTTCCCATGTTGATGTATGAATAAGGGAATATGGCCTCTGTGTCACCTCATATTTATACCCCAGTGAAACAGGAAGTCATGGATTACTGCTTGAAAGTTCCTAAACACTCTGATCAACTTAAAAAAGTAAAATAGAAATGCTTCAGTTACATTTTGTTCATAAGAATTTCTTGGGGTGCCAATAATTGTGGCACACATGGTTTTGTTAAAAATAATCATTTCTTGATGAGGGATTTTCTTTTTTCTCAGAATAAATTTACTTCAATTAAAGGTTGGATTTTTCTCATTTTTTCAGTGTGAGATTAAGCTAATTCACCAAAAGGTGGATTTTTTTATAACCCTTTTTACTCATCTTTACCAGGGGTGCCAATAATTGTGGAGGGCACTGTATATAGAATAAAAGCTTTTCAATAGGCGATCAGGTCCACATGGCTGTGGGGTGAGCCATGGTGGAGACCAACACCTGTCAGACAAAAACACAAGGATTGGGTTATATGCACAGCAAGAAACTCACTGACAACATGAATCATTTTTGAATTTCTTTGAATTTCCAATGTTTTCCACAGTATTCTTGCATTCTTCTTAGGTGGAATCATTCTGATTTTAAACCTGTGAGCCGAGCCTACAATCCCAAATGACTCCAGACCCACAACGAGTACTTCCCAACACTTGATAGTTGTTGAATGGGCTTCTGCCACTCTTGGAGATGTCGTTTAGGTCATTCAGATACTGTTGCTAATCTAGATGAATCTTCTGTATGACTCTGTGGCTCACTCCTCACTGCTACACATGTAGATAGTCTGAGTAAATAGACCCGTGATACAAACTGCACTTCATTTAGGGATGTACACAGATTCTTCCATTGCATGTCCTCACTGACCGTATGGTGTGTCCTCTCTCTGGTAGGAGTATTGGAGTGCTAGCCTACGTGATGCTAACAGGGACCTCTCCTTTTCTGGGAGATAACAAGCAGGAAACCTTCCTCAACATTTCCCAAATCAACATCAGCTACACAGAGGAGGAGCTGGAGGGGCTGGAGCAGCCTGCCATCCAGTTCATGAAGTCTCTGCTCATTAAAGAGCCGCAGTAAGTGCACCTCCACACAATTACAGCTACTGTTTACTTCAGGTCACTGTGGCAGAGGGCTACTTTGAACATTGAACTTTCGTACATCTTGACTGGGACAGGAAGCACCTTTTTTATGCAGTAAAGAACGAACATGCTTCTTTCAGTGGGAAACGCATTAAAACTCACTGCATTGTGAATACCACAGAATGATACAGAATCCCTAGACTGGACTTAGATTAGTCGGATATCTACCTTACGTTCTTGAATAACAAGAAAGATAAATGAGTGTTTCCTTATTTGGGCAAATTTTATGCAGTCCTATCCAATATGGCTGCCCAGCTCTTGTAAACATTTTTCCTTTGCTGCTGCAATATTGGCTTTAGAACTAACTTTACGAGCTGGAAAAATTCAGCCCCTTGCCAGTTGAAATGGAAATACTTTAAATGTTTAATGCATCCCAGAAGAACGGCAGACTCCGCAACTCCCCCAGCCTCATTTTGCCTGTGGTGCGCTGCCCTTAAAATGCACCCGTGGCGTGGCTGACTGGATGCTTGTGTTCACAGACGCCGGGCCACTGCAGGGGAGTGCCTACAGCACCCCTGGCTCCAGCCGCCGGCAGAGGGGAAGGAAGAAATGAAGGAGGGGGCGGAGAGAGAAGCGAACAGCCCCGCCCCCCCTCCCACCCAGGAGTACGAGGAGGAGGAGGAGGAGGCGGAAGGCCAGGTGAGGGAGGAGCTCATCGTGGTGGCGGCGTACACCCTGGGACAGTGCCGGCAGTCGCAGTCAGAGACGGAGGGCATGACCCCTGAACAGAAAGCCGTCTCCAAGCGCTTCAAATTCGAGGAGCCCTTCAGCGCCCTGCAGGAGGTCCCTGGCGGGTTCATCTACTGACCCCTCGCCAAGTCGCGAAAACGTCTCTCTTCAACCCTCTTCCATCATTTGAACTCGTTAAGCCAAGCCTCCGTCATTCATTAAGCTTGTTTGTGTGTTCAGTCATTTCGTTTGCGTTTAATGTGCTGCTTTGTTTCCGATGGGTAAGCTACAACAGACTGAACCTTGCTGTGTGTTTTGGTGCCATGCTCGAGAGCTGAAATGAAACAAAGCGAGCCTTGCAAACAGCCGCTTCCTTTTGTTTGCTGTTTTTTTTTTTCTTTGAACGTCATGTTCTCTGTTTGCCATTTCTTTGTAAAAGTGTGTATTGTTTATGTTTAAGTAGTAAAGATTTGGTTGGGGGAAGGGCTAAATATGTGTATATACAACTAAAGCTAATATTGTTTCAAGAGAATGTTTTAATTAAACGGTTTAAAAAAGAAAAGAAAAAAGCCATTGCACATATATGACCCCGAACCGTGCTTACGGTCAGTCCCTGGGTTTAAATTTCTAAAGCAATAATTACATTTCATTGTACACTGTATATGCAGTGTTTTTTTTTTAACTCATCCCTAGATTTGTCAGTATATGTTTATCCAAGTTTGTCTCCAGATTAGATCTTTTCTATGGAAACAACGTTGAACATGAATATCTTTGACACTGTAAATAAATGTTCATCTCTAAAGTGTCGGCCTTCTTGGTGTCATATTTTTGTTGAGGATTTTTAGCCAACCTATGATCTATGATTCCTCCGATTCATAAAACTGGACTGCGAAATATTCTGTTAATAGCCCATTTTGCATTCCCAGTTTTTGCGAAAGAGAATCGGTATGTGTAACTGCTCATTTGCCCATTTTAGGAAATGTGATTAGGGAAATACAAGCAGTCATATTTCCTGCAGGCATCTCTGTGGAACATCTGCAAACAAGGGGGGAAAAGAAAGAGACGGCTGTGCGGCCACAGTGACAGCTGTGACGTGGGGTGAGAATAAGAGCGGGCCGGAGCTGTGTGTGTCTGTCTGTGAGATACCCCTAGAGCAGAGGTGGGCAACGAGGGCCGTATCCGTTTCTGGTTTTCATGCCAATTTCTGGCCTTAATTACCTAATTAGCCCTTATATTTACGCCATCTGACATTTTAGCTACAATTCTTAATAAGCGCATGAATGACAGCCGAAGACTTCTTGTGTCCCTATATGAAACATTTTAATGTGATCTAATCTACCAGTGTTGGTGTAAACAGCCAATTAGCTCATTTAGCTGGGGTAATTGGTGAGAACAAAAACCTGCATACACACCGGCCCTCCAGGACTGGAATTGCCCACCCCTGCCCTAGAGAAAGATACTCGAAGGACCTGCCGCAGATTTGTAGGCCTCTCTCTTTCTTTTTCTCTGTCTCTCTCTCTCACACACACACACACACACACACACACACACACAGACAATGGTACTATTGACTATTGATCCCAATAGTTTCATAAATATGATGGTACAGTATGTCCATAAGGGTAACAATCTGTAACTCTTCAAAGTGCTTAAAAAAATACCATTCAGTTAAAACTTGTGAAAAACAGAATAGTTAACTGAATTTTAAAAAGACCAATTAAAATACCAAAGCATAAAATTTTAAGTCTGTCTTGGTTTTATTTTTTTTATTCAATGATTGTCAGGTTGAAGTAGGTGAACTGGGGTTCTGGGTTTAAATCCTGCTGCTCTACCATTACAAATGAGCAGTTTTTCTGTCATTTTGAGCTGAGCACTGGTGTGGTCTACATAGCTGTATCTGTCTGCTAGGCGGATGTTGCGGACTGGGTGTGTCTCCCACACTCCATAGCCATGTGGTGAGTCACCAAATGTTCAGGGGACAAATGGTAGTGCACTGACTGAGCTTGGTTAGAATATAAGCAAGCATTGTAAAAAAAAAAAAAAAAAAAAGTTTGACTCAGTTTGTAATACTACTCTGGTACTGACATGCTCAATACTGACATGCTCCTTCATAAGAAATATGCATTATTGCAGATTAATCTCAGTTTGATGCCTGTTTTGTGCCTTGACCCTTATAATGTTGTTTGTCGAGACAGGGTTATGATTTAAATAAATGGCTGTGAGACGTGTGCACAGATTTTTCATTACCGAAAGAAGAAATTAGGGTCACAATTTGAACCCTGCAGTAGACTTATCTCTATGGTACTGTGCACTTGCAGTGGCATACTGTGTCCTGTAGTTAGGGCTACCAGTTTGTTTCCAGCATGTGACCTGTAGGGATTTAAACTTATACTATTTCAGTGGTTATCCTCCAGGGGTCCCTATAGGTACTCCAACGGCACAGTCAAGTCACTGAGACACGTATAATAAAAACATTTAATTGATCTAATAGAGGAAGGAAAGTCAACATGGATGGAAGTTTAAATGCTATAAGAAGCATGTCTTTGAGCAAATGAGTGAAGCAGTGTCTGCCTGATACGCTGCATGTTGACATTGAATTTATTTTGCACAACTTGCAATTTAACAAGCAAAGAAGATAATAATAGACCGACATTTAAAAAATAAGAAACATCACAGAAGGGACTGTTAACTCATTCTGTGCCACGGGCGACATAAGTCAACAAAAATACGAACGGTCTAAAGTGCCGAGGATTGAGCACACTATTATGTTACACTAGTTTCCATTTTCTTTTTCTATAGCATGTGTACCCTGATGTGTGTGCATGGGTATGTATGCATACACTTCTGTGAGTGTGCATGCATGTATGTATACTTAAAGTGTGTGTGTGTGTGTGTGATCCTACTTTGATCCTACATTGAAACAGATTTAAATAGATTCAGAAAACAAATTTTACTAGAAAGTATCTTAATATCGGCAAGGAAATAATACGGTATAAATACATAAATAAATATGTTTGAAAAAAAAACATGCTATTATTATTATATTTACTCATTTTTATATTTCCTTATTTATTTATTTATTCTCTTATTTGTTCATTGTGGTACTCCCGGTGTTCAATATTTCTACAGTAGTCTATGCAAACAAATAAAAATAATTCACACCCACTGTTTATTCTGTTCTAATGGTACTTTTACATTGAGGAAAACAGAATGAATGTCTGGTTCCCCAGTAGCCTATGGAAACCAAATAAATAGTGCAGAGCCACTGTTTAGGCCTATTAGCCTACACACACACACACACTAACACAACAACTGTTTTTTGCTGCCATCTACTCCAAAAGCAAAACAAGTATCTTCGATACATTTTACATTTCAGGCTCTTGATAGAAAGCCGTCACATTTTGCAATAATTCTTTGAAACAGTTCTGATTGTCTTCCATGCTTTCATGTACGGAAGAAAGCACTATCCATGATGCCGAATTCTGTAGTACCTGTACAAGCAGTTAACATAACTTACTAAGAATTTAGTAACATTGTCATCTAACACTTGGGATTTATGCAAACAAGTAGCATAACTGAATGGTCGTGGCAGCGCCCATTACAAGGATAATCTAGGCTAGCTATGTGGCCACAGTTACACCAGACATTTGTTGTCTTTCTTTGGAACGATTTTATGTTAGTTAATATGTCTTCCCTTTTATGTATATTGGTGCCATCTAGCCTACTGTAAAAACATCTTGGATAACAAAACATTGACATTCCTGGCTTTGCACAGTGCAATTTACATGCTGAAAACCTTTTGACAGATGCACATTCAGGCTTCTGAAGTGCATTTTTTGACAGGTGGAAATTCACAGAAGGTCTGAGTAAGTGTTTAAAGCTTTGGCAGTTTCAATTCAATTCAATTACATGTATAGTAAACAGAAAAAAAACAGTTAGGCCTATATAAAAAAGCAGTACATAAACGTCAGTGACAATATGTATTTGAAGCCAGGCAAGGGTGGCATGATGATCCCCCAGTTTAATTGGCTAAAAAATTATTCTCTCCCTCTCCACCTCAGCTGATGTGTGGTGAGCATTCTGGCGCAAAATGGCTGCCGTTGCATCACCCAGGTGGGTGCTACACATGGGTGGTGGTTGAGGCAAGTTTCCCCCGCATCATTTTAAAGCGCTTTGAGTATCAAGAAAGACGCTATATAAATGCCAGGCATTATTATGATGAGAGTTGAGCTGGTAGGCCAACGGGTGGTACTGTCAGGCAGGACAGGTGTGGAGCTGGACAGCTGAACAACTTCTTCAGGCATGACTGATAAATACAACTGAGTATCATCTGCATAGCAGTGGAAGTTAATGCCATGCTTGCGGATTACTTGTCCTAGGGGAAGCATACTGTATATAGAGAGTTTCGACAGTTTCACATTCACGGAAGCAGCTCTGATTACCTTGATCAAGGGTAAATTATAATGGTAGTCCCTTGCCTGGGAATTGAACCATCAACCTCGTAGCTAGGAAGGAGGAAAGAGAAGCAGCCAACCTACATAAGAAGTGAGTAGTCAATCAATCCCTCAAAATGTACGATCACCCCGGGGGTTGGTAATGATGGCTATGGATAGATTAGTCACTGAAAATACAAGCAATGAAAGGGTCTTCGTCATTGGTTAGGATGGTGCCTCACTGCTTGTGTAGGCCTACTTGCAGACAGGAGAAACCCAGTTGAATTACGGTTTATGGTAACCTAGTTCGCTGCAGGCATGCAGCCCCTGGAGGAGAGACACTAAGGTGGAGTTTTTGTTTCACCAACCCAGGAGCAGCAGCAGCAGACCAATGAGCACTTCAGCCAAGCACGGAGTAAGGAAGCGCTGCCTGTGCTAATACTGAGCGCTCGCTAGCATAGCACTGATATGGAGTGCTAATGCTGAACAGTGGGAGCAGTACAGTAACCGCTGAAGGGGTTTATCTTTTCCGACCACTAAATCAGCCAGGAAAAGTATAACAATGCACTCAGCTCCAAACGTGCCTGTACAGGGAAGGGAACACAGTTGTCGCTCCTTATCCACTGGTCAGGACCACCCTTAATTATCCTTGCTGTTCTCATCTCCACCTGCGGGGGGCGCTGTTGTATCATCTGTGCTTTTCTTCTACCCTTTTGTTTTTCTTGTACCAATTTCAAATTCAGTTTATGATCCAGATTGTCTTTGGGTGTACTGCAGCCTTTGTCATATTTGTTTGTAAATACCTTTAAGAGGCAGAGAGGGATTTTTTGTCCACTTTTCCCCCTTATATCCAGTGAACAGTTAGCTAATGGAGTAATGAGCTGAAAGGAGATGTTTGTGGTTTTTCTCTGTCACAAGCAAATTTTAGATTGGAGATTTTGGAGATATTGTATGATGCGTGGCATACTGCAACAAATTTTCTGGAGGCAGAAAAAATGTGTCTTAACTACATCACATCTGCATAGATGTCCTTAACTCTCATATTATTTTCTGGGTCAATTTGTCCCTATTCAATGTCTCTTGAAAATCAGTTAACCTTATTTTTTTCATTTTGACACTACTGTATATAATTTTTCCTAATTTGTTGAGATTAAATAAAAAACACACATAATGCTATGTTTTCAAAAGTTCTGTACCAACTTTGTATACAATGTGCTGTGTGGGTCATTTGTGAGGTAGCTGTATAAAATGTAAGAAAATATAGAAATTTTTTAGTTTTTATCTCTGATTTTTTGCGGGTGAACATAATATGACGGTTAATGACCCTCGCTGTTCTCAGCTCCACCAGCAGGGGCGCTGTGTATCATCTGTATGTACCTCTTTGTTTTTCTTGTACCAATTTCAAATTCAGTCTGTGATCCAGATTGACTTTTGGTGTACTGCACCTTTTGTCATATATTCGTAAATACCTGTGTCACCATTTAAGAGGCAGAGAGGCTATTTTTTTTACTTTTCCCCTTTTAACTTTTTGGGGTAATGAGCTGAAGGGAGATGTTTGTAGTTTTTCTCCATCTCAGATTTTGGAGAGTCCCTTAGGAGTCAGGGCCATGTAAACAGCACCTAGCACATGTTACTGGCAGAATTCCAGAGAAGACTAGTGGGGGGTGTCCTCCTCATCATTTTTGCTAAAATAACATGTTTGCCTTATAGAGTTTCATACCCGACACCATGGACCATGACTGCTAGATCCAACCCTGCTCTAGCCACAAGCACCATGAGGTCTGCTACCTGGGGAACATCCAGGCAATACACAAGACTCCTTTTTTCATGTGCACACAATGAAATGAAGAAGCATTACCTATCAGTCAGAAGATGGACAGATAAAGAATGAGGAAACCCTTTGTTAACTGCCATCTAACCAGCCAAGTCAACAGAATACATGGCTACTCGCAGCAAGAGTAAAAAGCAGTGAGTACTACTATGGCCTGTAAATCACTTTATGTAAGAACACATGCATCCTTTCACATCATTTAGTGACCTGCTTTCCAAAGTAGGATTTGTGAATGAGGTCTTCTTTAACATTAAAAATTGGGGAACAGGCTAGTGTTCATTCTTCTGCTCAACTGTGGTTTTTGAAGTATGTTTTGTTCATTATTAATTAATTGAATATCTCCTTTTCATTTGAAATTGTCATGGTTCATTTGTTGTGGTAGTTCTTCAGTCTGCCCACTAGATGTCAGTGTCACCTTTTTTTCATTGAAATCATGTTTTGTTTTGTTTTATGTCCTCCAGTGTGTACACGGTCATGAAGGCGTCTGATTCAACTCCCTATTTAAAGGTTTGATTATAGTAAGATTAACTTATTAGGCTTTGCTTGGAAATCATTTGTTCTGTTTAAATCCGTTTACTTTGATCCACAGTGATTGATCTTACCCAGAGCTGCCAAAGGCTCTTAGGTATCAGCACAATTCCATTGTAAAACATACACATATGGATTTGTAAAAATGTATTTACAAATAATAATATGCCATTGGTGCACAACCCTGTAGATTTTTTCAAAAAAGTTTCTGCCACCCATCACACATTTATTCTGAAGAAAGCTTTGTTTAACCATCTTAAATCACAAGGGAACCTCATAACTTAATACGTACATATGCATTTATCAGTATATCAACTGGAGTTACTGCAGTCACTATACATTTTTAACAGTAACAGTTACCCTATATTAATTTTCACATGAATGTTCTTGGTTTCTTTTTCTTTTTTTTCTTGCAGTGGCAAAATGATTGTTGTTATTGCGAAATGAGTCAGCATGGTTTCCTGTTCAGATGAAGAAGTGAAATCTTGGCGTCTCTCCTGCGGTGAGTCGCCTCGCAGCTCAGCGCTGCCCCTTCATGTCCGCCAGTGTGAAAAACACAAAGACACAGAAAGGCAGGCTGTTGACGCTGAGCTGAGCCTTGTGCAAGTGCTGTGTAATACACAGGCTGAGCCAGCGGAGTGAGGTCACGTTTCCTAAATAAACAGCAACAAATGGGGTCAGTGTGCTAAGCCTGCACGTAGTCATTAGGGCGTGTGTGTGTGGGTGGGCAGGACATCATCCCCGGTGCTCGCTTGTGGAACCTGAGGTTTCCTGCAGAAGTCAACAGGGTCTCGCTGGGAGCGTCGCATTTGGGGCGGCTGGCTCTGGGACCGCCTTGATGCCGTTCACACTCAGGGGCGCTTTGGCTACGCCCACTCAGGCCTTCTGCTTTACAGTTCACTCCTCGCTCCTCTGTTCCATCTCACATTCACTCCCGTACGTGGTCAGGCTTGATATTTAAGTCCTTAAGTGTGCTCTGCTGTTGTTGACGGAGTAGTCCGAGTACAGACTTGTTCTTTGTCTCCTATCTCACCAGCTTGGACCGTGCTTGTACATTGCAACGGTTTATCATATTTTCTGTCAGGAGCCACAAAGGGTCCCACTTTTCTCATCTGTTTACTTGGGTTTCCAAAGGGTGGAGATTTTGTGTGTGTGTGTGTGTGTGTGTGTGTGTGTGTGTGTGTGTGTGTGTGTGTGTGTGTGTGTGTGTGTGTGTGTGTGTGTGTGTGTGTGTGTGTGTGTGTGTGTGTGTGTGTGTGTGTGTGTGTGTGTGTGTGTGTGTGTGTGTGAGAGAGAGAGAGAGAGAGAGAGAGAGAGAGGAGGAGCTGCACACGCACTCTTTATTTTTTATCTCTCCAGGTTCTTAGTGTGATTCATCGCCATCTCTCCAGGCGATGCCGGCTGCTTCTCTCCCCGTGCTATAAATACCCGGCCCACGCTATATTTGGCGCGGGGGCGCTGCTGTCCTGCTGCCTTTCCCTCAGCAGCTCTCTGTTTGGTTCGGGGCTCTCTCTCATTCGCATGCAAGGTCAGAGGTAGGCGCTGTCACTGCAGCGGGAGCGAAGCGGCGATCGATCACTTACAGACGGGGCCCGGGTCATCGCACAAGCCTCACACATGCGTCTCTGCGCATTTAGCAGTAACGAGGGCCTCATTATCTTCAATGTGTCACCTGGAGGGACGGTGTGTGTGTGTGTGTGTGTGTGTGTGTGTGTGTGCGCGCCTCAGGTGTTAACCTCTGACCTATGAGTCTCCCCCGTCCCGCCAACCTCCGGGGGAACGTCTGGGTGGGTGGCGGGGGGATGGGGGAGGGCTGTCTGACTATACAGCGTCTGTGAAAGATGGATCTGGAAATATTGCATTGTGACAGACGGGTACTCACTCTTCCGGAGGGACATACTTCTGCTGCTGCTGAAACAGGAACAGTGGGGCCCGTGGTCTGCATTCATTCACCTCTGTTCCACAGTCAGACGTTCTCTCCTGCGCTCGGGGGAATTGCAAT
The DNA here is from genome assembly GCA_029718625.1 of Synaphobranchus kaupii. NCBI lineage: Eukaryota > Metazoa > Chordata > Actinopteri > Anguilliformes > Synaphobranchidae > Synaphobranchus > Synaphobranchus kaupii. The sequence continues at coordinate 109,158,478 of CM056377.1, read as the reverse complement.
CAGGAGGCTGCGCGCGTTTGCACCTGGTGGCCGCCGTAATTCCTAGCGCGTTACAGATAATTCGTCTTATCAACGTGGAGCGTTCCAAAAACGTGGCAACGCAGCGTGAAAGAAACCGCGTTGTTATTCTAATAAGATGGGCCAAATCTATTTTTAGATTTTCCATTCTAACCTTCAGGGGGCGTATTCGAGTATTTGTGAATTAGAAGGCTTTCATTTACGGGGTTACGATACGTGCCGCCGAGTTAAAAACCGTATGCAGAGCCGCTAAAGCGTATTTGCTGCCCTGACATATGCATGCTTTGTCGTTAAAAACCGCATAGCCCCCTGGGATGTCCAAGTAAAACTACGTGGAGGAGATTACATGTACCGTATCTACGTTTGTTAAGTTCAAATATAACTCTATTTGAACAATGGGCCAGCGTCCTGGCAGGAGGCTAGCCCCATTGCCTGGGGGGCGCGGGGGTTGGCGGGCTGACGGTGGTGTGAAAGGGTGGAGAGGAGGGCCCGTGCTGTTTGTATATTGTGTTTAGCGGTGGCAGGGCAAGGATCTGCATGTCACACAAAAGCCGGAGCTTGAAGCCGTTAGGCAGCGGGAGGGGGGTTGCCACAGCTATTCTGTGAGGAATGTACTTTCTGCCTCTCCTCCGCCCATCCCCCAGCCCACCTTTCTGCCCCATCCCCCATCACGGTTCCCAGGCTGATCTGGGGGAGGTTCCCCTGAGATGGCCCCCTTTGTCTGCCTGGTTTGTCACCGATCAACACTTGACTCCCTAATGAGTTCCCCCACAAAAGGCCGTAAAGTTTTGCGTGCCTTAACATGAGCTGTCCCCTCCTCAAAGAACGATGGCACGGAGGTTCCAATGATTCTCATACCATAGAGTTTAAGATTCACTTCCATAACAGGCTTAGTGTTTTGTTGTTTTTATTAACATGCTAAATAATTTGATGGCTAATGCTGGCTAAATGTGGCAGATGTTATTTTTGTGTGTGAAAAATGTTCTTTTAAGGGTAGAAACATAAATATTGAGTATACTATGTATTTATTACAGGTGTACTTAAATAAGCTGCACTTACATAAAACGTCTGTTATAGCTTTTGATCATTGGAAATTCCCTATAGTGAATCATATGTGCATAAATGACATATGTTCTGCAGGAGGAGATATTGTCCAGATTATTGAGAGACACCGCTGTAGGCTCCTGAAATAAAAGTGTGGTGCTTTATAGTCTGTGGCTACAGTCACTGCGTCATAAACATGAGCACAGATCTGATCATCATGACCTGTCATCGTTCTCTCAGGGCTTTCCTCTGAAGTGGGCAAGGGAGTAAGACGCTCCTGTCTGTCTGAGATGCTCACACACACACACACACACACACACACACACACACAACACACACACACACACACACACACACACACACACACACACACACACACACACACACACACACACACACACACACACACACACACACACCACACACACACACACACACTCCACCATGTCTGGACTGACCCATGTCTGGTGCTCCCCCCCTCTCCAACCCATGTGGTACGCTCCATTTACCCTGCCTGTCACCCTTGGCCCATTTCTGTCCTTTCCAAATGGTTTAGAGACAGGGGTGGAGGGTGAAAGGGGGAAGTCCCCTTGCCTAGCCTCCCTCAGGGGTACCAGACAAAGTAACTCATGACTTTGTGGTCTGTGATGTGCTTCCTGAATGTGAACTACTTCCCCCACAGTAAACTTAGTTATGCACAGAGGCGCGCAAACACAATAACAAGAGCTGTTTCACAACTGGACTGACCGGTGCATTCATTTCATTTGTTTTCTTTCTGTGCATGTTTACACCAGCGTGACGTGACGCACTGCTCTATTAACGTATCTGGGTCTTTCAAAAGAAAAATGACAGGAAAGTATTTTGGTTTGGAGAATTACAGCAATCTCCTATTCGGTTTGACATCCTCAAGCTCCAATATTACACTGCTGACCTCATAGCACTCTCCATAAAGCTGAACTGTGTATCTGCACTAAGGGCCTGATTTACTAAGATGTTCGGTTGGGTGAAAAAACCTTTAGCACACGCAAAACTAATAACACAACCTGTCATTTATTGTGGTGTCTTGATTGTTGTGTGTATTTTAATTGGGGGGAATTAAAGAAATGGAAATCCCCCCCTTACAAATGTGTTTTAAACTGTAATGTGATGTATGATTTTATGCGGTGAAACTATGTACGAATACTTTTAAATTAATGCTTTTATTGGAACTGTAAACTTAAAAACCAATAAAAGACAATGATTGGTGCAAAACAAATACCATGACCAACCATTTGTCGTGTTATTGGTTTTGCGTGTGTTAACAGGTCTTAATAAATCAAGCCCTTAAGTGTGGCCCTTAGTTTTTTTTTTTTAGTTTTTTTTTATTTAACTAGGAGGCCACATGAGATATGATATCTCTTTTCCAAGAGAGACCTGGCACTGTAGGTACAAGACAATAACAGAGTAACAGTAAAACAATTAGGACACAGAAATACAATCAAATTACACTATATTGCACAGGTAAAGGCCTTGTCTATTAAAAGCAAATACATTCCTCACTAAGAGTTTCTCGGACGATATATATTTAATATCTCGAAACGATAAATGCATTAAGAGCCAAGCGGTTGTTTATTACACATGGGTGGAGACAAAGGTGTGGCAACATGGCCAGAGGGAGAGAGTTTCACTGGAAATCCCACTCGAGGTGCCAACAAACATTAAATGAATGAGGGCTGCATCAGCTGACTGCTGTCAGAAACCTGTTGCTCTGCCCAGGTGTGACTCACCTCAGCCTTGGGTGACGCGTCAGTGATGTCACCACACGTCAGACCTGTGGAACCTGTTGATCATGGCAGGCTTCTGCTCAGAACACGCCCATGACCCTCAGTAATACTGCACTCAGGGCCTGGGCTGGAAACATGCAGTTTACAATGGTGATAATGTGGAAGACTGTGCGGAGCAGTGTGAAAAGCTCATATTCACGAATCCCATCGGGGGTCTCTGTACCTTTGGGAAAGGTTGTTTTTCTACAGTTGCTACAGCCAGAAATTCAAGCTATGTAAACAGAACACGGAATGTCTGAGTGGGCCTACGGTGTAAAAGTAGGCCATTTTAGGCAACCTCTGTACTGTCGGTCCGCGAGGAAAACAATAGATGTCATCACTGCTTCTGTTAACCAGTACAGCAGAAGTCAGTCCAAGGAAAATGTGGCAGGAGGAGCATCGCGATGTACGTTTAAAGACAGCCCTGGTGTCGAGGAATTCCCGCCGCTTGTGACGGGCCCCACCCAGGGGGGGCTTGCGGGACTCTTAACGCGCCTCTTCCTCTCCCGTCCGGAGGAATCGGCGCGGAACGCCGACGGGCCCCTGCGGCCGAGGGCCGAGCGGCACGCGCTCGTGACGCGCATCAGTGACATTAAAACACCCTTGGTGCTCCTCGCGCTTGTTTATCTGCACTCCCCGAGCATAACAAAGGGTCTGCCGCTCGCTCGCTCTGTTTACCTTAACAGTGATCACAACAAAGGACCAGGCTCGCGCCGACCCCCCTGCCTGCGCTTATAAATAGAACGAGCGATGACTTCAGAGGACGAACAAGCAAAAAAAAAAAGAAAAAAGTGTGGCGTTATATAAAAATGAATTATCTTTAAAAAAAAGAAAAAACATACACTACCCCCCCCCCCCCCCCCCCCCCCCCCCCCATTCTCTCTCTTCCCCCCGTTCTTTTTGTTATATAATTTCAACACCAGGTTATGTAGGACACCGTGTCCTAGCTGCTAGTTGCTGACCTACAGGGAGAGAGGGGAAGCAGGGTGCAGAGAGGGAAGGAAGAGAGGAGAGCGGAATGGGGAGGGAGAGAGAGGGAGAGAAAGAAAGAGAGAGAGAGAGAGAGAGAGAGGCCTGCAGGGGAAAGGAGCTGATGCCTGTCTGTGAGTGATGAATGGGGAGTTGTGTCCCCAGGAAGTGGGGGATTATACAGAGCAATGATAGCAGGTCTAGCACAATAGCCAGAGAGAGCAGGGAGGGTGATGCAAGCACACTGCTCTAATGTGATAAATGAGCTGGCGGACATTTCTGTCTCTATTACCCCTGTCCCCCCCCCCTCCCCAAGTTGAAGGGAAATAAGAGCTCCGTTTGGCATGATGTGAGCATTCCAATAATTAGAATTTCGAAACGCTACTGAAAATAAATGAGACAATAACACTAGTGTAGAAAGCATCGTTTTAAATATACGCTCATTTTTTCTCCCTTCTCACAATGTCTGCCTCCTGTTCTCTCTGTCTGTCTGTCTGTCTGTCTCTCCTCTCTCTCTCCCTCTTGCTCCCTGGCCTGCCCCGTCCTCTCTGTATGTGTTGTGTCTGTTGAAAGGCAGTATGCAGGCTGTGTCCATGTCACATTAATGAAGCGACTCTCACATATAGACAGCCTGCAGGCTTTCATTATTTATGTTAATATTTATCACTGCAAGGGTCCTGTTACATCAGTAGTGTGTGTGCATGTGTGTGTGCGTGTGTGTGTGTGTGTGTGTGTGCGTGTGTGTGTGTGTGTACGCATGTGCGTGCAGGCTTCCAAGATTTAAGTTTTTTGCTGGTGTGTGTGAAGGAGACTGCGAGAAAAAGAACGTTTCAGAGATGAATTTCCTGTTCCTTGCGGTCTCACACACGCAGGCTCACTGACCAAGACAAATGCGCGCCGACATTCACAGCCGGGAGAGAACGGCTCTGCCACGGACAAGTTGCCGGAGGGTGCAGCAATCCCACCCCCCCCCCCCCCCGCCCCCCAACGCTCTGTCATACTCGCACGCAGACTAATGTGCCTTGCGTACACGCACACACATGCACACTGTCTGATCGCGCTTCCAGCAAGACCCAGCATTCACGTGAAACAGGGCTGCGCCTCCTTGCCTCCCCCCTTCACAGATTGGGCTTGCACAGACTCACTGAAGTCACGCTGGGACGGCATCTGTCACCCCACCTCCTCCGGCCCCCCTAACCTCCACCTCCATCCCTGACATGTCTCACACCACCACCCTTTGTTTCCTCTCTCCATCCCCACATAAATCAGTCTTCATGGGCCGCGCCTACTGCCTACTCCCCACTTTAGCGCACGTTACACTGCCAGGCTGTGCCATGTTTGAGCCCACATTTACAGTCGCCCCACTTAAACACCTTGGGTTTCTTTGTCCAGAAAAACAGGAGGCGCAGTTACCATCGTTGTCATTATTTATGAAACTGCACACAGGAACAAACGGCATCGTCACTTGGTCAGCGGGTAGGTGTACGGTTCAGTGTCATAACTGCCGACGTGCTGAGTGTTCAGTGCAACCGCCGGATGGGCAGTCGGGGAATCGGCTGAATGATGTTTTGGATAGGGCAGCGCATATTTTTGAATTTAGCCCCATTCCAGGCCCAGTAGGTGGTCTGGGATCCTGCATCCGTGAGCTGCATTCCTGATTTCAGTTCTGCGTCCTTCTCTGTCCGCCACTTCGCGAGTCTTTTCGCATCTTTCAAATCCCGTAGTCTCCTTAAGCATCTGTTGACTTGGCAGCTTGAAGAGGGGATCGTGGGACTGGAGCAGAGAGATCCCGCCGGTCTCCACACGGGGTCACTGGGGCAGCGCTGCGCCCATCCGTGCTCCTCACACGCTGACGGTAACACGGCGGCCCTGGCAGACTACGTGGGAAGCAAGGACAGCGATTCTTGGCAAAACACGAAAGGCATTTCCACATGCACTGTGATGAAGCAGAGCTGAGGAAACGTCATCATGACTCAGTATAACACGCTGCCATAAGCTTTGCTTTTGATCCATTGTTTTGCCTAGGCCTTGACAGGTAGCCTGATATTTGGTTTATAAGTTGTTTTTTTTATGTTAAAGCCTTTGCTCATATTCAGTTACAGGACAGAGATTACATGCTCACATGCACACATGCGCACACGCACACACGCACGCGACAGGAAAAATATGAATTACTGCTTTTCGTCACTTCCCCAGAGTGGTTTGCAGCTCAGTGACGGTTAGGAGCGGGCGGTTAATGGCGTGGTGCAGTTTTGGGTTACACCTCAACCATTCTTCCAGCAGCAGGTGCCAAATGAGATAAGTGAGTGTTTGCCTCCGGAGAGGATAAGCGCTGTCTGTTGTCTAGAGGGTCATGTGACATGTACACTAGAGAATGGGTCTGGATGAACACTTTCCATAGCATAAGGGAGTATGGTCATATATTACGAAGTGCCCCTCACAATGCAGTAAACACCGGTAGTGCCCCCTCTTGCCCTACACTCCCATTGCATACTTCTGTCAATGTTATTGCTGTCACCAGAGATTATTGCTGTCATATTTATGATAAATATTATGTGGCGGCAGTGTAGTATAATGGTTAAGGAACTGGCCTTGTAACCGAAAGGTTGCAGGTTCGATTCCCAGGTAGGACACTGCCGTTGTACCCTTGAGCAAGGTACTTAACCTGAATCGCTTCAGTATATATCCCAGCTGTATAAATGGATAATATGTAAAAAATGCTAAAAAAAATAAAGTTGTGTAAGTCGCTCTGGATAAGAGCGTCTGCTAAATGCCTGTAACGTAATAAAGATACAGATATTACACAGATGTAAGAAGTGCCTTATGACCAACTATGCTTTTTTTTTTGCAACAGGTAAGGCAAAAAAACGCTTGGGTGTCAGTAGTAATTTCCCTGTCATGTGGTAGCATGATTGATGATTGAGGAGGTGCAGAAGGGCCAGGAGAACTATCTCCTGGCTGGGCCAGGATTGTGTTACATCACTGTTGCTAAGTACTGTGCCGTTCTGTTTTGTTCTTTGTTTCGGCAGAAGGGCCGCCAGCTGGCAAATTAAAAGAACATAAGACGTGAACACACCTCATCACAAGCGCACTGGACTCCTGCGGGAATATCTTACAGACGCACGCACCGCACACACCCACAGGGGTCAATGTCAGCCTCCGTGCGGATGGAAAAAAAATTGCGTGCGTGCGTTCCTTAGCGTGTCGTTAGTGCGACAGACAAAGTGTGTGCAGCATCTGCATGGATGTGAAGTGACATAATTGCAACGAGCATGTGTCGCGTTTGAAAGTGGCCACTGATGTTTGTTATTGAGTCGTTACCAAGCCACGTTGCTCTCTCCCCGCTTCTGAGCTTGTTTTGTCTCCCTAGCAACAGTCGGGCTTTTAAACATGCTTTTAAACGGCATGAGCGAGAGACACTTTTGGAACCAGCCAGCAGTACCACGTGTTCTTTTGTCTGTTTTTTTTTTTTTTTGTTGAAAAATACACACACTGCTTCACACATGTTTTCCTTTTTCCTGCATCTTCTGTGGATGATTGTCAGCGCCACATATTCACCATGACTATGAAACAGACACATAAACAGAAAATGGACTTTGGCTACGAGAGCAGCCTACTTACCGACCTAACTAGGTTAAGGACACTAAACCTAAACTGCACAAGGCTACATCTTGCGTGCCGTGAATTCAATGTTCGACCAGGATTAGAGAAAGTAAATAAAAACACTGAGAGACAAGCCACAGAACTGTCTGCAGAGATCACTGGCTGAACCTACGCATTGTTTTAAAGAGGGAAACCTTTGGAATTGGCGGGTAAGAGTGCAGTGTATGGTTTAAGTTTTGGTTTAAGGCTCTGGTTTAAGTTCCTCCTTTAATGTAATAAAACCTTGGGGTTCTGTGTATTCATCATTGCCAAAACAGGAAGTCTCTACACAAGACCTGCTTTAACTCCATTATCATATCAAACACCAGGCGCAAAAGACAGTGATAATATCAATTAGCCAACTGACCAGCTCATTAAAGTACCTACAAAGCTGTACCCCTCCTTCATTCATATATTCAAAATACCCTAAAACAACTCCTAGATTGTGACCAAGAGATGTATGCCTTAATGCCTTTTTTTTTAAACTAGACTGTGCACTTTTGTAAAGTGAAGTCACCCACATTTCTCAGAAAAGGTGAATTTATTTTCTGAACAGAATCACGTATTCAGTTTCTGTGAACAGTTTTAGGGTAGAAGTATCCGCAAAATTAGTTCATCAAGGTGATTAATCTGTTATTTTCTCCATTTACTTGCCAGTGTGTGTGTGTGTGTGTGTGTGTGTGTGTGCATGTACATGCATGTGTGCTGACTCAGTCCTGTTGTAGTATCTACAACAGACTTCACCGCAGGAATGCAGGGGCAGCGTCTTTTTCCCCCCGCCACACCCATACGCACAGAGATATTTGCAGACTAAACACCGCTCTTTTTCCTTTACGTCTTGCCTTCCCCTCCCCCGACCAACAACTGGATGTCCCGCGTCAAAAAATAAGCGCTTCGCCCGTTCCCCTCGTTTGCTCCCCATCTGTCTTGGCCCGTCACCTCCCTCGCTTTTTTCTGCCCCACTTTTTGAGCGTGCCCAGACTTGTGGAGAACACAGACACACAGCGGAGGAGGCCCTCATTATAGGCAACCTGAACTGAAACCTGCTGATTCCCCCCAGAGACTGCCACTGGGAACAGGCACGTCCGACTCCCAGCTCCTCTCAAAACACATGAATGAGCTCTTTCAGAAAATACTTCTGGCTGTATATGCATCCCGTACGGGGCACTGTGTGTTTCACTGTGTGTGTGTGCGTGCGTGTGTGTGTGTGTGTGTGTGTGTGTGTTTGGTCTGGGTTAAATTTGTGTGGTATTTGTATTAGAATTTTTTCTGAGCAAGAATGAGTGTTGCATGAGTGACATTTTTTTTCCCTGAACAAGAATGCGCTTGGTATTTGTGTTTGTTTCTGTGTGGCTCAGCTCCTGTCGAGGTCTGGTCTTGTTGTGCGCTATCGCCTTTCACTGAACCGCTCTCTGCTCCCATTTCAGGAAGCCCAGCCCTGTCACTGATCCCACGCTGGCATTTTTCCCAGGATACCCCTCCCCCGTCACTTGTCCCAAGTTCCCCACCCCCACCCCGTCCACCCCTGTGTCCCTCCCCCCCCTCCCCACCCTTTCTTCTCTAGCCTCCTGTCCTTCAGATTCCCAAGATAAACAAAGAGTTTAGTTTGTCTGGGTTACAGCGGGGGTCACAGGCATGAATAGTGGGGCCAAAATGGAGCATTTTCTCCTTGTTTTTAAAGAACGGCAGAATTGTCTGTGTGATTGCACTGGGGATTGGGAAAGAATGCCACTGCATACCTGCCAAATGCTTCAGTCTTCAGACTGAAGCTAAGTGGCAACGATCTGTTTAATTTGTCATATTTACTTGAAATATGGAAATGCCCACCCATGTATTTTACTCTAATTTATTAACTTACTACTAGAACGTCAGAATTTCTGTAGTATATCCTTACTAGAACATACTACACCCCTTTGGGAGATCAAGAGAGAGCACTTAAGGAAGGTCAGAAAGTAACGTGGCACATATCCTGGAGTCCCCTGGACTAGAACTCTGGTGTTGGTGAGTTGATATAACTAATCAAACAGTTGGACTGTTACTAGTCCCATATCCAAGAGGCCAAATAAGGTATACATCTTTTATGCCTTCGATCAATGCATCCTAAAGCTGGTTTGATTTTTGATAGCAGATGGTTTTTCATGTGTTTTGGTACACTGGTTGAGTTGATCACTTCAAGGCTCACAAAGTCGATTTAAACAGACAATGACTTTATTGAGCACAGAGTGCGAGTCTGTTATTGAATGAGCTTCTTTGTGTGCAAAAGCTAGAGAGATTTCTTTGTATAGAGTCTGTATCTGCCTATGAGACAGCGTGTGTGTGTGTGTGTGTGTGTGTGTGTGTGTGTGTGTGTGTGTATGTGTGTACACTTATCAGTGGCCACTGCTTCTGCTTCAGCAAACTGAGGCAGTCACATGCTTCACGCTTTTTTTGAAAAACATTTATAATCTAATCTATCTTCTCTATCAGTGGGAGTGTTACTTTATATTGTGTGTGTACGTGTTTGTGTGCCCCGCCTTGCAAATGTTGTCAACATTGCATGAAAAGGCTGATGGATGAATCATCATCAGGGAAAGAAATATGCGTGTTTCGTGGCCTGGGCTATTTGGGTTGGGGTGTTATCCATGATACAGTATCCATTAAACTTCTTTAACTTTTATGTTATTGAAAGGAATGAGTCTTTATGGGGAGAAGGCAGCAGGCCAGCATGTTGTTGAGACTGACAACACAAGGGCTCAACTGCCCCTGGTGCCCATTTCAACAAAAAAGGTGCGTATGCCAGTTTCCTCGCCATCGGGGGCGCCAATTGCCATAGTCTCAAAAATGTGCGTACACATGAGCCATACGCTGAGTAAATGTGCGCATGTTTTGACGTCAAGTGTTTTTATAAATCCCAAATCAGTGGGGAAAGTGGCCTACGCATCTTTTTTGTGCGTACGCAGCCTTTTATATATAATTCATCTGGTCCTGTTCAGTATTGCGAAAGGAACTGTATTGTGGTACAAGACTGAGCAGGGAAGGGACCCCTACATTTATAATGTACATACAGAGGACTGGTTATACACCCAGCCTTAACCCTGGAGCAGGAGAATATCTGACTCACTCCTCATTACAACCTTAGTGTACCCTTTCAAAAAAAACTAAACTAAAAAACACATAATTTAGAGGATCAGCTTCAACTCCTTAGTCCTGCAGTTCAGGTACAATTGGATTCAGCTCGAATCATGAGAATTTTATGCTGTCCTTAACTTTGAGCCCAGAATTCTAGGCACGCATTCTCTCACGTTCCACATCAGCCGGGGAACGGTTCTGCAATTAACATGTATTCAATTAATCTTTTCCAGGAATCCAGGAATAGAAAAAAAAGCCAATGAGATGCCAGAGACAGCTGCCTGTTCCACTCAGACCAGGCACACGCTTCCAAACACCCCAGCTCCTTTGTAACAAACTTGTGTCCTGAAAAATGCATGCTGTACTGGCAAAAATAAAACAGACACCAAAACACAACATCTTGCAAGTGACTGCCAACCGCATAGGCATGGTCTGGTCCCGTACACCTTCCATTCAGTCAGCTGACCCAGGATCAGTCCTTCTTCAGAGGCCTGGGATCTCAGTGACCACATTCCTCGCTCAGAGAGGGATCCATGAGCGTTAGGCTGGTCCGTCTCTGAGGAGCCAGGCTATAAATACCAAGCAGAGTCCGTGTGAAAGAATGTGGCAGTGCAGGACATGGGAGCAAAATGGCGATGCATTGTAAATCCCACTGCCAATGCTCATGTAACAGTTGCACCTATAATTATGTGGACATTTTATTCCAATACAAAACTCTACACAACTCTGTCTCTGCGATCCATCTTTCTGTTGAATTACTTGCAGAATTACTCAAATAGCTTTAGCATACCTAAAATACCTAACAATTTTTCACAGAAGGAAGGTGAAGCTCAGTGCTATGGGTTGGGTGCATAACTATCTAGCATGCATTGATAAAGCATTGGGATTCAACTTTTTGCAGTCAAAGGGAAATTAACCTAATTTCCCTGTAAAAATAATTATATGTTGCATGGTAATGTTTAGTTCATGAAATATCTATAAAGCTCACCTTTTGACTTTGACGTTTCTTTGAACTATTCATAGTCCTGTAAGTAACCAATTGCTAACTGAAAAACATCACTAACTGAAAACGTACGTCCAAGTCCACTGTGTCCTAGTTGCAATATTATTTGTAGAACAGAAGGAAGAAAAAAATGGTTTGTTCATCAACTTTCAATCTTGTGACCTGACAATGCTACTTAATGTGCAAATAGGAGCTAAACTTGTTGAACAGCACAAACCAGATAGAAATATAACAAAATTGGACCTCTGGGCCTTGTGGTCACAATACTAGAATAAAAACCAGAGCTAAAGAGCTAAACTCACTTACAAGGTATGTTTTCAGCATGCTGTAAAAAACAGTTTTACCACTTTACAGTTACTGTTCTGATACTGTTTTTGGATTCTCCTTAAAGGCCATTTTTCAGGAGTGTGGTCTTATGGGTACTCTGCTCTTGGGCTTACAACAACGAATGCATTGAACATAAGCTAGTTGCAAAACTGCTTGTAAAACAAAATATCTATGTTACAGCAACTCTAACAATATACTGTCGTACTACATGCAAAAGTAATTAAGATGGTGAAGAGGTAGGAGTTCAAACTGCACACAGCAAAAACAACTGTCCTTCGAAGAAAATGTTCTTTAATGCTCAGATATTTCTTGAAAAAGTGCAAAGAAAAATGAGCTCAGGTTTCCTGCTTGTTTACCTGAACTTTGTTTTATGAACATTAAGACAAAAAAAAGGGTTAAACGTTTTTTTTGTAGTGCACAACAATGGCTACTAATGGCGCGCTACACTTAGAAGTAGGCTAAATGTATTAGCCATGTTTATTTAAACAGATATGCTTCCCCATTTAGAAGAGTGTTTGATAACAAATGAATGTCCCAGTTATTTCCTGGGCATTTAAAAAATAATTTCTAGATTTCATCGTACTTGAAATTAAATACCGTGACGGAACCTGAATGCTTAGGGGTACCACTCAGCGTTGTGTGCCAAAATAAAAATTCTAAAATAAACATTTCAATTCATGTAAGATCCCGTTTCAAACTTCCGCCATTCTTCACAAAACAAACTATTTGCAAATAATACTTATAATAAAAAGCAGTTACAACAATCCTCACAGATAGGGCGAAACTGAAACGAAATGCCAATTCACATGGGAATTGCTATTGACAGAATAATTAATGTCAGTTTGATTTAAATTCTAGCAGAAGTACAGATAATTGATAGGCTTAAACAACTTTCTTTGCTTAATACGCAGAACATCGACGTGACATAGAAATTCTGACGAGCCTATTCAGCAATGGAATCTTTCTGTTTGGCAACCACCCCACCCCCAAACTGAGAGACCTGCAGTTTGGTCATTCGTTTGTGACGTCATAAACGGGGTTCACCCAACTAGTCCTTTTGCCAATGTCTACCACAGAGCTGTTGTGTGATGTTAACCCCTCATTCCCGAAATGAATGCACATCGCAGGTAGGAACCCATTGCGAGCAGAGTCACCAGATTAGTGCCTTTACAGAAACGTGAATTTTATGCATGAAAAGAAAAGAAACTTGGTTAGGTAATAAAAATAGCATAAATCGTGGTAATGTTGAGGGTGATATTTTGTTGACCCGGACATTTCCTCTTGACACTAATCCAGACTGCAGCTCTAAATATCCTTAAAAGGGTGTAACAAGGAGGAAACCCATTTACCAAGCGCTTCTAAAACCATTACGACAACTACACTTATAAACTAATAAGTGATGTCAGTCGTCCGCAGTGCATAACATGTGGATAAATTTCGCAAGCATTAACCGTAGGCACAATGTAACCTTTGCCCGCTAGCTAAGGAAAAGCAGTGGACACTTCAAATTATACTAAGAATTCAAGCTCTTGCCCATTCAAACTTCCACGCATTTCATGAAGACGGTCACCATCAGCTGAAATAAGAGAACGGTAAAAAAGAAAATGTTTTTCAAAGGCATTTAATACGTGTTTTCCCGCACAAATAAAATGTCAATTGATAACAAATACCAAAATACAGAGATTTTGAAGACATGGAAAGAGATCTGTACAATCATATCAGTACAAATATACAGGTCTTTATAAAACAAAGACAGTGGAAAGATATCAGTGACCCAAGTCATATGCATGACTTGATGGCTTTAGCACCGAGTCCTGTCACACACATACGTTTTGCAATGATCAAATATTTTAAACGGCATTTCGATTAACACCCGATTAAACACACACAGAAATGACAATTATCCTAACCTTTTATATTTTGCAAACTGTAGGTTCTCATCTTCTTTCTGTGAAGTGTGCAAAAATCACATGTCGGTTTAACATTAAACGCTTTACGAAGATGATCTGCATGTTTATCCATCCCATGAACTTAATATCACTGTAGTGCCAACATTCACATATTCCCCCGATCAAAACATGCCCGAAACAGACAATACGTGGTAAAGCTCGCGCTTAACCTAAGGATGACGTAAAGGGGAACACCCCTCCCCCTCCCTCCCCCAACACACACACGTGGTTGACGCATTTATGGGCCCCACAAAGAATGCAACCAATAGCTAGCAATGTAGGTAGATAGGAGTAGAGTTGGCTCACTACGTCTTGAAATCGTAAACCATCCATTTTTTACAATCCCAAAAGTCAACCTAGTCTAAAACAATGTTAAAATGCTACAATGGCGGTACTCCAGGGGTTAAGGTTCTTGAGCATTTGTTCACAACAAATTTGCCCGGCCCCCGAGTCACTGTCTTCCGACTCAGGCTCAGCCTGACCACCTTCCTTACTCAACAGGCCAGAGAAGCTGGAACCGAATATTGTGATGAGACTCGATACGTTACTGGTGTCCATTTCCTCTGCCCCGTCGCCTTCACTGCTGACTGGGGAAGCAGTCAGTTTGGTTTTTTTAATTGGGGAAGCTGTGCGTGGAGACTTCTCGGCACTTCTTTTCCTGGTACAACAGGAAACCGGGGCTGTTGGGTGGTGCGATTTTGTTCCTGGGAATCGCATTCTTCAACAGCTACCGTGCAGCCACTGGCGCTTAACCTCTCACAGTCGCCCCGACTTTCTTCGGTCGTCGAGGTTTGATTTTGGGACAGTCCCGTATTAGCACATTGTGCTAGAGCTGGATAACTGACCGATACCTCGCCGTTGCCGGTTTCTGAGTCCACAGAAGCCGATACACCGTCTCTGTCCACTTCCTGGGTCGTTTGGCAGCTAACGTTACAATCCGTCTTGGAAGCAACTTCTTCGGGGCTCGACTGCTCACTGGGCCGGTGAAGTTGCTTGAAACTTGTGGCTGTGCGGTGGTGTCTAACGTTACCATTTCTGCCGCCTCCTCTTCCGTGGGCAGCGCAAATCCGTCTTGGGGGCTGTCTGGGGAAGATTGCGAGTTGTTTGTAGCCTCCGGAACCAATTTGTCCTGCTCCGAGTCCATTATTTCTCGATCTCCCCATTCTCTCCCTTCAATTTGCCTGGGCGTTCAGACACACACCGCCGTAGTAGTCGCTCAAATACACTTGTCGAGCGCTCCGAAGAACCAAGGAGACGAGGAGATTTTTGTGAAGTTTGATTCCGCCCCGTTGCACTCTAGAATTATAGATCTTCCCCAAGGAAATGCTCATAATTCTATGTGCCTTCCACTTTATACTCCATGTTTGAAAGCAGCCCCTGAATGGCTAACGTCAAATAGCGTTTTGTTTTTCTTCAGTTCCAATTCACCAACTTCCAGCAAGCCACCAACCTTGTATGCTGTCTTTAAAGTCCGTTACAATTGAACTGCCTCCAATGCGTTCAGTGAGACTCGCTGATTCACTTGGGTACGTAAATTCAGATCAAAATCAAGGAGATCAAATTTAGTCAGATTTTCAAAACATCAATTAGTCCTTCCCCAAATGTTCGTTGTTTGCCCTTTAATATCAGAAACTTGATCCAGATCAAAGTTTGTCTTCAAGGCACAGCTTTAGCTAGCTAGTAATTTATAATAGTATTTGACCGGTTTGTTTTAAATACAAACGTCGTAATGCTGAGGTTACTTCCTCGTTCGCGTTTATAAATAAACACTAGTTGATGAACTCATATTTTGAATGAAGATCAAAACGTTACCCTCTCAGTCCCTCGACCTTCCAGCACCAATCTCCACTGAAAATGACACTCGCGTCTATTTTTAACACATATATATAGTTCTACGTAATGATTACACTAGCCAATGAAAAGGCACATCCTCAGTTACAACCGTTCGTAAAAAACGCCCCGCCAAATCTGCACTGGCCAATAGCTGTAAGTACTGGGGGTAAATTAGATTTAAATACGAACGTGGGAGAATGATTTAAAGGGGTAAACATGTCTTTCAAACGCTGGACATTTAAGAAGGACTTAATATCAGATAAGAAATTAAACAAGTACAACAAATATCCATGCATACTATTGTTTCTCTTATTATAATCAGAGATGTATAAATAAGTAATTTACAGCAAATTAAATATATAAACTACATTGGAGGTAAATGTTGCTTTACATATGGTTTTGTATTCCTCGTATCAGTAGCTATATTTTATTCACCAGGATGTAACTTAGTATGTATCATTTGTATTACTGAATGGCTCTTATTTCCCAATTATTATTTACTTGATGGAACATTCCGGCTGGCGACTGCACGTTTGACTAATTTCAGCTACTCTAGACAGGTCGATTAAGTCTCGCGCATAGACCACTCCACCAATGAAATACTGTTGCTATTCTGCGATTCCAGTGGCCAAATGGTCTAACTCTATGTTAAATGTCTGAAAATATTGTCACGATCAGCCTGTGGTTTCCCCTTTAAGAGTGTTTTTATTTTGGTGGTCGACTTCCTTGACTGATGTAATGGTTTGTCTGGTTTACTGAAGTCACGTGACTCTTTTGTGCGAATGAGACCAACATTGCAGTGTCTGGCCAATGCTGTTGAATGGAGCAGTTAGAGAAAGGGGGAGAATTGGGTGAGGTGTTTTGTTTCAAGGAGCTGTTTGGTATGGGTGGGGGAAGGGACCAAAGGTTCTTTGAAACGTTTAATCGGTTTGGTAAGAATAGCGTAGCAGTCATAGAATAGCCGAAGTACAAAATAACCGGGGTTGTTAAAGTCGAGGCAGTGGGATAGTGAGGACATACCAAGTTGATTAAACCAACAGCTAAGTTAGAGATCAACGATTACACTAGCCTAGTGTAACAAACAAACTCATTTTTTTCAGAAGGAAAGCTCACTCACAACAACATCACTTGCGTGGAAAACAAGAGTTGTGTTAACCAGGAAAAAATATTTATAAGCTCTTCGCCAATTTTGTATCATCGTATAGTCACATTGAATTGTCCCGCCTGAGCAGAATTTTTTGATGTTCTTGTTTCATTCATCCACGTATTGATCAGAAACGGAACCTTTGACTTTGGTTTGACTATATTTACTCTATAGTACACTGTACCTTTAAGTTTAATCATATCTGCCAGTAGTATTTTTAACTTCCTTGTAAATAAATTGTGTGTTTATGTTGACGTCAAGGGATATCTTTGTGTCTGCCTTGGTGGTAATACTAGGCCTGTTACATATACCAATCTGGCCTGAGATCATATAATTTAAATAGGTGTTTTAGACAAATTCATACCTTCTCATTACGCTATTCTCTGTTGATGGACATTGTTCTTCTGGGAGCTAATAGTCTGGAAAAGCCTCACTGGTGGGACATTGAGACAGAATGACAGACCATGGTAAAAAATTTTAAAAAACCTGAAATAAATAAAAATAAGAATTAGACCGCACTGTATCACAGCATCAATAACCCTGAAGGAGCATGTCAGAATCTAACAAGCTAACCCTGTTACGCTGCTTCTTTTCCCAACTTCTGAAGTACTCAACAGCAGCTGTTCTAAATAATTAAGGACAATTTTGCTCGACAGGAATGAGAGTATCAATATGCTCTGTGCAGCTTCTGAAAAAAAAATATTTGAACATTAAAAACTTCCATATTCAGAAAACATGTAGTCCTGTTTTAAGTTGGGGGAAACACTGGTTTACATTCCAATTATATTTGACTTTGTTTTCATACATGTGATTCTGTTATTTGGATGTACATGATCTGTATGTTTCTACAGGAGTTTGTTCTTAGCAATATCTTGTCTTTGTAACAATGCAAATCTCATTCAGTTCTTAAATAGCCACAGTAAATGTAAAAACTTTAGTACACAAAGTTTTTTACAATTTACCATCTTACCAAGTTCCATTGAGTGACAGTTCTACCAAATTCAGCATAGACAAACAAGGTCTTCAGTACAACATACAGACTGAGAAATTACGACAGAGCAGAGTCGCTGCCTCTACTGGGAGAAAGCACCTCTCCTGTTCTTGCACAGTGTGTGGAAAACTTGACACATAGTCACACAGCATAGGAACACAAGTGGTATTTGTGTCTAATTAGGGAGTAAGTAGAATTAATAATTGATGTGAAGACAGTGCTGCTGTCAGTAATAATGGGGATTGGGGGGGCAGTAGTAGCAACAATGATAGAAAAAGCATATCAAAGACTTTCTCACATGCTTCAGTTTCAGTGGTTTCGATTTTAGGAAAATGGGAAAAAAGATTTGCAGCATAGTAGTGGGAAGAAGAGAAAGCATCCTGTCATGAAGATCTGTGTAAAAAAAAAAAAAGAGAAAAAAAACATTTTCTCAGACAACTCTCCGCCAAAGCAGTTTTACCTTCAAGACACACACTACTCAAGCAAGATGTCTAACCCTGAAGGCCCCTTCCTTGATTCTATAAACCTGTAGCTGCTTTGTTTCATCTTGACCTAACTTCAACTTCAACCTTGTCTTCAACCTTTTTCAGTTCCACTGAAATCCCACTGGAAGGCAATGTAATGCCAAGTTCAATCAAACACCCTTTGAAAGTCATGGCAACAGCAACATCTTGTTCTAATTATTCCAGTCTTTTTTCCAATAATTGTACCCCCTCCTTTTTATATAGTATACTCTTCCCCCAAATCCTACAAATGGAATTCATTATGGCAATAAAAAGCTGGAAATTCTGTTAATCTGGATTGTAAAAGAAAATGGATACCCATTCAGTGACAGGTCAGTCTAATTGTAAATTTCTTTATGTCATTAAGCTAATTAACATGTAAGATACGCCAAAATTAATATATTCATTTATAACATACCTTATATGTCACTGATATTAAGTTTCAGGTCTACAGACATTATCTTATTTAATCACTTTTGCCAAATCGTCTACTCAGCTGCTCAGGCTACAGATGACCTCTGAACCGGATATGGTTTTGAGCAGCTATGGCGGCTGAGGGGAAGGCGACTTTTGTCTGAATGTAAACAGTACATTACAGCTATAATTTTATACATTGGAGTATACAGACAAATGTGCTCTGTTGTCGGAGCATGAGGTTACAGTGTAAACGTTACGGCAACTGAGCGGAAAAATGTCAATGGAGGACCCGTTTTTCGTTGTTAAGGGGTAAGATAAGAATTTTCCAGCAGAAGTCTGGCAACGTTAGGTTAGCTAACTAGCTAACGTTCGCTAGCTAAAACGCACGTAGCTAACGTTAGCTAGCTAAAACGCACGTAGCTAACGTTAGCTAGCTAAAACGCACGTAGCTAACGTTAGCTAACATTAGTACAAACTAGCTAGAAACCCAATTAGCTACTCTTACTGAACCGAGAAGATTTTCTCGTCAGTGTAAAAAAAAAAAAAATTTAATGAAAGGACGATTCGGTATCGTTAGCTAACGTTAGTTAGATTTGTAACGTTAGCTAGCTAGCCTGCATGCTTATCATTTTTGTGAACCTGGCCTTTGGTCTTCTGTATCTTGATAGGTACCTAGGTGCAGCTTTGTAAGTAGCTAGCAATGCTAGTAACGTTTCTTTTCTTCTTACGAGCCAGTCGGACTATGCTCGCATTCTTGTTTTGAGTTCATAAGTTTTGTCTAAGTAACCGGTGGTAATTTAGCTGAAGTGTCGGTGTAATTTAACCAAGACAAATAACGTTACGCTGACGACAGGTGATCTCTATTGTGAACAATCGTTATATGCAATGTATTCAGTAGCTTTAAAAAAAAGACAATTTTCTGGTGGTCAGTGCCACAACACTAACGTAAGTATGACCTTGACATGTAGTTGACAAGCAGTGAAATCACAAACTTTGTGTGTTGTTTTCCACTAGATATAACACGCACTGTAACGTCAGGTGTGTTCTAGTCTCTGGGCTTACCTGTGTATGTGCGTCCACTTGTGCTTAGTGAGGTGCAGAAGGCGGTGAACACAGCCCAGGGCCTACATCAGCGATGGAGCGAATTGCTGCAGGATCCCAGCAGTGCATCCAAGGAAGAGGTGGACTGGACAACCAATGAGCTGAGGAACAGCCTGAGGTCCATCGAATGGGACCTGGAGGACCTGGATGAGACCATCAATATCCTGATAGTATAGATCAGGGGTAGGGAACCCTGGTCCTGGAGAGCCGCAGGGTCTGCTGGTTTTTGTTGTTACTCGCCACTCAATTGATCAATTAAAGCAGTTGATTACACAGTTAACTCACCTCAACTGGTTTCTTTGGTCTAAGTAGTTGCTGTATTTAAGGTGAAAACAAAAACCAGCAGACCCTGTGGCTCTCCAGGACCAGGGTTCCCTACCCCTGGTATAGATCATAGCAAAGAGGAGTATTGCATTTACGATATAAATTCAAGTCAAGTTTATTTTTTATTTGTATAAAAAACCCAACTACCTGTTGATGTCAGTTTCAGCCAATTACTAGGAAAGTTCAAGTGTTGTTGATTGTTCTATCTTGCCTTAACTCTGAGTGCAAGCATTGTGGAGTCTAATCCCAGAAAGTTCAACTTGGATGCGATGGAGCTGTCCAAACGTAAAGCATTCATCACGAGCACTCGGCAGACCGTGAAGGTGGGTTCATGCCAGGAGAAACACAGAATCCAGGCCAGAAGTAGCAACAAAATTGCCAAATGGTGCACCTTATAAATTCTCATGAATTTGTTTGTGGTCCCTCAATTAAGCGATGTAGTTGTGACCTGAACATTATGGATTTGATTACTCACCGTAAAATAATTATACCTCAGAACTGCATGTTCACTACCTGGGTTTTTGGTATAATTTCACTTTAGATTTTTAGTGTATGGTTTTGATTGGTCCAGATATTTTTTTGTTATATTTTATATATTCACAGATGTTTCTGATGACCTGCCGACTTTAAAATTGCATTATGGGGTTTGTGGTCCAAGCCTGTGGTCTAACTGGTGTGAAACTACTTCCGCTCACCATGCATGTTCTGAAAATGTACTGGATCGATATATGTACCCATATTTTGATTTCGAACCACTTCTATGAATTATTAATAATAAACAATACAATAATGCGGTATCAAAAACTGTATGGTCATGTGACTGTGTGTGATGTTTTAAACCTTTTCCCTTCAGGACATGAAAGACCAGATGTCTTGCCCCATGGCCCAAGCAATGTCAGACAGGAAAACCAGACAGGTTGGTCATAGATTCCGAAGTTATTTCTTTTTATTTGTAGGTTTCAGAGGGAAAACGAGACACTTATGCGTAAAGTACTGCAATGACAAACTGAAAATCATAATTGAAGCGTTTGCTCCCACAGCAGTAATCTTCTTGCAATTTAGCTTAAGAGACCAGTCTTTTAGAGGCTTTCTGACTTTAGAGATCCCCTAGCCCGAGCAAACATTCTCGACAAACGGTTTCCCTTCTGACAACACACTTGCCCCTCGAGCTCCCGGCTGCAGGCAGGAACAGAGGGATAGCAGTGTGTGGTGTTCCGGGTTGAGTCTAAAACCTGCAGAAGGAGAAAGCCAATACAACAACTCAATGAATAAACAACACGGAGAATATCACGGGAGCAGAACACGGATGAAGTCCATATCCTCTCTGATCGTATTCTGATGGCTGTCAGAGAGTCTACAGCTGTCCTTACATTAGCTGCTCAGCAAGCGTACGTGGTGTTGCGGTGTCTGACCACCGACGGTATTTTTGTGCCAGTCATGCGTTGGTCTTTCACTCTTCTTTCTGTGCCTATCGAAAGTAATGGCTTCCAGTTGGTCCTTCCAGATCTGCAGGGCATGACATTAATGTTTTCACCCACTGGCCAGAGTGGCTTGTGAATTCTAAAAATCACCGGCCATTTTCAACATTTTACCAGCCACGTTACCTTTTACAATATAACACAACCTGTTTTGTTACATGCCAGAGTGGCTGCTAGAGTAGAAAATCTTACCAGCATTTGGCTGGTGGCAGGTGTTAATTTCACACCCTGCATCTGTGAAGTTTGTAGGCGTTTCATGTGAGTGGATCTTCATGATGTTTACACCCGTCAAACCATTTTCCCCTTTGGAGTTCATGAAGTACCTGTCTTTTTACTGCAGCTTACAAATGTGCGCACTTTCATAATTAGTCCTGGTTACAGAATCAGCATGTTTCTAATGATACCCACGGCATACGTTTCCCCCTCTCTCAGGGTTTGCTGGGGGACAGCGTATCTCAGGGTATGGCATGGCAACCAGGAGCAGACAAATACAGCCGGCTGGACCGCGAGCTACACACCGCCAACTCCCAGTTCATTGAAGAGCAGCACTCCCAGCAGCAGGTAAGCGTGAGTCTTCATCACTCCAAGGAAATGACATATAGATACGTGTGCTCATAACTACACTAGAATGAGTGCCAGCATGTACCTCACAAGAGACCTGACACAGTTTCCCTTTTTACCTCATCAGATTTTTTTCTACCTGCTTCATTTTGTTTGGCTAGCATGTGTGTCAGTCTGCAAGCTAACACCAGTCCTTCCTTGAACATATGAAATAGAAGTCATTTTTTTCATCGCTTTTTTTGGGGTGTTTCATTTGAAAATACTTTAAGTGGAAATTTAAAAATGGTCTTTTCCAATGCAAATACTGAAATACTTGTACAATAATGTATTTGAACCAGGTCTGGCACACAGGCACACACCGTGTTATTTACTTCCTGTCCTCATTGTTTTTTATTGCAATAACAATAAAGAGCCCACACTCAGCTTGGCGGGAGGCACTTCCTGTCATAATGTGAGCCAGCTCAGTGTGCCCATGGCTATTTTTGGAACTTTGCTGTATTGGTCTGGTCCACATTGTGAACTTGTGTTCATGCTTGACCCATTTGTATATTGGCTGCTTGTGGACCAACACTAAGTATATGTACTTATGATATGTATGATATATGTAGGTTTATGAATGTTAACTGTGTGTGCGCGTGCGTGTATCAGTTGATTGCGGACCAGCAGGATGAGCATCTGGAGTTGGTGTCAGGCACCATTGGGGTTCTGAAGAACATGTCCCAGAGGATTGGCAATGAGCTGGATGAGCAGGCTGTGTAAGCTTTTTACTCTGTGAATCACATTATCTGCAATAAGACAACCGAACACAGTTATGGGGAAGTAGGCGTGAAAATACATTTGCAATTATACACAACAAATTGCTGTATAGCAATATTATCCTGAAATTGTGCTAATCCTGATTAAGGTGGGTTTGGGGAACTGGTTTTGCTGCTTAAGATTTTAAATGAATGACATTATGTATTTATATTACTCAGATTAAGAATTTTGTACCCACCGTCTCAGCCTGTCTCCGCCTACTACACAATTTTGAAAAATACTTTGTTGGGTGAGCGAGGCAGAGGGGTGGGGGAGGAGGCGGAGGGAGGAGCTGTGTCCAATTGTCATTTGCATAAATGAACGTATAAATGTACAAATGACTTTGTATAACTCGGATCAATCTGTTAAACTAGATGTTGCTGATCAAATATGAATCAAGATTCAGCAACTGCATGGCCT
The DNA here is from genome assembly GCA_029718625.1 of Synaphobranchus kaupii. NCBI lineage: Eukaryota > Metazoa > Chordata > Actinopteri > Anguilliformes > Synaphobranchidae > Synaphobranchus > Synaphobranchus kaupii. The sequence continues at coordinate 109,135,049 of CM056377.1, read as the reverse complement.
ATTTCTCACCTCAAATATTTTCAGAAACGTATTTTAGTGGACTGTTTAGGAGGAATAAGACAGTTTATGAACGTAGTGGGTCTAACCAATCAGTTGCCGGCTGTTTCTGTTGTGGGCGACAACAATTATCCATATGACGTAGAGGTACCTCCAAAGAGGTACTCTGACATCACGATTGGGGCGGGGGCAGTGTGGGGAGCAGAACGGTTAGAGGTCAGCACAAAGACGCTTTTCTACCAGTTTCTTATGATATAAAATATTATTTCAGAATTGCTGAAATAATGGAATGGATGAATAAGTTTCATTATAAGGTAGGCATACAACCACATTTACAGTGGGGGAAAAAATGATCTAGGGTGTACTTACCTTTTAAATTAATTGGTCCTTCACCACATGAGAAATGTCACTGACCAAGGGAATAGGATCCCTCATCTCTGTAGATTTCAGTATTTCAGTGATGCATGCTGTTGTTTTCTGGCTGAACAATGGCTTTGGAGAAAAATATATAGTAGATTTAGCTGTGCTAGACAGTGGCCCGATTGCTGTAGCACCCCCGTCGGAGAGCCAAACTGTAGGTTCGCTGAATTTAGATGAATCTAGACAGATCAGCCATTTGTGGTCAAGGTTAACCAGTGAGGCATGACACGCATTTGATTTTACACCCCAGGTGGCTCTTCACTGGCCGCCTGAGCACAATGCTCAGCTTTATAGAGTACCGCTCTGGACTTTACTGATGACCGCCAGACTCTGCCGGGATGTTCACACGTGTGTTTGATATCACGTTTCCCCCTCTCCTCGGTTTGCAGGATGCTGGATGACTTCTCCCACGAGGTGGACAACACCCACTCACGGCTGGATAATGTCATGAAGAAGCTTGCTAAAGTCTCCCACATGAGCAGTGGTGAGCGCCGTCCCACACAGCACGCGCCAGCTCTGTCCGTGTAGCCACAGCGAAGAGCACTCAGCTCAGTGGCGTAGCAGGTGTTCTGTGAAGGAACTCGTAGTTATTAAGCACATAATGTAGGCGCTCACAGATAAGTCACTTATAAAAATTTGTATGTGGGGAATTAGTAAATTGACTTAAATCCAAGAAGCCCACTGAAACATATTTGTGAAAATTATATTGTTTTTAGGGATGTTTGAGGTCATGCCAACAAATCAAAGCAAAACAGGTGTTTATACACTGAAAAGATCTTGGCTGAGGTATAGCACAATTCCAAGAGTTTCTGTGCCATGTGATGGGATTAATGTAGAAGTGTGATTTACATTAACTAATATATGTAGGAAAAGGAAGCTATTCAAGCACATTTTGTTGGGAGGTGTTTCTGGGCTAGACATCCTGGAATCAGCCAGGGCCTCTCTCCGGACAGGAAGGAAAGGTGTGGCTTTCTGAGGATGGCGCCTCCTAATAAGGCATTGTTTTCAAACACCAGGAAACCCGACCTGTGGCCCTCACAGGAAGTGCTTGATGCAGAGACAGGAAATAAGATGAAATCTCGCCTTTTTTTTCACCAGGACGTCCTGTCAGTTTTATTTTCCCGAGGTTTTGCTGAGGTTTCATAAAACTTCATTGTATTGCATTTCCCTGTCCGCATTCCTATTAATTGCTTTTGGACAGTCCCACAGTAATGAAAATGCTAAAATTGCCATTTGTTTAACTGAATGCAGAACACAGCCAAGTTGGTGCTCTCCTTTAATAGTTCCTGTGACTTCACAGCATTTTCTAAGCAGTATAATGACCTGTATGTCTCCATATAGTTTTTTTCTTTGCTGGGGCAGCATTTGTTTAATAGTGCTTCTCCTCTCTCTTCTTCTCTTGCAGACCGAAGACAGTGGTGTGCTATCGGGGTTCTCCTGGCCATCCTCTTCGTCGTCCTCATCCTCTTCTTTGTTCTGTGATGTCACCACTGTCCACCATCGTCACCACTACACGATTCCCTCTCTTCCTTTCTCTCCCACTGTTTTTGATGGACTACTGGTCCTGAACTGGGGGTTAGAATGACAGTTACCACTAATATATCTTTTCCTTCTCATCTCCAGATGAATTTCTACTGTACACAATCAGGTTTGCACCCCTGAACATTTATTTTTATTTATTTTCCCATTGCCACCAAATTAGGGGGAAGTTGGTTCAGGCGGACAAGCATGCATGGTTATTTTTCAGTGTTTGAATATTAAATCTTGAATATGTTGAAATGGAACTAATCAGTAAGCTCGGCTGCAGTGCAGTGATATCAACATTGGCTAAATCTTGCCACAACAGACATTTGGTCACTGTGTGGAGCAGTAGTGTTCCACACCACTGAATGTACATGAAAGGAATTATGCAGCATTCAGTCCTAGAGAGTTTTCGGCCAAGCAAATGCAATTTTTCTTCAAGCTTTTATTCTGATATATTTGGCTTCTGTTGGCTTATTCTGATGGAGTATGAATACTTCCATGTGATTATATGAAATTTTCTGTTTGTTTCAGGGGTGTAAATCAGGACTCCGTTTAAAAATTGAAAGAAAAACACTGCCACCCATTTGAGCAATGTCAATTCATTGGCTTCTTCGTGTTCCTTTCCACTTTCAGTACGTCCCTTTTTGGGGCTGCACCTTTGTCTGTTGAAGGCAGTATGTTTAGAAAGAATACTGGAGTGCTATGAGACGGACCAGTATTACTACTAGGGAGAGGGTGTATTACTAACCACACTAACTAACTGTAACATTTATTTTTTTTAACGTGAGCTTTCCTCATGAATTGCAGAGGTGTCAATGCAAGAAAAGAAATATGGAGATGGCATTGGCAGAGCTGCAGTGATCTCTGTCTCCATGCGTAGGGCACCGGTGACGATCATACATATTATTGGTATTACCACTAGGCTGGTGCAATAGTGTGGTTTTCAGTTTTTGTACTATAGTTTGCCCCGAGCTGAAAGCCAGGCAATATTCATGCCGTCTGATTGACCTTATCATTAACTCACCTGGGGAAATTGCTGGTCATAATCCCTTCAACATTTAATTGACTCTGTTGTCTATGAATGGTGGACTGGGATGTAAATTAAACTTTGCTCAAGCATCCCTTCATACATTTGACTAAGTAGTCAAAGTTCATGTCTTCCACATTTCAGGCATTCCTCTGTGTCTGTTACAGTTGATCACTCCAATGTAGATTTTAATTGAGGCTTAGGCACTCCCAGGTAGTTTTGTCCAGTGACAAAGCAAAGTGGGGCTTATTGACCAGAGTAAAACTGATATTTGGTCTGGGGGATTGAGAGCCTGTAGTGTGGGCTGATATCATGCAGCTAGCCTGTCAATATCGATTGTGCCTTCAGGTTGACGAGAGTCTGAAGTGTGATTGATCAGACATTGCCTTGCCCAGCCAAGGTACATCTGCAGTGAGCGTGATCAGCCAACATGAAGGGCTACATTCCTGTGAGTGAGGACTGTACGGTGATGCTGCTGAACTGTGGTTCAGCTGCGGTGGAAATGTGAAGTATGTGTGACTACTATGATGGCTAGAATGCTGGATCTAACCAGCTATGTAACCCACCAACCCACCAGTCCAGTCTCCCTAAGATGGATCAGAATCAACCCTTCCCGTGAAGACATCTTTAAGTGAATTGAATAACTATTCTGAGATGCACTGAACATATCTCTTATATATGAGCACCTATACTGAATACAGAGGTTTTCTGTGAGGAACTACTTTCCTGTGAGGTAACTTTCTTTTGTTAACTCGCATTTGGGTCTTAAGAAGAAAGAAGAAATAATGTTATTGTCCTAAAAAAAATAACACTACAAGCTAACTGTGATCATTAAAATCAAATGTACTTACTAATATTATGATTTAAACACCTGTTATTTTCGTTTATGGTTGATTTGTATGCTCTTGTTTGGTTTATGTGTGCATTTAAAGTTGGTCAGAGTGTTTACGGACTGTCACACTGTTGCACAGTGTAGTTTGTTGGTAGGAAGAATATTTTTACAGGGAAATCATTTTTAAAGTTGAATATGCGGTGCTTTTAATTTGGTAGTGTAATGGGGGACCCAGGAGGCAAAACAATAACCATCTTGCTCTGGGTTCCATTTTAAGAAAGCAATGTAAAGAAATGTTAGTATTGCTTTGACTGTGGTTCGAAGACTGTTTCAGAAGCATTAAGGCCTTTCATATGCAACACTAAGGGAAAACGATAAGTGTACAATCACATCACTAGTCGTGTAAGGTGGTGATGAATTTGAAAGACAATATGTTGGAGAATTGGCACATGGATGCTATAAATCATACGTGTAAAACTACTGTATATGTTGCTACTCTTGTCTGGCTTGCGTTCATGCTGCTGGAGTGTGCGGGCATAAATTTCTCTGCTTTGTGTCCTAAGAACTCGGAACCTCAACGTTCGACCTCCAGTTCATATCCCTGAGTGTCTATCTGTGTGGTGTTGAGTTGCAGGGACTGAGTTCTGGAAAATAAAAAGCTGCAAAATAATTTTAAAAAAAGGCCCAGTTTGTGCTCGTCTGTGTATATTCTGTGCTAATTTCTCGTCTTGATTGTTCAGAGATGTTTTGGAAGAGCATGGTTGACTGAGCTGTGCCTCAATTTTGAGTATTAAAAAGGGAGCATGGGCTGCATTCGAATCCGAAATGTATCCTTTCTTCCTGTCGTTCCCTTCCCTTGCTTCAAGGGGGAAATCCCCAAAATGCCAGGATGAAATATGGCAGCCACACCAAGTGTGATTCGGATCCAATTTAAGAAAGGGGAGGGAGTAATTATATTCCCTCGCTCCCTGGTTTATCCTCCCTTCCACCAAGGGTATAAAATGCAAGCTTCCAGCAAGAAGGGAATCCCACAATGCAATGCTCCACATGGAAAAAGTGGGCGGTCACCACAGAACTACACTGCCCGGCCAAAAAAAAAGTCGCCATTGCACCCGTCATGCATAGTGCCCACTGTACAAGCCTCTGGAGGCAGTGTTATGATCTGGGGTTGCTTCAGTTGTCAGGTCTAGGCTCAGCAACATTATGCAGCAATAAAATGAAGTCAGCGAAGTACCTGAATGTACTGAATGACCAGGTTATCCCATCAATGGGCCTATGCCAGGATGACAATGCCAAGATTCATCAGGCTCAAATTGTGAAAGAGTGGTTCAGGGAGCATGAGGAATCATTTTCACACATGAATTAGCCACCAGATTCCTGACCTTAACCCCATTGAAAGTCTTTGGGATGTGCTGGAGAACACTTTACGGAGTGGTTTGACTCTCCCGTCGTCAATACAAGATCTCAGCCAAAAACTTATGCTACTCTGGATGAAAATAAATGTTGTGACATTGCATAAGGTTGTCGAAACAATGCCACAACAAATGCGCGCCGTAATCAAAGCTAAAGGCGGTCCAACGAAATATTAGAGAGTGCAACTTTTTTTTTGGCCGGGCAGTGTATGTGGCAGTCACATTTCAACTCTATGGTGTTGCACTTCTGAAATGTTGCGAGGGCGGTTCGGTTCCGTTTTTGTTTGTTTCTCGTCAATCCTCCCTTGCAGAGCACCTTTTAAGTTTGCTTGCTGCATGTAGCAAATTGCGTCACAAGATAGCTCCCTCGAGGGAAGACAGCAAGGGAAGGGAGTGTGTTAAATTGGATTCGAATGCAGCCATGGTCTGTGTGAATGGGTGGAGGTGGAAAGGGGTAAATACAGCAGACCTTTTTGGGTGTGATACAACACCCACCATTTGACCCAGCCAATCGGCAGGCTCTGCAGAACTCCTTGAATGGAGTGCAGTTGATTAGCTGTCCACACCTAAAGTGCTCTCGGTGGGCAACACTTCCTGTCTACCTGATTGTCAGAAGGTTGTTCGCTCACTAATCTGCAGTTTTGAATGTTAGCATTAAATTATAGTGCATTTTTTCAACAAATGTTAAACTAATATTTAGAAGTTTTAAATCTGAAAATGAATAATAAGCCTATATAGCCTAATGTTTTTGCATCACAAAGTCCTATTTGCTGATAGAGCCAATACAGTTCTTTGTGACAGTGCTATCATTTACATTAGGAAGATGACTGAATGACTGAGTATCACCGAACAAGGCGAGGTGACTCCTTAATCAGTCATTAACCCATCCCCCCCAACACCCCAAGAAAAGGAGCAATGTTCTGATAGGTGGATTTTTTTTATAAATGGGTGTGGCATGTCTATAGAAGGGATAATTACTGAAGATTGTCAGAAGATTGTTCATTCCCTAATGTACAGTTTTAAATGTTAGCATTATAGCACATTTTTCAATAAATGTTAAACTAATATTTAGACGTTTTAAATCTGAAAATGGATAATGCGCCTATATAGCCTAATGTTTTCACATCACAAAGTCCTATTTGCTGATACAGCCAATCCAGTTCTTTGTGACAGTGCTATCATTTACATTAGGAAGATGACTGAGTATCGCCCTAACAAGGCGAGGTGACTTCCTCCTCAATCAGTCATTAACCCATCCCCCCCAATACAGCAGTGTTCTGATAGGCGGATTTTTTTTAGAAGTGGGCGTGGCACGTCTATACAAGGGATAATTACCGACGGATGTGTCTGTGCGGGGGGATGGGGGTCCGGCCGGCAGCAGGTGCAGGCTGCAGGTTTCCAGCTTGGCCCTTTTTATCCACAAAGAGAGAGGGAGACGGAAAGGCAGCTGAGCACACGCCCCCGTGGGGAAGAGGCTACGGGGCTGTAGCAAGCTGCCTGAGACAGCTGGGCTCATTAGCATTGCAATGCAGGCCCTGAAACCGTACGGAGAGGGACAGACAGAACAGGCAGTGTGGAGGGAGGTGACTCAGAGCAGCACTAAGGGAAATTCACCACATTCAGTAATGCTTCTCTGCGCCGCACACCCACGGTAGCATGGAAAAGCAGCTTTGCAACCGTGATCAAAAGGAGCAGGAAACAGGAACTGCATCTACTAAATCATGGGCCCAAAGACAAAATACCTTAAATCTCAGTTGGGTGTTAAATATCACCTTTTGTTAGCAGTCACCAATTGTAATCAACTTACAAAAGAATGTTAGTGCATGTACTTACACTGTGCCCATAGGAACATCGGTAGAGCTGGGTTATAACCAAAACCAGAGGTCGCCCGACTGCTTACATGTGAGGCTGGCTCTGTCCGTCCCACAGGAACTGAAACACAGTATTTGAGCTTGCTATATGGCAAGTTCAGAAACATGAGAGGCTTTTGCCGTTCAAAATGTACAAGCTAAAAAGACAGCTTGCTGTTTGAGGGCTAACGTGACATTTATATGCCTACAGATGTAGGCGTTGTCATATACCCACATAGCTGGCGGCTCACCACCGGCCCCCGTTTTCACATTGGGTGAATTAGCAGCTTTTCAGCAATGCAGATTACTGCACCTGTGTCTGCATGGACCCAGTCTCTCACATCGCCCACACCAATTACGCACATGCGTGAGAGATGTGTCTCCAACACATTTACAAGCCCCAAGCCACAGGAAACCACAACGGGAAGTTACAATCTTCTTGAAAATATATAACCGGGGATATTACCACCGTGTGAGAAATGCAAGAGCCGATTAACCTTTTCCATTTATTTTGATTAGATTGTGTGTGTGTATTTCTAGCACTGTGTGTGTGTGTGTGTGTGTGTGTTTGATCTTTGTTAGTCCACCCCTGGTGGGGGATATTGTATTGATCATTCGCCCCTCCCCCATGGCAGCTCCCCTCTCTGGTTGTCAGGCCACCTGAGACCCTGAGCTCCTCACACATCTGTCACCACCTCTCCATCCTGCCCTTCCACCACAGCCCCCCCCCCCCCTCTTAAAGGGAAATGGGCCCCATGCTCTCAACTCATTCATTCTTTACAAATATATGATGGGACACCAGCAAAGGATGCTGTGCTTCTTTTATGGTTCTTCACCAAATCAAATGGGTGCTTTTTAATTGAGGAGCTCATATAGTGGTTTCAGTGCACGGATCTGTGTAGGACGTGGATATGTTAGCTCAGATAACATACAACTGAACACTGAGCATTTATAGAGCAATAATATGCCTTCCACAGCATGAACCGAATGCGGCCATCTTAAGTCCTTCTCAAGAGTAAGCCGACGTATCGAAATAAGCCTTACATTAACACAAGACACACATTGAAATATTTTATTTGCCTTGTATTCAATATAAATAAGAGTAACAAAATGCATGGGTTGTGTGACAGGGAAATTTCAATTTCACTTTTTTGTACACTTTAATACTGACAGGTAAGGAAGGGCACCACATCATTGGTGGTTCGTGATTATCACACTATCACTTTCTGGTTCTACTTTTTTCCTAAGTTGTGAATACTGAGATGGCAAAACAGCACACTGCATATTTCATAATTGCAAACCACCACATCAGCTCTTTGTCTCCTTGTGCAGTTGAAGGGGTCACACTATTGCACATTTTTGATAGAATATGGTGCAACGACGGCAGAATGTATTGTCTGCTTTTGAAATCATTCTGCCCACCTCTATGAGGTAAGTGAGTCATAGACAGCTATGACAAACGATGACGCTCCACCACTTTCGACTGCAGGTCGAATACAGGCAGACTGGACCAATGAATGAACCCGGAATGTCGTGAGACGTCAACAACAAGCGAAAGACAAATGATATTTGCCTTCTCTATGATTACTTATCGGATCCCAAGGGAACCTGATCCAATTTAAAAGACTGTGCATAAAATACATAAAAATGGAAAAGATGTTTTTCCTTGGCAGACCCAGAGGGAAAGCACCCAGATAAAGACCTATAGTCTGATCCACAAACACCAGGAATAAGACATTTGACTGTGGCTTGGAGCCAGGTCAGTCGTGGCCCTCATCTACACACATTGAACCATTTAATGTACTGTTGTTTGGCATCATTTATAAACAAGACAGTAAATTACCCTCCTTTTTAATGATCAAAAACGGTGAGGGAAAAACATCTTCCACGATCATTCATTAAAATCTTGTTAATCTACGGATTTCTCTACGTCAAGGGAAAAAAAGGATTGCTGGCCATGTGAGGACTTGCATGTGGCCAAATTTGACTATTCGGTTCAGTGTAAAAACCTGTTGGGGAGCAGAAAGTGGTTAATGAGAGCACGTGCCCTCATTCGAGAACAGGCCATGGAAACATTTCTTATAACACACACACATAAAACTCCAAAGAGCAGTAATCTATGCTGTGCTAAAACTAACTCAACTGAAGGAAAATAAAATCCTTGAGTCGTCAAATACATTAAAGCTTTGAATTAGAAAATATTTTGTCATCCATATACTGGAGTGAAACCTATCATTGTACATACTTTAAAACCGATCCTTTTTGGGTATTCCTCTGTGATCTGATTTCCCCACAATCCTCTCGTACACTTCAGAACAGCTGAGCAAACCTCGGGTTTTATGGCTGTTGATACAGGGAGTAGTAAAGCTCAGCTGAAAGATCAGCTCAGATCTGTCAGCTGCTCGTGTTCTGACTGGGCAACATTAACTGCGCATCTTAATCCATTACATTTAGTTCTGGCTTCATCAAATGTATGTTTGATGTGGTGCTTTATCATCTCACAAGTTCAGTGAATATCCCAGATTTGAGATTGGTTGGAGATTGCGTTTAGCGTTTCAGCAAAAACGAGGAACATCTCCATCTGTAGGCCTACCATTTCATCCTTCTTAATTCTGGTGTTGCAAATTCTAAGAAGGTTTTTTTTGTATTTATGTGAATTAGGTAAAAGATATTTCATCAATGTTATTCATTGCTGTTTTGAGAGGTCTCTTGACTGAAATCATGTTCAGTTTGTTTCACGTTCCTACGACGACCATTCAAATTATTACTCGTTCCTATCTATGTCTGTGTCTCACAACTGTATTTGGTAAGCATGGTTTCTACAGTAAAATGTTTGTATTGCACAGAGGTGATCCTAATCTGGGTTGTCTACGAGGTACAAGGCCAGCTATGTTTTTAAGAGGATGATTATTGAGTTTTGTTATCTTTGAGGAAACACAGTGGCACTGGAAGCTCTATGAAGTGCTGATTAATAGTCAAGGTAGAGGCAAGGTTTCACTGCACTGCAGGTCACATTTTTGAGATCAGGTACGAAAAACCTTGAGGAAAACAGGTGTTAGGATTGACTTTTCAGAATCTCAGTTCAGGGACTTAAATTCACCGCAGACACATTCTGTGAATAAATGCAGTGCTTTCCTCCCTGTTGTACCCAATGAAAATGAAAGTAGAGAAGCTGAATTTCTCCTCCGCTGGTTTGTTCTCCCGGCTGCTCCTTGTATGAGTATTTCGTTGCTGTTTTGGTTGCCTCTTGGGTCTTCCCGCTGCTCACTAAAAGCCGCTCTGACAGTCGCACTCTGTAACAGGCTTCTGTCCTTTGACGGGCCGCGCTGTCGCGTCACGCTCGCGGTTCCCCTCGCCGGCCGCTCTGTGGGTCAGCGCTGGGCCTGCCGGTGCCTGAGCACGCGGATGGAGGTGCTGCAGTCCTGCGTCATGATCCGCGTGACCTGGTCCAGACTCAGACCCGCCACCTTCTCGCCGCTCACCTCCAAGATTTCATCCCCAACCCCCAGCAGCCCCGCATACAGCTTCTGTGTGCTGCTGTCTCCCATCTCCTCTACGTACACACCTGAAACACACACACACATAATGGTTTGATTACATCCATTCTGTTGTGAAAAGAGCAATTCAAGGGCGGCTGATTGAGTCGTTTAATTAAATCACCTGTATGTAAAGAGACCCTGTAATTGAATCAGTCGGTATTTTACTTTACTGAAGAGGCGTTTCTAATACCTGAGTCTGGCCGACCTTTGCCCCGGGAGATAAGAAACCCAAAGGGGCCGTTGGGGGGCCTTCGGAGCTCCAGGAGCAGGGTCCCGTCTGGGAAGGCCTGGGAAACTCGGCCCACAGAGCGCACTGCACTGGGACTCCCCACGTCTTCCACACTCAGAGCTCGCTGCAGCCCCCTGCTGGACACACGCGGCAGGGCGCACAGGGTCAGGAAGGTGGACGTGGACACAGATGCACTTCCCAGAAAGAGGCGGACATGAGTGGAAGAATAGATTTACTCTAGATGTTGGCACACACTGACAGAACGACGCTAGCAGGTCAGCAAATGACTGAACACAGAATTGCAGTACAAACAGCTGCATGCAAACATGCAAACACATGGTATTCTCTTTAAATATATATATATATATATATACTACAGTGGCAGCGTAGTATAATGGTTAAGGAGCTGGAAAGGTTGCAGGTTCGATTCCCAGATAGGACACTGCCGTTGTACCCTTGAGCAAGGTACTTAACCTGAATCACTTCAGTAAGTATCCAGCTGTATAAATGGATATGTATGCAGGGCCGGCCCGTGGGTCTGTTGGGCCCTAGGCGAGATCTTGAAAATGCCCCCCCCCCCCCCCCCCCCCCAAAGGCGAGATTTTTTTAAACTACGAGGGGGCCCTTAACCCTTTCGGGGGCCCTAGGCGACTGCCTATAAGGCCTATAGGACGGGCCGGCCCTTTATGTATGTAAAAAACAAATAATAAAAAAATGCTAAAAAGTTGTGTACGTTGCTCTGGATAAGAGCGTCTGCTAAATGCCTGTAATGTAATGTAATGTATAAAGTATATATGTGTGTGTATACAGTACACACAGTCGACAAAAACACTTTATTTATTATTTGAAAGCATTTATGTGGGGTGTAAATCTTCTCATAGTGTATTTGCAACCATAGCTACACATAATATCAGAGATTATACAGCAGATGTTTACATATTTGGAATTTAACCCCGTGTGACGTTTTATTCTGTGACAGAACAGTAAACAATAGCCCCAAGCAAAATATATGAGGCACAGCCAAAGGTAATGTACAACGCCGTGGCCAATATACAGTACGCAGATATTACCGCAGTAGCAGCAAGAGAAGCATACTGTCATCCCACCTCCTGTGAGATTGATGGTAAGCCATTTATAGACCGCCCTTGTCATGCAGCTCTCAGGTTTCTGACTGGCTCTCGAGGAAGGTGATGCAAGCGTTGCGTCTCGAGTCACAGTGTGTGGGAATTTCCACTCAAGACTCCTCAAGGGTTTGAGGCTCTCGTGTGACCGCCCGGTACGGGACGCGCACGCTCGCTGGCTGTCCGCGAGCGCCGCGCGACTTAAGATGGCCCTCGTCATTCCTCTTCCTCCCCTGGCACGACCGCAGGTTCTATTTTTATCCCCCCGGTGGCGGCGGCACATACCGCCGCGCACGGAAAGCATTCAGGAGTTGCACAACACACCAGCTGCCTGCGCATACAGGGAACGCGTGAGCTACCCTGAGCACTCGCCAAATCCCCCTCCACCCGGACAAAACATGATTTATGATACGCTTCATTCATAAATGATATGACAACAGTCAGACGAGTCAATCAATGCACTAAGTTTGGAATAGCCATACAATGTCCATAATTACAGCAATTAATAGTAATAATTATTTAATTTATCATTTTCAGGGCACATATTGAATAATCATTAAGAAATTATTGTAATTAGCACCACAAGAAATTATTCCCTCCAGCATTTCTTAATCAGGAACCGTTGAAAGGAATTAACCATTCATTTCCTTTTATGGTGTGTCCATCAATCACATCTCCACGGGCGGTTCTGAAGGTCGCTTTGAGGCTTAACTGGAGCTCTAGAGCTGTCGCCTGAGCTTTAAGAGTGGAAAATGCAGCCAAGTCAGAATTCAGTTAAAAGGCAATGCCATACTGTACATAAGACCGATTATTTTTCATGTCAGTGGAAGTGATGACCAAAGTGCATTCTCTGCATTTCTCTTGAACTACGGACTTGTGTTGTGTACCTTTCTGTGTTGTTATCGCCAGACTCTATTCTGTGCGAGTCTGTTTGCACTTTAATCTCCAGTCAGTGAATAGTTCGACGGTAAATGCCCTTTTGAAAGTTGCTTTGGCTAAAGGTGTCATCTCTGTTTCACTCCAGGTCACTCCCTTACTCACTATACCTGTTTTGCCTGTTTGTATTGTTTCTTTGTCACGTACAAAAATGGTTTATTGTCCACCCATAAAAAAATGCATCGCTCATTGCTAACACATGGCACACAGTCTTTTGTGTATCCAACTTAAAGTGCTGCGCCAGACCCCAAACCAGCCCAGACTCCCAAACCAGCCCCCAGAACCAGCCCAGATCCCCAAACCCATTGCATTGATGACCCAGTCCACCGGGTATTTCCTGTATGACATCAGATGAAGCTCTCAATTCCTAACCGTTTACTTGCTACCGGAGGGCCTGCCAGCATGCGCGATTAAACCGCTCCAACTTGTGGCTACTCATCTGCTTTCAATATCCTGAGATATGGGACATGCACGTAACAGCTCTTCTCCTTGCTCTCCACTGGCTACTAACTGCAGAGCAGCCCGAGAAGTTTAAAACCCTGGTGTTGGCTTATTGGGCAGCCAATGGGCTTGTCAGAAACCCTACACCCCAGCCAGGTCACTGAGATCTCCTACCTCCAATCAAAGCAGCCCCAACACTTATGAGGTTGTACCACTTTCTCTCGCCTCTTCTCCACCCTGAACCTCACCAGGAGTCCAGGCCCTCCAGGAAATGGTTTCAAATGTGCCGGTGTACATTTATATGTCAACATAAATATATATTGCACATTTCAACTTAAGCATATTATTATCCCAACATTATTTTATTTTCCCCAATTGTTATTTTAAGAGACGCACCGCTCCCCCCTTCCTATAAAAGCGGGAGATCAGAACATAAACCACATCCCCGTATTGCCATTCCTCCACATTCCTACACGATTTTCTCCCTTTTTAACCTTCAAACATGGCTTAAAAGAGCCAACATGGGCCTGCAGAACATAAAGGGGCTTACGCATTAAGGTAATGTTTCCAATGAGCATAGAAAAGCTATGCATGACAGATACATTAGGAAGAGATGGGTGCAAAATGCTAAATCTTAGCTGGTATCTGCATAAGACAGGCTGATTGGCTAATTGGGTGGAATGCATTAGTGCGCATCGATTCACCCTAATTAGTTGGTAATGGAAAAAGGATTATAAATCAACTGGGTTTTGATGCTGGCTGTGTATCACCTCTGCTGGGTGACCTTTCTGTGATGCTGTTAGATTAGAGAAGAAAAACAAATACAGTTTGGTCTTTTTCATTGAATAGATTACAGATTGATGCTTTCTGGAAAGTGTCTTTCGTAGGCCCAGATCATGCCTCCTATAGGGCATCTGAGATACACCAGAGACTTGGATTCATGCGAGTTACACAGTACCTATATGCCGGGCTGCAGGGTTGGTCTCCGGGCATGTATGCACTGGAACGGTCTCCCTTCTTCTTGGGGACCTGTAAATTCTGTACTGATGAGGCTTTCCGCAGCTGGGCAAATGGCGACCCCTGGTGGTGAAGAAATACATAACAGATTTTCATACAACAGTGGTTCCTGAATGGTAAAATCGTAACACACACCTAAAATTGAAACAAAATGTGAAAAGATTTCAAATGAAATATAATGCATTTACCGTAAGTTATAACGTTGCACCGTACGTCACAACAGATGTCTAAATTTGAACACCATAATACCTGCACCTCAGTACAGCTCGCAACACTTAAAGGTTGTATCAGCGATTTTGGGTGGAAACATAAATGATCACATTCATCTGATTTTTCCTCACGATCCGCTAGCTGCCCGCCCCATAAGCAGGCCGTCAAAAAACCGCGTCTCTGTAGGCAGCCTATGCTCCGAGATCGTACACAAAAACAATGGTACTACCAACTACTCAAAACCAAAATAAACAGTATTCCAACCAATCACAATGATCTGCACAAACGTGACGTCACTTCTGAAGCGAAATCCCAAACAAACATACTTATGAATAATTATGTTATGTTTTAAAAAATAGTGTTCAAGCATCCAGAATTATAACCACGTTAATAACGTTTGTAAGAAACCAAACCGTTTGTAAATCCGTCAAGATTTCAGCGAGATAAGAGTATTAGCGTTTGTGCAGATCATTGTGATTGGTTGGAATACTGTTTATTTTGGTTTTGAGTGGTTGGTAGTACCATTTGTTTTTGTGTACGATCTCGGAGCATAGGCTGCCTACAGAGACGCGGTTTTTTGACGGCCTGCTTATGGGGCGGGCAGCTAGCGGATCGTGAGGAAAAATCAGATGAATGTGATCATTTATGTTTCCACCCAAAATCGCTGATACAACCTTTAAGGAGCCTGCAACGTATTCAATGTCTGATCTGACTGCTATCGCAGTGTGTTTTTTTTTACCATATACTTATGACCCACCTCAACTCTTTCACAGGCTACTGGGGCATCTCCAACCACAGTTTGGGAGCCAGAAGAAGTTTATTGTGCAGTGGGTGAGATTTAGAGCAGTGTCTACGTTAACGATGCTGTCAGGAGCTGCTGGAGCTCACCATGCGCAGGGACTGGAGCGAGGGAGCCTTCTTCAGCTGGCCGTAGTGCTTGTGCGTGGGGTTGGGGGAGGCAGGGCTGCTCTTCGGAGAGAAGCTCAGCTGCTCCATGCTGCTGGAGCGCCCTTTGCTGTGCTTGCCCATGCTGTTGAGTCCCATGGCAGAGAAGAACCGGCGCAGCGACAGCTTTGGTTTGCTTTCTCTCTGGTCAAAACCTTCAAATACAACTCTCTTGTGCGACTCCGCTCCACTGGGTAAACGTACACAGAGGCAGACAGACAAAGCAGAGGAGAGAAACGGGAGGGTTAGGGTACAAAATCTACAATTGGGGTGCAAGTGTAGTATGACACCTATGAACTGAGCTTATAACCAAGAGGGTGCAGGTTTGATTGTGAAGCAGGGCACTGCTGTTGTACCCTTGAACATGGTACTTAACCCAAGTTGCTTCAGAAACTACTCAGCTGTATAAATGGATACTATACAAAATGAAAGCTGTGTGAATTGTTCTGGTTTAAAGTATGTGATAAATTGCCTAGAATGCAGAATGCGGCTATTGCTTTAAGGCCAGTAGAGGGCAGTGTTGTGTTAGAATGGGAAGCAGCTGAGACTGGCAGGCTGCTTGCTTTGACAACTATTTAATTAAAATAAATAAAAAACGTATTTTTGGTGATTCTTCACTTTGATTTGTGTGAAAGTCTTGGAGAAGGATCCAGTCACTTAAATATTAACATACAATACAGCAACGCAAATAAAAAAAACTTCAGCTACTACTGCTACACAATATGCAGAGTATGTACAATGTACAGTTCCCAAAAAGATACTCATCCTCACTACTCAGTCTGAGGTCTGTGATTGGCCGCTTACTGAAAGGTGCAGCGTGGGTACTCACTGTGTCAGGTCAGAGCTATCCTCCCTCAGATGCTCTGCTCTCATTGGTCCCCTGGCAGGGGCAGAGCACACATTGACTGACTCAAGGCACAGCTCTCCGTTAACCTGGTGATACTGGCCCACAACTGTAGAGGAGAGAACAGGCCAGTGAACACCCAGAGTGCACCATCTACCTAAGTTTACTTTTAGGGGAAGTGTACGTAGCCAGTGAATGATTCTGCTCTATAATTTATTGCATGATGGGAAAGAACCAACTTTTTGAGAGACAGAGAGAGAGAGGGAGAGAGAGAGAGAAATGGAACGGCAAGAGAGGGATGGAATGGTGGAGAAATACAGATGGAACACAATACCTAACTCCCTGACATAACCTATCGATATACCAATAAAATATCACTTGTAGCAAACTAGAAATTCAAATTTTTTGGTGCACATTGGTTTCATCCTGTGAAAGAATGTGTTCTAGTGTAACTTTACGTGTATAATTTACGGTAGTCCTTTAAAGCATACCGTAAACATTTGTTTCTGTAAAGCTTAGGCGGAATATTAAAATATGCTATGACTATTTTTGCGTTTGAGTTTGAAGGGAACATAGAAAAACAGACGAGGGCGCAGAGGGAGTTATCGGAGGAGTCAGAGCTCTAATTAAGCAGAGGCTCCGTGTGAAACGACCAGGCCTCTCTGGGGTAATCAGGCGGGGGCCATGGGGATATGCTGACAGCGGCTTCTCTCCGCGCGCCTGCTCACGTCACGCCGCCCCACAGAGCCCGGCGTGAGAGCTGACGCCTCTGACTCAGCCCCCATCACTGCACAGGCCTCTTCTCTCCGCTTCCATCCGAGCTCGGCCCCGCCCAGCCCGCTCACACATACACACAAAATCTAAAAACTGCACACATTCCCCCCTATGGCTCAAACCAGTGCCATGCCGTCTACACCACACAGTTTACCTCACTTTAACAAAAAAATTTGATGCTAAAATAATCTACTTGATTATTTTAGTGTTCAGACCCACTTTAGTCCCGATTTAGGGTAAATGCGTATGAGAATCTGGCTGACATATCCTTCTTTAACTCCAGTCTGAGCTCACAACAGTGGAGAAATAAATAATTTGGGATATATTATCACCGACAGCTCTCCAGGTTGGATTTGTGTGATTTATGCTCATATTTTCATTGTCAGACGTGGCTGCGGTGTGATATTTAAGGAGTGAGGTTTGTTACTCAAATTTTAACACTGTCATTCTACCCTTGAGAAAGGGTTTGAGCTGCGAATGTAACACTTCCAGCTGTAGAAATGTATGTATGTATGTTGCTCTGGATAAGAAAATGATGAACACATAATTCACTGTAATGCATTCCTGCTGCTGCACTGTAGTGAAACTTGGACATAAGCTACAACACGCCATCCACACATGGCCTCTGAACAACTGACTAAGCAGAACATAAACGCACAAAAACACATCTAGTACACACAGAGCTCCATCCCCTCAGGAGCCCTCTAAGTAAAGGTCGACTTACTTTCAAACTGAACAGATGGAGAGCAGATATAGGTCTCTGGTCTGATCTAGCTCTGTTCACCGTAAAGGCCTGTTTACTTTAATGGTGTAAGCCTCCCTAAATCTCCAGATTCTGAAACAAGTCTGACAACACAGTAATACAACATTCATTTCAACATTTTTCTCTGATGTGAAATCACGCTGGCGGTGAAGCCTTTGGCTAAAAGAGATTTGTGCGTGCTGTGCAGTTTAAGAAGATTTGTGCGTGTTTGGGCTGACCTGTTTCTTCCGTGGCAGGGTCCCAGGGATCCGTAACCTCGTAGTCACAAAGGCCTCTGGCTGGGGAGTACTTGAGGGAGGAGGGCCTGATGCAGGGGGCGGGGCCGGCGCTGGTGATGGACAGCTCGGGGGGGCAGGGCTTCAGGAGAGAGGGGCCGTCTTCCCTGTAGCTCAGCGCGGCACACAGTCGCTCCTCCAGGCTCTGGCGCAGAGCCTCAGGGTCAGCGGGCTGCTCCGGGGCGGCTCCGGGCGGGAGGCTGGGCTCCGGGCTGCACGGCTCCTCCAGGCCGTCCAGGTGAATGAGGCGGTACTCCGGCGAGGGCACGAGCTTGACCACGCGCTGCCCGCTGGGCCGGTTCTTGGGCCCGGACTTCAGCGCCGATTTTATGGGCAGCGCATTGGGGGGAGTGTCTTTGACGGGAAGGTGGCCCGAGACTTCGACAAAGGGCGGCGCTGGAGCCCCGTCAGCGGCCGGGGAGGCGGGCCGGCGGCCTGACCCTTCCGAGGCGTAGGGGTTTGGCGGCAACGCCCCTGCCGCGCGCCTCGGCCTGCGGGCGGACGCCTCCGGCGGCGACGGCGCGCCGTGGCAACTGCCCGCCGCCGCCATCCTCGCGTACGGGCCGAGTCCCGCCTCCTGCCTGCCGTCACCTTTCCTGCTCCTCCTCTTCAGCTTCCCCAAAGTGGAGGCTCTCTCCCCCGCGCTGCCGCCGCCCGCGTTCTCCGTGCCCGAGTCCCGCTCGCCGGCGCCGTCCACCTCCCCGATGTAGGTCTCCTTTATTCGCTCGGTGCGTACCGTGCGGTCTGGGAGGTCGGGGGCGACCCAGACAGGTACAGTCTTCTCCTGGGAGTTATGTTCACAGGCCGTCTGTGTGGGGTGGCAGTTTGAGTTCAGGCTGAAGTGGGAAGCCGAGGCACCCTCCAGGACAGTCCCACAGGAGTTGCACTTCCTGCCGGCCGCCTCCTGTGGCGCAGCCTTGTTGTGGGTGCCGCCGTTCACGGCTCCCCTCTCCTGGTTCCTCCTGGTCTTCTTGTTCCACAGGGCGGTGCACTCTGAAGCGCGGTTAGCCTCCGCGGCGGCGCCGGTCTCGCCCTCCTTCCTGCCGTTGACGTAGGAGGAGAGGTTGGGCTTGGACACCAGCGGGCCCTGGGCCCTCTCCCCCGCTCGCCGCCGCTGCCGCAGGCGTTCCAGGTAGCGCACCTCGGCGTCCTTCTCGGACTCGTCCTCGAAGCGCACGCGCGTGGGCGACTGGCCGTGGCGGCGGCGGGGGCCGCAGGCGGAGTCGCCGCTGGAGGAGTCGCTCAGGTTTCCGGAAACAGCCGCCACGCCCTCCCTCCCCATGAGCGGAGCCCTGCGCAGTGGCAGTCCAGCCCTGGACGACGGCTCCCTGAGGGACACAAACACACACAAACACACACACACACACACACACACACACACACACACACGCCCACAGACATACATGAACACCACGCACATACACACACACACAGCAGAGTTTACACAGGGCTCTCTGCTTTCTCTCCACACATGGAAGATGAAGCTTAAATGCCTATGGAATTCCTTGTCTGTTGTGCGCTGGCTCCTGTTTCTCTAAGGCTTGTGCATTCCAGACGTGCTCTTTTTCCGCTTGAGGGAAGAGACATACTGTAATTAGTCTAACAGAGTTCTCCTCATCCAGACATTCGGCATGTTCCTGCTGGACACACAAGAACCTACAATATGTAGCCGTCTGGGAGAATCAGAAATCAAATTATGCAGTTTGGTCACACACAACAGAGTCTGAAGACAAAGCTGGACTTCATATCTCTTTAGGAAAAAGTGACCACCAGGGAGATTAGTAAAAGGTCATATTAAATGTGTGGCAAATATTTATAATAATCCGTCAGTTAAAGACTGGACATTGATGAAAACAACTTTATCATTACCGCTTTTACAGTCAACATCATACAGATGAGTGGTTATGGAGTTCTTAGGGTCACTCCAGAGGAACCACTGTACATTACTGCACTCCATAATAATGGATAATACCCAAATTCTTAAGTTTATATGGAGTATATAGTATTTAGTTTACTATTTAAGGAAAACAACTTTGTTTTACAAGTTGAAGACCATGATTATAAACTTAGAAGCCTACAATCACAGCTCAGTAGCATTCATTAAAACATTTAGGCAAAAAATATACTATTATGAGCAATTGGCACTAGTTTAGTAAATATGGGGTAAAATGCTGAGGAAGAACTAAAGACGCACTTGGAAATGGACTTGTTGGGGGAGTGTACACGGCACAGCTCTTTTGGGGCTCCCTGGGGAAGCAGAGTGCTGTGTTGCTGTAACGTGTTATCAGGGTAGCCACGGCTAATCTAGCTGTGCTCCAGGGAGGAGAGAGGAACAGCTGGCAGATATGACAGGTGTGGTGATGCAGGAAAGTAAATGAGACTTTACACGCATCAAATTGTCAGAAAAAATTTAAATAACAAAAACAAGAATGAAATGCTTAAGGTTCTGTTCGGCCATTTTAGTTGGTTTTTAATGTTTTTTCCTACCCAGTTATTATAACGCAAATTCGTCATTTGAGGATTTTGGAACTGATTTGTCATAATGATGTATTCTATCATGCCTTGGATCATTACTTAATAATACTTGTATAAATTTTAATATTACCTTTACTTTTAATATTAATATTACCACAATCTTTACTAAAAATTGGCATATAAAGCCACTGGTGGCCTTATAGAATAACCCTTGTGCACTGCTCTGAATCTACACTAATCCAACTAACCCGGGGATGATGCTGTACTTGGTGTGAATGGTACTCCTGCGTGTGTGTGTTTCATAAGTTCAGCTTGCTTGCATAACGTTCACAGCACAAATAGAGTGAAATCAACAGAAATAAACTGTGGTAGGAAAGGTAGCAGTGCTGCCTGGCTCCCAAACATAAAAAAGTGGAAAAAACTTAACAGTATCATGAATATAAAAGTACATACAGTATACTTAGCTATGTTTTACATTAGTACTGTTATGGCCATTTGAATTTAAGACCTCCGGGTTCTAAATAAATTTAATTTGAAGAATACAAAGCATATGTTCTGAAAACACAACATATTTCGGTTTGAAAGGAAATAGGAAAGCCACACAGTAAAACCAAAAACCAACCGGCACAATGATTCTTTTTCATATGTATCAGATGCACAGCACCTGTTGCGGCTGAACGCCCCGTCATCAGAGTTACAGAGCGTCAGCAACGGAGCAGCTGCTGCCTTTTCCCTGTTCCTCTCCATTTTAAAACACAAAAGCCCATAACTTACTCAGGATACAAACACCCCGCACTTCAGCCTGTACTCCCGCCCCGCGCGTGAAGGAACCGCTCGCAGTATTCCGACCGACGGACAGACACCACACACAAAGCAGCGGTCGCACACAAAAGCACGGGCCGGGGTGCTCGGCCCCCCCCGTCCTCCAACCGAAAACGAGGTGAACGAGAGGCGACGGGCAACAATTCCAGCCAAGATCGCCCTCGTTTAGAGGGGGCTGGGATCGGTAAGTGGGGGCTAGACGCCGGTTTGAGAGCTAAGCCTTTCCAGGAAACAGCGGAGCGAGGGCACGGCGACGCGCGAGGAAGCGCACACACACTTACGGGTTGTCCCTCTGGATGGGCAGGATGGTGTGGTCGGCTTTGACAGGGTAGGACCGGGCCTTCATACGCGCTCTCTCCAGTAGACGCTTGGCCTGCTCGTGCCGGGGACTCAGGGGCAGGTCGTCGCTCAGCACAAAGGCCCTGGCGTCCCAACGGGAGGGGGGAGGAAGAGGCACAAGAGAGCGTGTCAGCGTGTGTTCAGGAGTGAGCTCACAGAGTGCGGGATTAGGCAGAGCGGGCCGTCACCACTAATTAGGCTGACGGAGCTGAGTGTGTGTGTGTGTGCGTGTGTGTGTGTGTGCGTGTCTGTGTGTGTGTGTGTGCGTGAGTTTGTGTGTCTTTGTGTGCGAGTGAGTGTGTGTACATGCGTGTGTGTGGTTTGTGTTTTCGCATGCGTGTGTGTGCATGTGTGTGTGTGCATGTGTATGTTTGTGTCCCTGTGTGTGTGCTTTTCTCTGAATGGAAATTGTGTTCATGGGTTTTGGACTGTTTCTAATGAACTGTTTAATAATTATTAATTGTGTCTATTTATTGTGTTAGCCATTTTAATCATTATTTTTAAGGTTTTTGTCTATCAGCCTTTCCTTTATTGAGAACATGTTTTTCCAGATTGTTACATGCACAGTCTTACACAACAGAAATATCTCTTTCCTCTGCCTGTTAGCCCAAGTAGCATATGTTCCTTCTGTCACATTTAGAGCCAGTGAATTTCACATTATTTGCATACAGTATGCAGGGCAATATAGGCTATAAAGGGCTGTTCATGCCTACATTTGCTATACCAGTTAAAAGAGATTACAAACACATTCGAAAGAACGCTATTCAAACCTTCCAAGAAGAAGGTCTGTTTAAACACTGGAATATTATAAAGCTCCCTTATGCAATAATGCTGAGGGGAAGAGGCATGGATGGTGAGTGAGATAATCTTAATCTCCATCTGATGAGCACTTAGCTCAACCATGGGCAGCGCTGGCTCCGCGCAATATGTCTTCTGAAAGATCTGTAGTGTCTCCTATACACAGTGCTCTGACGCACACAGGACCTTTCAAATTAACACAAACGCACAAATAAGAGTATATGAATAGGGGAGTGTAGTGTAGTGAAGCGCTAGTCTAATGCACCGTACAGGACGAAAGCAGTAAAGCTCCTACCGGGAGTCACACCTTTGACTGTTTTCGCTGCCCTGCAGAGATATCCCGGAGTCCCAGTCACTGTCATTCGGGGCCATCGATCCTTTGAAGAGACATATAGCCCAGTTTCAATTAGAAAAGCTTCCTTCGTTTTCTGTACAACTGTCTTTTTATGTTACTTTGAACAATCTGCTTCATTGCCCTGTTTCATAGATGGGGTTTATAGTTATGTTATCTGGAACTGTACAGAGAAAATATACTATACATATTATACTCGTCATGAGGAGTGATTTCTTGAAAGCTGCGCCAAATCGGCTCATCTGTAAGTAGCTGCAACTTTCTTCAAAGTATTATCTGCTCTGAATAAATGTATGGGAAACGAGCCTTTTAACCCTCAGACCATAAAGCTTAAACTACCAACAGTATACTGTTCTTACTGTGCCGTGACACTTGCAGGCAAAGAACATTTCATCTTCGGTCGTATCAAAGCATTAGTAGGTGTTTGTGTTCTGTCCTCCATTTTCTCTAATAATAGGACAGCTTTATTTATCATGTGGAACGCAGGGTACAACATCTGCTCACATGGGTCTTTCACCTACAGGCAGAGAGGAGCTGCTGTCGGAGAGACCAGGGTCCAATTAGGCAGCGGAACATCTGGCCGTCCGCTCAGAATATCACCACTCTGCTTTTTCACTGGCCTGTCCGGGCTATCTTTACATTCCTTATGTCTCGCCGCTTCAGAACAAACCCCTTCCCTTTCTACTTGTGCATTGTCTATGAGGCCTCTCTGTTTCCTTAGAATTTGGATTGTTCACCACTGTAGGTATTGTATATTTAAAATGAAAGTAGTTCTCAGAAACAGTATAATAAGTGTAGTGATATCGCTCGTATCCAGTCTGAATTTAGCCCTGTGCCCTTTTCCTCTCTCTCCACCTGTCCCAGATTCATGCCGTTACCTGCCGTCCTGTACGATTAGTATCAAAATCCAGAGTCCCCATCCATTGTGCTAATCCCAGTTGTTTGACATGCTGCTGTGGGTTTAAAGTGAATGAAAGGACAGCAGTGAAGGTAGGGTACCTCTGCCGCTGAACTCTGCCGTGTCCTCAGCCTGGTGCTCGCCCTCCAGGTATTTGCTCCGGGGTGAGCTCAGCATCTGCTTGAGGATGCCCCGGTTCATCTCCACCCTCTCGGCCAGAGACAGGGAGCTGCCGCTGCTGCACACGCTCTCCCAGCTATCGGCCCTCCACAGCCCCCCCAGCGGGGCCGCCAGCCCCGCCTCCGTCTGCACGCAACTGCGCAGATGTCCCTCCAGGCTGTCCGACCTCTGAATCTCCCTGCGCGCCCCCTTTCCGCTCGCCGTCCAGGCCCTCCTCTGAGCCCCCGTGCCCGCCGGCGGGCCGCCGGGGGGCCTCTCCCCCGCCGACGGGCCGTCGCCGTTCAGAAGCAGCGTCTCGGGCCGGGCGGACTTCCAGAAGCCCTTGGGGGGAGCCCAGGGCTTGGCGCACGGGGGCTCCTCGGGGAGACTGCAGCCGAGGTCGGACAGGTTCTCCAGACTGGCGCCCTCCCCCAGCTCCCGAGGCAGGGACGCCAGGCCCGCGACGGGGCCCGCCTCGCAGCCGTCGCCCCCTCCCACCTCCCCCCGAGCCTCCGCGTCTCCTGGCGGAGGGAAATTAGCGAGGTAACCGCGCGCCTGGACGTGGAGCTCCGCCTCCTCATCGCTGCTGCTGGACTGCCATTTCCCCGCGGCCGGAGACCCAAGAACAGCGGGCGGCGCTCTCTTAACGGCCTGCGGCTGGCCGGAGGCCGCCGAGAGCGGCGCCGGGGTTTGGCCGGCCGGCCCCCTGTCGTCTCTGTCCCTCCCCGCCGCCCTGCGCTCCGACAGGGCTTTGACTTTGGACTGCAGGGCGGACACGGCGGACACGGCGGAGCCCGGGGGGGAGTGAGGCCGCGGAGGGCGGCTGGCGCAGGGGGAGCCCGGGGGGGAGTGAGGCCGCGGAGGGCCGCTGGCACAGGGGGAGCTCGGCGAGGACGACGGGGTGGCGGGCTCCGGAACGGGCCCGGCACCAGGGCCGCGATGCAGCTCGCATCCGCTCACGCGCAGAGGGTCAGAGCCGTCGGCCGCCGGCACTTCCTCCATGGCGGTACTTCCTCCTCAGGCCGTCGCGGGAGCGGCGCAGCTGCAGAGGGTGGGGGAGACGAAAGTGAACAGGAGCGAAGCGATCGTCAGCGGCTTCTGCGGGTACAACCGGGAATATCCCCAAATGCGCTCAGTTTTTCAATTTCAACAGTTAATACAGCTAAACCCCATTTTGAGCTTTAGCTGCTGAGCGAGCACGTTCCCTTCAGTAATCCACTCAGCAGCTGTCTGGTTGAAGGTCCAGTGGGACGGCGGTGGTGAGAGAACCTCCACTTTCAACAACGTTAATAGAAGGAACTAAAACACATAGTACTTAAATCTCGCTGAGCCCTACAATGTTTAAATAACTGTACATGAACATCATGGTGTTAGTCTGCAATGTTATTTGAGACTAGAAATTTATATTTGATATACTGAAACTGTTTATCCTTTCATGCAATATAAATATAGTTTGTGCAATGTAGCCTCTGTTAAAATGGCACTTTATTATTATCTTTGTTGGAAACATAAAACCTTGGTCTTATTTGTTGTCTCCAGTTGTACGAACAAATGACCCTCCAATTTACTGTGCCCTGTTCTGTTGCGTCTGTACAGAGCATTACCAAAACATATTCAGCATGTCTGTCAGTGTTTGCTGAACCAGGTTTGTAAAAAGAACAATGCAAATGAAACATCAGGTTATTTTGTGTCTATACATCTCAGTATTAAACTAATTATCTTCAACTACAGGACGCTTTGTTACACAGAAAGTAATGTGACATAATGAAAGAAACTGAAAGATTCCTTATTTTCCTCAATATGGGGTAAGATGACATTAAAACATTAATTAAATACATTATTAATGTAAAATCAAAGGACTGTGCCATCCTGAATAGTTACCTGGCGACCAGACACTTATACTGGCTTGGTAGCTGATTGCTATGGCTACGCTTCCAGCTATTCCCCATACAGCTGACAGCACTTTGTCACCATGACAACACTGAGTAATAGCCAGGGGCTGTAGCATCTTTCATGTGTTCTGAGGCTTTCTCCTGCACATGGGACCAAGAAATTACTTCTTAAGATGTCATAAATTTCACTTACATTTGGTAGTACTTGTACCACCTCCGATCATCCCATTACAAACTACCGAAATGAGAATACATACAATTAGAATAGAGTCAGTTATTGTTGTTTTTTTTAAATCACATTTTAAAAGGTTTTGTAAATTATAAAAAAATATACACCATAATATTTACAATCAATTAAAGGGTAAGTTCGCTATTTTGGACCTTGGACCCTATTTGCGGTCCGTCTTCCATGAACCTGACCCATGAAGTCCATTTTTTCGCTGATCGGTCCAGTATTGAGTTCGCTACAGATTTCCTGTAGGCTCTCACTGGGCTACAATAGAAGTCAACGGGGCAATTAGAAATGTTCGATAAATGTGCTTTCATGTACAATAAATGAGACGGGAAGCTCAGGGTGTATTGTTACCGGTCTCAGTATGCTCTCCTGTGAAATGTCTCTCAATCCGAACATTTTTACGTGCTTGGCATGGCTTGGAAGTAAGCATTTCTCTGTTGCTTGTTTTCGCTGCTCCCGCGGAGTACTATGTGTCGGGGGGTAGGGGAGCGGGAAGGTGTGCCGGCCGTTTACGAAACTATCTAGTTGAGCAGTCTGCGTTTGTTTACCTGCAGCAACGTAGGCTACAATTTCCACAAAAAAACTTGGATGATGGATGACTATAATGATTACGAAGACGAAGAATTCGATTTTGACTTTGACGTTACTGGCTACAGATTTGAGCCAGAATACACGGACACGGAACTACAAGAGATTGGTGATAAGAGAGCAAGAGAAGAGAGAGAGGCTGAAGTTGCGCAGGTAATGTTATCCGAAGTCAGTGCGAGGTAGTGCGGTCGGAGAAATAGTTCTGTTTCAAATGGAACTGTTGTTTCAACGTTCGGTTTGCGTTTGCGATAGCCTACATTTCAGAGGAGAGCATACTGAGACCGTAAGAATACACACTGAGCTATAAAAGCACATTTATCGCTGTTTTTCCATAACATTTCTAATTGCCCCGTTGACTTCTATTGTAGCCCAGTGAGAGCCTACAGGAAATCTGTAGCGAACTCAATACTGGACCGATCAGCGAAAAAATGGACTTCATGGGTCAGGTTCATGGAAGACGGACCGCAAATAGGGTCCAAGGTCCAAAATAGCGAACTTACCCTTTAAGAAATGCAAGTTTGATTGTCTGTCAATGGGCACATAGTACAGACAAGATATTTTGGCCTTACGATTGAGAGGAAAAAACCATGAGTTTGTAGCCAGACTGGTTATTATTGGTGTGCTATTTCATTCCAATGTTAAATTTGCACAGTGGAAGATACCCTTCACAGATGGTAACCAGCTATTTTTTAAGTAAATACCTCAGCACAGCAAAAACAAATAAAAAATCAGCAATGCAACAAACTCCATCTCAATGCCTGCATATTTCACATTGAACTTTGGATGCATACAAAATTACCTTTGTACTAATTCAGCCATAAGGAGACAGGTTTGAAACACTGCATCTATATGAACAACTTACTATTTTTAATTTTGTTGCTATTTTATTCCAGCTAGATACAATATGTAACTTCATGCACTGCAAAAACCAAATCTCAACAAGCATTTTAATCTTATATTTAGACTTTAGAATCTTATTTCAGTTACTTTTTTGTTAAATAAGACAAACTATCTGCCAGTGGGATGAGATAGCTTTACTCATTTCAAGATTTGCCAGTGGGGTAAGATAATTTCACTTGTCAAGCAAAAAGTAACTTAAAACAAGCTAATATTTTCCACTTTTTGAGAAAAAAAATAAGATTTTAAGTCTCATTACAAGACTAAAACAGACGGACATTTTTTGCAGTGTGGGGACTGAGCTGGGGAAGAGGTCTCAGCTTTGAGCTGACATTTGTTCCCCAGATGAGACAAAGCAGTAAGACTCTTGCCTCATACTTAATGCATGGAGATTCACACATTTTGCTTATCTGTTAGATATTTATATCAGGAAATTCTTTTCATTTGGGCGGGGGTTGTTTTTTCACAGATATGCAAACCCAAACCCACAGGAGATCCACAAGACTTCCTGGCCAAACTAAAAAATAGACAAATCTTCAAACCACAAGAATGCACCACGTATTCTTGGACATAAGAAAAGCTATAACTGGGTTCAGATGTGAAAATAAAATTCAAGTAAGAATCACAAATTACCAGAAATGTACAGGAATTCACTGTCACCCTTGACAAACTGAATGAGGTTCAATAAACCTGGAGGGATAAAGAATAAAAAAGATAGTGCTTCAACAAAAATTGAAAATAGGCCCGAAAAATTCAAGTCAAAGGTTGTTACGCTCAAAACAACAAATAAAAAACCGGATTACTTGCATTCCACTTATTACGTATTAGTCAGTCAAATAATACAAATGAAACACTAAAGCGTGTCCCTACAAGGTCTTCCTCAGTTATAAAACTGGAGGCACTGTGAGACTGATATCTTTTGATTCTCTATCCCTAAACAAATTAATTGTTTGTTGCTCTTTTCTGTTTTAATTTTAAATGTTAATTTAGTTAGCCCTTGAGAGGTTGGATCCCAGAGTCCCAGGAGGTTATGGAAAATTGTACAGAAAACAGACAACATTGTCTCATGACTTGGACACAAGCACAGGCAATGCTTCGGGACTGCGCATGCTGTAGTGATATATAAGCAATGGTGTGGCTGTGATCTGCCATTTCTCCAAAATAATAGTTAAGCTCAGGACCTGTCATTGTTGTCATTGTGGTAAAGTAAAATCGACTGAAGGAAGTTGCTAGGAGGATGACATGCACAACTGACTCCTTTGAGAGGCTAATTTAATTTAATTTGTCTCAGCTTAATGAGAGATCCACACTTCTGCTCACAGCATTACCTCAGGCGACATTCACGGTCCCTGGACAGCATTGTTATCAGCAGGTATTCATGAATCACCACATAACACACGCTGAAGTGCTAATCTACACTTTTTTTGTACATCTACATAACAAAAACAAACACAAACACAGACACACACACACACACACACACACACACACACACACACACACACACACACAAGCTTTCTGCAAATCTAATCCTAATAGTCAGTGTGTTCAAAAACCTCTGACCTGTTTCTTACAGAAACGCAATCCCACGGAAAAACAATGATGACCTGGCTGATTTGCTCTGGTCACTCATATAATGCTGAACTTCTTACTACACTAAAACGCTAGTCGTAAAGTAAAAACCAAAAAGGCCTGGAGCGTAATGTTTAACCAGACCTTTAATGCCAGTGCTTGGAAAGGAATTCATTTACTGCAGCCAGTCTGGAAAGCTGAGAAGTGCTGTATGTATTTCTAAGTCCCGTTGTCTTATCACACCCAGTTATTTCCTAATTTTCTCTTAAGGCCAAGCAGGGCACTCAAAACCCAGAGTCTGAATCGAGGGGAGAAGAGAGGGAGACAGAGATTAAATAAAAGGTAAAGACAGAATGAAATAATAAAATGAATGAACACACATTAACCTTCATATGGATTCTAAGAATTAAACACGAAAGGTGGGCTGTTATGAATCTGTAAGAGCTTTAGTGACAGCTAGTCAGTATTAGTCAGCGTCTACATCTTTTTCCACTTTGTCTCCCTGTAAAAGAGCACGCCACTTTTAAAACCAGGTCTGGAGTTTGGTTACTCCACCACGGCACATATTTTATTTTAACCACAAATCAGCCAGAAATGCACACCACCAAATTGACAAAGTGAGTGGGGGTGTATCATATGTTTCTCGTTTGTATTCTCGCTTAACCTTGCGATACATAACCACAGACTTGTGTTTAAATGCCTGAGTTACTGACCCTCAATGTAAAGGTCAACGTGAGAGGGAAGAAGGAGAGGGAAACAATGGCTGCTGAGACTAAAATTCCTCCTCAATCTCCTGCGATTCATCACAATTCCTTCTCTTAACGCCACCTTATTACAAAAATATTTTGAGTGAAAACTAGAAAGACACTCTCTGAAATTCCGCCTTCGACTCGCTTAGCGCACTTACTCCTAAAATGCTTTAGTATTTGATAAAATACGTTTAAATCAAATATAGTCTCTCAATCTAGCCGAAGTGGCACAGCACCAATATGCACGAGGTAGGCCTTTTACCATGGAATATTAAACTCATAACAGCTACACTTTCCCTAGCAAAAGCATAAATTCAACAGAAAAGAAAGAAGAAAAGGCAGACGTCTGTCTTACCTCTCTGTCCCCATCGAAGATCAGGCTGTGAAGATTTACTGTTCCTCCTCTGCACTCTAAGGCTTCCAGTTTCTGGAAACCCATCAGGAATTATGAAGCAGCAGAGCCAAAAGCGGAGTATAAAAACAACCCCATTTTCAAAACAACCTCCAATATCTCGTGTTCTCAGACAGTACACCCCTTTTCCTTCTTTCTCTACTCCAAGCCGAGCTGGGACAGGAGTGTTTGCGCTAAGCACTCCCTTCTCTAAATGTAAAAACCTTGGCCTCACACCAGCTGTCCCGTCCTTCACAACCGCTGCTAGCCGTCTTCCCTCCCTCCGTCCAAAAAACATCTACACCAGACAGTAGGCAGTAGCTGACTGTAAAAGGTGATCCACATGTGTGGGATCTCAGTGTTGCCCTGGGAGACGGTCACGGCCAACTACAATGAGGATTGGCTGTCCCACAGTTCCAGACCGAGTGCAAGCACAAGACTATTGGTGGAGAGGTTGAAAATGACCACCCCTTTGGGGAGGAGCTACGTAACTCTACCCTCGAATTTTAGGGAAAAAAAGTAGAGAAGGAATCCTAAACGTAGAGCGCAAAGGAAGTGCACAAGTCTCCAAGCACATATTCCAGCTGCCCAGGAATTTCCTTTGTTTATTGTGGATTTAACATGGCTGATTCGCAACATTTTACTCTTCTCTGACCACGCATAAATAAAGGCTTAAATGCGTTTTAAGAAAATGCACAAAAAGGACAATCTCACAATCCAATTAAAATAATAATTACAGTAGGTCTCTGTAAAATCTCTTATGTTTATCTTTTGGGAGGGGCGGGTTCTAGATCCGCTGCAGGGGCTAATTTAAAGCAGAGCTGGAGGTAATAAGAAACTATGTGCTCCAAATTTTACATTCTACACAGCCAAAGATTCACAGCTGGGTTAATCCATTCTGAAATACTGAAGCAATTATTACAGACCTCCACACTTCATGGGAAAAGTTTGTGTGGATGCCATGCAATGTGTACCACATGAAAAAATTGACTCCAAACCAAGACCCCATAGCCATTCAGCTGTTCAATAAAGGTTTGGAGCACAATAGGCTGAAATCGTTCTACTTAATTTTTTCTCGACGGTACTTTATTAGCCTCTGCTAACATTCTGAAAGTTCAGAAAATCTCTGCTCCCTCCTACGCTTTTTCTAACAAAAACACTATTGTGCTTTCAAGAGCAGCCCCGGCACCAAGACCACCAGGACCCTGACTCAGACTCACCCTGCTGCCTTAATTTCCTTCACCGGGTCTGGAACATGGGCCCTGTGTCTGTGCAAACTCTCTGCGGCATGCTGTAGTATCTATGGAAATTAATGAAAATATGACTCAATACACCAGTTACAGGAGAAGCACCTCTCTTTAGAGTCATTCTTAGCCGAATCTGAACACCAGGGTAAAGCATTGTTGGATAACAGGCAGACTGTAGTATGACTAAATACTAGACTAGGGAAAATATGCAGGAGAGCAGATTACTTCAACAGGCTCTTAGCGGGACACACCAACATGCAAATACAGAGCAGACTGCGCTGTCAGTATTTCATGGAAGTGGCCATATGCTGTCAGCTGCTTGGCAAGATTCAGTTGCTGTTGGCTTGCGGTAAATGTACACTCTGTAAGGAGCACACACCCAAGTACAAATGGCACTGAGATCATCATATTCCTGTGTGGAAAAAGTGCAATAACACTTGAAATTCATGATGAGGTCAAGACCGAGAGACCAGTGGGGTAGGTCAACTTTTTTCCCCAAGGCACACCAGCCACACAGTGATAAACCTAAAGATTTTTCACTCTCTACCATTCTTCTTATGTAATTAACTTCACCTACAATACCCTCTCTGATGTAGGCCTATGACATGATTACATGATCCCAGTTTCAGCTATATCCAAACATGGGAAGTTTTTTAGTCCTATATACACACCCCAATTCCAAAAAGGTTGGGACAGTATGTGAAATGCACATAAAAGCAGAAAGCAGTGATTTGTAAATTATCTTTTACATATATTTAATTGAAAACAGTACAAAGAAAAGATATTTAATGTTTTACCTTATCAGTGATGGTTTGAGGCTCGTTTGATACCGCAGACCCTTGATGACTTACAGCCATTTAGCCAACCATGGGTTCTATACTATTCCCATGTAATTTACAGAACTTGCATTTTGGTATGTTTCGTTTGTGGAAGAAACACTCTATAATGTGGGAAAAGATACGGAAATCCCATTTGATAACAATTAGTCTCATTGTTGAAAAGTTGGCATTGTGAAGATTGGTGCTTTCTAGGCTTCTTATGAATGAACAGAGCTCCTTGCAAGGACAAGACACATGGTGCACGACACATGGTGCTAAAGAATTCTAAACAGGAACGTTGGGCATTCTTATGTGTTTCGGGAAACCTCATTCAGTTAAGTGCAGCTAACTTTTCACGCAAAACATTGACTTCCTTGTGTTCAATTCAGTCTCTTCAATTGTGTTCAATTCAGTCTCCATGTTCTTTTTTACTTTAAAGTTGGCTTCCTCCAGGTCAGTTGAAAATAGCACTCACTCACCATTCATTTTAAAGAGAGAAGCAATGATCTGTCCTGCTCTATTGCGAGCTGAAATGTATCTGGAAAGTATCCGACATCACATATTCCTCCTGTAGACATTTCAGTGCAACTCTACACAGCCATGGCCAAGCGCATTTTTGGCCGGTGAGAACACAGAGTTACACTGTGAAATCCACAGTGTTTAGTAGAAATAAAGCAGTCACTATTTAAGACAGCTGAGTTATGTACATTATTATGGGGGTTTGTTTTTTTTTGACATTTTTACATGTCTAAGAATGGTTGCACAGTTAAATAATTCTCACTAACACTAAGAGGATTCTCATAATATTGAACTAGGAAACGAAGAGTGAGGGGCAAAGGATGCTACAGGCTGTGTCGTTTGTTACATGGCAGCAGATGTGCTCAGAGGAGCCAGCATGGATCAGAGATTTCTCAGGCCCCTGACGTGGTGTTGCACACCATGACGTCAGTCAGATTGGAATATGTGATTGAGGATTTAGCGGTATTTAGTGGATCTGATCTCTTCACACCCATATTCACCTATTATTCACCTCCAAATTCTTGGGAAAAACAGGAGCCACCCAATCATTTAACGTTCGTTTACCGATGACTACGTTACACAAACAGGAGCGGTCTTGAATCTTTCATTTCATTCCATTTTGCACCCAGTTTGGACTATTAAACATTTCACACCAGAAATTTTTTTTTTCAATTCAAGTTCACATCAGTATTCAAATGTGATAATACCCTTGTCAATCTGATACATTTTATTTTCATACATAAGTTTTATGTGTCGTTTACCTTCACTTAGTCTTCCTGTTTAGTTGATTAGTGTAGAAATTGGCAACAGAATGGTAGCTATAACTCGGATGGAAGATAATAAAAATGCAATTCAGCACACTGGGACATGCTAGATCAGAAGAGATGACACATTTTAAACTCAGTGTAGCCTATAAGAGTGTTCATAGCGAAACTGAACCATTTTCAGCAGAAGGTATAACAAAAGTGTATAGCCTAGTCGGCTACATTACAGTCCCAACGTGAAAATTTTACTCATTTACTGTATATCCCCCACCAAAAATGAATAGATTGCCTAAATCCATTACCTCAACAAATTGTTTTCTTCGGTGAAGTAGATCACGATCGTCTTTTGGAAATACAGGTGGATAGCTGTAGTCCTGCTCAAAACTGGCAGCACCATGGAAATATTTAACTCCAGTTGACTGTCCATAGCAGGAACATGCAGCGCATGATGAGTCTGTTGAGTTGGAGGCTCTGAGGGGATCCTGGTGACATTCAGCAGTGAAAACTAATTAATTTTCCTCTCTCACACTCGCTCATTACGTAGGATATAGGCTATCCGTGCCGTTATGTGCTGTCCGTTTACTGAAGCTAGTTTACCCACAGTCTTTCACCAATTTCTACTTCTGGCGCGCGCATGCACACACACACACACACACACACACACACACACACACACACACACACACACACACACACACACTCTTTCTCTCTCTCTCTCTCAATATTCTGTATTGGTTTGGTTAATCCTTTCAAAAAAAATCCAGCGGATTAGGCTAGACAAAAATGAATCCCGCCGCTGCCAACCACGGCATTAGATGTTGCGTAAATCGCTGCAATCTGTGAGCCCAGTTCCACTGCGTGCCCCCAACAAACACGAAATAAAGCTTTGAGATTAGTTACTAGGACAGGAAGATGCTCTCGGCTATCCGTATACTTCCATCCTCGTTGATATACGGCGATGGTAGCATACATTTCAACGGAAATACCTACACAAGTATTGCAAACTATTTTGATTCCCGCAGAGTTTATGGGACTGCAGTTACTGTATAGAAAAATGTACTATGGTGATTAAATACATAGCGAGCGGATTTTCAGTAGGCTTAGTTGACCATTGTGTTCGGTTTGGGTCAAATTGATCTGTTTTAAACTTTTAATAAAGAGTAATGATACATCTCAATTCTAAACAATACAGGCTCAGGCATTAGCTATCTTGTCTCCCACGTGAAGCTCTCTGACCCCTCAGCACTAACAATGTGAGGGCCCCCAGACCCCTTGGTGTTTAAAACGTAAGCTGACCACTAGGGCCCCTGGGCCCCTCAGCGCTTACAATATGAGGGCCACCAGACCCCTTGGTGTTTAAAACGTAAGCTGACCACTAGGTCCCCTGGGCCCCTCAGTGCTTATAATATGAGGGCCACCAGACCCCTTGGTGTTTAAAACATAAGCTGACCACTAGGTCCCCTGGGCCCCTCAGTGCTTACAATATGAGGGCCACCAGACCCCTTGTGTTTAAAACGTAAGCTGACCACTAGGGCCCCTGGGCCCCTAAGCGCTTACAGTGTGAGGGCCCCTCAGTGCTTACAGTGTGAGGGCCCCCAGTCCCCTTGGCGTTTAAAGAGTGAGCTGACCACTAGGGCCCCTAGGGCTTAAAGCGTGATCTGACCACTAGGGCCCCTGGGCCCTCGGCACCTACAGTGTGAGGGTCCCTGGGCCCCTCTGCGCTTAAAGCATGAGCTGACCACTAGGGCCCCCAGGCCCCGCAGCGCTTACAATGTGAGGCCCCTCGGTGCTTAAAGCGTGAGCTGACCACTAGGGCCCCCGGGTGCTTACAGTGTGAGTTGACCACTAGGGCCCCCAGGCCCCTCGGTGCATACATTGAGCGTAACACCTGGGCCCCTTGGTACATACAGTGTATGCTTAAAATGAGAGCCTCTCGGAGAGTACAGTGCTTTCTGTACAACTGAGCCACTGGTTGGCATGCTACAATATGCTGTGACATGATACAATATTCAGCAACAAGTCAGTTCATTCTGCATAACAGAACAGTTTGAAGGGCGTCATATTATGGCAAGCCATAAGCCGTTCGTTATTTGACTTACCGTGACTAGCTATCCCTTTATTTTAGCTAGCTGCCCATTTTCCCTAGCTAGCTGCCCATATGATTCAGATTGTTAACAGAAATTAGTTAGCTAGCTGCCATTTATGCCAAATTAGCTGCACTAAAAAGCCAGCTAGTTAACTAGCTATCGGCCTAAAACTCCGCTTTCTAACTAGTTAGGTGTCACACAACTTAACTAGTTAGGTGTCATTTGTTTGCGAGTCGTCTGTGTGAAAGGGGTATAAGATAAAAGGGTAGCTAGCTACAGTGGGTTGAATAAATGTTAAAACAGCATGCCATAGTCATGATGCTTAAATCAAAGCTACTAGCTAGCTAACTATTTGTGCTATTAGTTCAAAACTACTATTAGTTCAAAACATGGGATGCTGTGGCCGTGGGAATAAAAACCTCATTGAGAGCTTATTAGCTAGCGGTTTTGTGAAACATTAAAAAAATATGCCAAAAGCTATGTTTTTTCATACACTAACACATAAATAAGCGACCCAATCCATACTTAAAGATTAAGGAAAACCCCATTCATTTTTTCCATAGACCGTCTGTTTTTAGACCACAGAAGTAGATAATGCTAACATTGACATGCAAATTGTCGACAGCTCTTATGAGGTATTTTTGTCCCATCCCCATCGATGGGGTGTGGCCTATGTGCATAGTCTCCACCAAGTAATTTCACTGACTTATCAGAAACCTTTGTTGGTTGTTCAGCCAATGAAAAAAAAGTTATCTTTTGAATTTCAAGCAACATAATTCTCTCTGTGTCAGGCAGGTATATAAGCCATTTCTTGGTAGGAAATGCCACAGACAGATGCCTGTTTTCTTGCTTGGTATGCTACAGTAATATATTCAGAGACTTTTTTCATCTTTTTCTAAAACAACAGCCTTTTTAAAGGCTATTTCAACAATCCCTCATAAGGGCTATTTTCTAACAGCCTTTTTAAAGGGTTAGGGTTATTTTCTTTTATGTGCTTTTCGATTTCAAACACCAGGCGCAGTCAGTATGATTTTTTTTTTTTTTTTTTTTGAGGGGGGGGGGGGGGGCACACGATATCAATCATTGGCGTGTACAACAGTAAGCCAATAAGTAACCTTAAGTATTAAACTAGCAGCTTGAACCACTTAAACAAGGATTCAGAAAAACACAATCAAGGGAGGTCACAAGGAGGTAGGGAGGGGTGGAGAGAGGTGCAGCTTGAAGAGGTGAGTCTTCAATCTGCCCTTGAAGGTGGTCAGACTTTCTGTTGTTCTGACCTCCACGGGGAGCTCATTCCACCACCGTGGGGCCAGGACAGACAGACGTCAAGACCGGGTGCTAGTATGAAGTGGGGAACGCAGGGATCTGGTAGGTGTGTTGGGTCTGATGAGCTTTTGGAGGTATGGAGGGGCTGATCCTCGGACTGCCTGGAAGGCGAGCACCAATGTTTTGAATTTGATGCGAGCCATCACAGGTAGCCAGTGGAGGTCAATGAGCAGGGGGGTGACATGGGAGTGTCGGGGGAGGTTGACGACCAATTTATCTACTCAAAGCTGCCTTTAGGTACAAGTAGACTATAAAATACTACCACTTGATTGTATTTTCCAACAACAGTATTTGAAGGGTGTTGTCATTATTAATATATATTAATTCAATTATTATTTAATAAGTATTGACATATGCTAAATATATTCATATAAATAGCATACTAGTTCTGAAATATGGACCACAAACGTTGGAATATTGGTGCTTCCAAAAGCAAAGCCAAAAAAGAAAAGGAGGCAAGAGAGGCAGTTTTGCTTCAAAGTGTTCCACTCATTGCCAACTTCTTTCAAAAACCCTCTGATAGTAATAATGATGACAGCAGCACTATTGTCAGCTGTGAGGAAGGAACTAGCACTAGTTCAGTTTCCAGTAATGTTGTCACTCCCCCAGAGTCATCCTTTGAAGGCGAACCCTCAACAGCTAATGGTATACAAGAACCATCATTTCCACCTCAGGAGCAGTTGGGCAGTTCACAAGAATCAAATCAGCAACTAAGCCATTCCTGGTGCTATGAGGTCACCGACCCTGCATTATGGCAAAGCACTTCCAGTGACATTGTTAAAAGAAAGAGGAGCAGTCCCCTTCCAAAACCGCAGTGAATAATACCCAGCTTCAGTCCGAGATGCATGCAAACTGTTCTCCAGCAAGCTCGGTGGCTTTAGTCAGGGGTTTAGTGACTGGAAGCACTCTGAAAGTATAGGGGAACATGAAAAGAGTGCAGAATACGGATCATGCATGCTTGCCTTGCACCAGCAGACAAATGGCAGTGCTATAGATGCAGATCTCATGCAGCAACTTGATGGGGAACCTAAATACTGGAGGGACATTTTGAAAAGAGTTGTAGCAGTGATCAAGTTCTTGGGTGAAAGAGCTAACTTGTATTTAGGGGAGATGATGAACGGTTTGGGTCAACCCATAATGGTAATTTCCTTGGCATCCTAGAATTGCTATCATAATTTGACCCATTCTTAGCTGAACATATTCAAAAGCTTGGCGGAAAAGGAAGAGGCACAGTGTCCTATTTGTCATCGACAATATGTGAAGAACTCATTGAGCTAATGGGTCAGAAAACTCACCAAACAATAGCAGATGAGATTCGGGATGCCAAATATTTTTCAATAATTGTTGACTCCACCCCAGACCTGTCACATGTGGACCAATTGACGTTCATATTCCGGTTTGTTAACAGCAGCGGGAATGTGGTGGAGCGATTCCTGGGCCTTGAGCCAATTGGGAGCCACACTGGTAAAAGTTTAGCAGACTGTGTGACTTTGATGGTGTAGGGCCTTGGGTTGGACCTCTCAACCTGTAGAGGTCAGTCATGTGACAATGCAAGCAACATGTCAGGAAAATACAATGGGCTACAAGCCCACCTGAAACAAAAAAACCCTCTGATAGAGTCTATGTGCCTTGCGCAGCGCATTCACTTAACTTAGTTAGTGTTAACACCTTAGACGGCAGTAGCCCAGAGGCTGACGAGTTTTTTTAACATGTTGCAGTCACTGTACATTTTGCTCTTCTTCCACGCACAGATGGGGGACAGTCTTTAGGAAGACAGATGTCAGACTGGCATTAAAATCGCTCTCCAGTACTCGGTGGAGTGCTAAGGCAGAGTCAACCAAGGCACTGTGGAGAAATTACACCCACATTAGAGAGGCCTTCGTGGTATGTGCAATGATGATAATGAAAAAAGAGATACTGGAATTGAGGCCACTGGACTATGTGCTAAATTGGACACCTTAGAGATGGTGTTCATGGCACATTTCTGGGACGTTATACTTGACCGGTTCATGCTACAAGCATGCACCTACAGAAAAGTGACATTGACATCTCTGTAGCAGCACAGCTTTTGTCTTCGTTGAGGGATTTTGTGGTGGGACAGCGAGACCAGTTTGAGGCTTTTGAAAGGCAGCCTTAAATGTGACAGGTGTCTCTCAGTCATACACTGCCCGGCCAAAAAAAAAGTTGCCATTGCACCCGTCATGCATAGTGCCCACTGTACAAGCCTCTGGAGGCAGTGTTATGATCTGGGGTTGCTTCAGTTGGTCAGGTCTAGGCTCAGCAACATTATGCAGCAATAAAATGAAGTCAGCTAAGTACCTGAATGTACTGAATGACCAGGTTATCCCATCAATGGGCATTTTCCAGGACGACAATGCCAAGATTCATCAGGCTCAAATTGTGAAAGAGTGGTTCAGAGAGCATGAGTAATCATTTTCACACATGAATTAGCCACCAAATTCCTGACCTTAACCCCATTGAAAGTCTTTGGGATGTGCTGGAGAACACTTTACGGAGTGGTTCGACTCTCCCGTCGTCAATACAAGATCTCAGCCAAAAATTCATGCAACTCTGGATGGAAATAAATGTTGTGATATTGCATAAGGTTGTCGAAACAATGCCACAACAAACGCACGCCGTAATCAAAGCTAAAGGCGGTCCAACGAAATATTAGAGTGTGCGACTTTTTTTTTGGCCGGGCAGTGTATAAGCACGGTCTTCAGCGAAAGAGGAAACGCAAAACATTTGCAGATGAGAGCTCAGAGCCAGGTGTGACACTTGAGGGGAGGGAGAAGTTCAAAATATAAACATTTTATGTGGTCATTGATAAGCTATAGTGGCATGCCTTGAACATCGCTTGGACGCTTACAAGCGTTTGACCAGTCTCTTTGGAGTTCTGTTTATGTCAGATGGGGGGCTCCAAAAGACATGTGCCCAGGGGCCTCCGGCCCTGCCTCTGATCTGATGGAAACAAGCTGTTCCATGAGAGCAGGCCTGTTCTGCTACCTGTTAGATCACCAGTGAAGTGCACAACCACTGTCGCTCACACCACCAGCCACAACAAAACCAAAGGCTCTTTTAAGAGCCACATAATCTATGAAAAATAAACACACGCTCTATCGTGTGTGTCACATGCGTGTGTATGTGTTGTTGGCTTTTCTAGGCTACTACGGATTATGTTTTTTCTACTTTTGCCTTGGGTTCGTGACGCTACCTAGCTAAAGTTAGTTAGCTGGCTAACATCGCCCGGTTTCGGATTGTATAACGTTGCTGAATGAATTCCTGGAGGTAGGCCTAATTAATTGCATGGATCGCTTGCATTAGTTCCAACAGCATTCCGGGCAAGCAGTTTTTGTACAATGGTCCAGATCAATCCATGACCATGGGGCTGTGTGTGTGGTCCATGACGATGGTGGTGGCAGCTAGGCTACTAGCAGCTACTGTGGCCCAGACATGGTGCCAGTATGAAACTAGCCTTCCCTTCATTCAAGGGAAAACCTGGACAGGTGGCAACCGTAGACTAGCTGCGCTGGTGGACTTGTTACTTTATTATACTGATGATATTGTGTGGGTGTTTCATAAAGTGAGGTAGAGAACCGTTTTTAATCTAGCAATTGTATATTCTGCCTAGCTTTGTCACAAAAATAGCACAGTTTCTGCTGTTCTGTCGGTGTGGAGCTGAACTGTTTTATGGCGGCGGGGAAAGAACTGCTCGCTTGAAGATTCATGGCACCATTAACCATATGCCTATAGCCTATATTGTTTAGGCCTATGTTATTGTTTGGAATTGAGATTAAGACGATATAACCTATTGAGTATTTTCTGCATGCATTTTATTTCTGTATTAGTTTAAAATCCCAATAATGTCCAGGGTATAT
Organism: Synaphobranchus kaupii; assembly: GCA_029718625.1. Taxonomy (NCBI): domain Eukaryota; kingdom Metazoa; phylum Chordata; class Actinopteri; order Anguilliformes; family Synaphobranchidae; genus Synaphobranchus; species Synaphobranchus kaupii. Next base: position 109,094,087 of record CM056377.1, on the reverse strand, counting down.
TTGACCATTGATAGTTTCACAGTTGCTAATAGTCAGTGAAACAAGTTACGATTAACTGACAAGCAATGATACTAGCCTATAAACTCTTATAAGAGGCAACATCTACGGTGGCCTATACGTAGCCGATTAAATATTCATTACAGCATTCGCTTTGGTAGATCTTTAGAGGCTAAATACGCAATTAGATATTATTTAATATAATTATTATTATTATTATTTCCTATTCAAACATTTTTTATCTGTTTTTTTTATGCAATAAAAAAAAATACGTCATGTTCTTAAAATCTATTAGGCTATGTTGCTATAACAGCTGTCCAGCTGCAGAGTCCAATTGAGTAAAAAGTAAAGGGCTCAGCCAAATAATCCAATTTGCTGTAAAGCTACACCTCCTAGTGGTAGGATATGATATACATTATAACGTGTGTGCAGTTGTACATTGTCGTGCGTGTTACTGTAACGTTATGTATTCACAGAAAATAATTTGACATATATGCTTGACTCCTGAAAGAAACATGATAAGGATAAAATCTAGACAAAATAGTAAGTAGGCTATATGTAGGCTATAGCCTACTGCAGCATGAAGAGCTTGCAACTGTAAATGTCAGTGAGAGTGTGGAAGGCAAATAAATAAAGAGGCTAATAATAGAAAGTGAAGACCGGATGAGATTGAAAAAGTAGACACGGACTGTGAAACAGGGGTTGAACTTCTCAATAAATAATGGTTCCCGTTAAGGCTACAGAATGTATTGCTCCCACAGAACTATTGCTCCGCACTTCGACCAAGCCCGCGGTAGGGCTACATTTCAAAACAAGCTCAAAAACAGCAACCTGCGGCTTTGATTTCTCCACCCGCAATTTCATCATTAAAATAGCCCAATTGGGCGAGTTAAACCTGGCAACACTGACCCTATCTTTAAGTGTACCAGATTACATTAACCAGGAGAACAGAATGACTGCTGGCTGTTATACAAACCCCTTCGTAATAGACTAGTTCGCTACATACACGCCATTGGAAGTCTGGGCAGTTACACTTCGCCCTGTTCGAAAAGACCGATGGGCTGGGCGGGTAGGAACTAAGCTACTGATTGGCCGAGGGTTAGACTGTCGCGAATAACTATTGGCTGAAAATCTTGCCCCGCCATTGGAGCCTAGAAACAGCGCCACAAATTTACATTTGACTTCACGCAAATAATCTATTGACTTTGTGGTAGGTTTACGACATCAACTCAGCTAGACTGCATTTGTAGGATCTTTCAAGTGAATTCTAGGAATCGTTAATACGGGAACCTCCGATCATTCCCGCGTTTGCTACCGCTCTCTGGACTCTCATATCAAACTGTGGCTTTGTTGAATCTCATCAACTAACTCACTGTCTGCAAGAGGGGTGGAAGAAGACTAGCGTTAGCTAACGTGGCGCTTTAAGGCATCGGGGGAGAGGTGACATAGTTTGCTAGTAAGCAAGAACCACGGATAACCATACGACCACGGATTCTTTTCGGCCCGATGAACAGAACTTGACAGATGTGTAGTGGTAAGACTAGACGACACCGAAAGCTGGCGAGCTAACTATCATATCTAACTGTTGCTAAGTTGTGTGTTTGCAGCATGTTAAAATGACAACACATTTAAATTACGACAATCTGACTAGCTAGCTACCCATTATAGCTAGTTCGGCTAGTTACCTCCACAACGTTAGCTGGCTGGCTGCGTGTGCTCGAGTTTCAAGTCTTCGTTAGCCAGCTTCTGGTGTGATAGCTAACTAACGTTAGCATATTATGTGGGCAAAATGTGTTGACAAACATTTTCTTATTTAGCTAACTGATTGTGGCTTGTTGACTGTGACTGATGATACTACTAAGTTGATTGTCTAACGTTGAAATCCCAAACCTAATCCCAGCGTGTTTTCTCTTTCAGAAATGAGTGTCCCTGTGAACTTTAGAGGGCTGCCTCCCCATATACTTGAGGGTGTTTACACGAAATCTGATCAACAAAGAATACCCAGGTAAGCTATCGGAAGTCACATTGCTACGTTCATTTTACCTGCCTCAATCTAATATTTAATGTCATGATGTCAAATAATAGTCTGGTCTAATTTACTCATAACTGGTAAGCTTAGTTTAACGCACGTTATAAGTTAGTTAAAACAACGTAAAGTTAGTTTACAAAACATTTATGAAAAATCAGTCAAGTGTGGTTTATTTTTTCTCCCACAGGTCATCAGATAATAACCTCACTCCACTCACCTTTCCCAAATCCAAAGTGGCCCTCTGGGACCCCAGCCCTAATGGGGATGTGGTTAGCCTACACCTCTCTTATTACAGGTGAACCATATTTCACACAACAGCGTGTTCTAACAGAAATAACAAGCCATCTTAAGTGTGTTAAATGTACTACCATCTAAATCTCCGTATTAGATAAAATATTGCAAGTAACCCAGAATGATTAGAATTACTAGAACTGCATGCCTGCATGTAACTATTTTTGGTACTGTGCTCTGCAGGAATCCTATGTTACTTGTGACTGAGAAAGCACTTCGTTTAGCCCATCGTCATGCTCGACAGAGTAACAACCCAACGTTTTCGTGTTTCTTGTTGGGAGCCTTGTCTGTGGAAAACGGTGAGTTTTTAACCATTTGCCCTTACTAATTTGTGCTCCTGTTTTTATCTATACCAGGTAGGCGTTTACCTAGTTTAGAAAATGAATGCATTGTGACAGTACACACCTGACTGCATGCAATTGTGGAAATGAAGCTGCCATCAGTTATAATTTTCCCCACTTTTTGTGATTTTCATTTCCGCCTTGTTCGACTTGAACCTTTGACTGTAATCCGCTGTCGTCTTCTAGATGAGGAGAGCGTGACTTTGAAACTGGACCGCTTTGACCCGGGACGAGAACAGCCAGGTTCCTTAGGAAAGGCACCGACTGCTGTGTTACCTGGGGACTTTCTGGTGCCTTGCACAGTCTGTACACAAGGTGTGGTGTCCACTGACAACATGGTTCACTCTGCTGATGACTTCGATATCTCTATCAAGGTAATGGTAATGGGCAGGATTAAGCATTGGTTTAAGAAAAATAAATAAATAAAATATTAAAAATCAGTGTTTGAGATTCTCATATTTTAAGTCTTGTATTCAGACCAAATTCAAACCCCAAAGTTACTTGTTTTTTTTGTTTTTTTTCTTCAGAGATTAGAAAGGTAAGCCAGGTAATCCATTTTGTTAAATTCCAAGCATCAACTGCTCTTTCCCATTTTGATGCGGCTTGAGAGACCGTTTGTCTGTTGCCATGGGTGACAGCAGGAACACATTGACAACCTCAGCTTGGCAGTTACTGCAACCTGTCACCAACAGGTGTTTGGCCCCTCCCATAAAACAGATAATTGTTGTTGCCGGGTGTTTGTTAGACACTACATTGCTGGAAATGTACCTCAGACGTTTATATATCATTATGGGTTTGCAAATTTCTGTTCTAACACCTGTCACAGATTAACAAATGCAGCAGAAATTACAGTGGCAGGGGCGTGCATTTTAAGACAATCATCGTAATCACATCACATTCTGTTTGCCAGATGCTCCAGCACGGCTGTTGTAGCAGAGGGGCTATGGAGCTGTCAAAGCTGCTCACGCTCCGCGCTCACTTCGGCTGTTCTGAGCACATGGACAGTGTGAACTTCAGCCTGAACTGGGTGGCCGTTACTATTGCTAACACGATGGATGCTGTCCCTGTCAGGCCAGTGCCCATCATTCCCACCGCACTGGCCAGGAACCTGAGCAGTCCAGCCAGCATGGCCCAGCCACTGAGCGCATGCCGAAAGCAGGGGTAAGGGCCGGCGACGCCATGGCTCTGGGTCCGTCTTGAGTTTTCTCTTCTAAGTCCGTATGGTAGCCGACTCCCGGCCGTATGTGATTCCCTCTGCCCGGGCGGGGGTTCACCACGGTGCTTTTCAACTGTGGTTCCTTATCTATCTGTTACCTTCTCTGCTTTCTGAATAAAGCAAAAAAAAGGGCAGACTGTCCTGCTCTCCTTTTAAAATGAAAGGATTAGCCGGTCATTTTGTCCCTCTTGCCATTTGTGATGCAGGTTTCTCACTATGGATCAAACCCGCAAACTGCTACTGCTACTTGAGTCTGACCCAAAGGCCTATACTCTGCCACTTGTTGGAGTGTGAGTATGCTTTAAAATTCTTGCAGTAGTGTTGATGGATCAGTCGCTGCCAATGTATTTCATTGCAAATATGCCGTACTTGCACTTAGTTTGCATTCAGCTATTCCTGGCTATGCCATACAGATGCATTCCTTGCATGTAGACACCTCCAACACATTAAAAATACTAAGAATGTTTTTGAATTTTGTTTTATTGCATTACTCGGAGAAACTGCAACATAACGGCTGTTCTTAATATTGAGTTTATTGTAATGAGTAATGCTTCTTTTGCTATGTAATAACATAGAGGCCCTGTAGCAATAGCTGCACATAAAGGAATTCATATTTAGCAGCTATACTATGGATGTTCTACTGTGGTGTCTGCTGTGAAAAATTAGCTAGGCTTATGGTACATCTGAACGTAGAATTCAACAACACTTAAATGCAAATTACGTGTGATGTAAATCGAGCGAACTTGACTAGAATGTGCTAGAATTTTAGTATGGCAGCGGTTATAAATTGACAAAAGACCAGTCACTCCTCTTTCCATATTCCCTTGGTGCACAAGCGACTTGCACATAGTCAACTGTGAATAGCCTGTGCTTATAAAATTTAAAAGGGTTAACATCGGCATGTGATTCTGTGTCCTTTCATACTGGATGTTAACACTGCAGCAGAGTGGAGGGCAGTTGAGCTCTGGTGCATTTACAATGGCAGCTCAGCTACCTTTCACTGTTGTAGGCATACCTGAGAAAAAGTACTGTTTTTGAACAGCTCGGAAGTGACCTGATACAGGTCAGAGGTCAGGTACTCTTGAACTTCACTAGTGAGAATGTGACTAGCCTGCCTTTGTTTAGCTGTAGCGCTGGGTGTTTATTTTGTTCAAAGTGTTAAAATAACTTAAGCACTGTGAAACTTCTAATGCTGAATGGTTAATAGCTGGCGAGGTGCTGCGGCAATTGTTCTGGCCGATTAGTTTGCGTCACTGCCCGGTTTGATTATACAAGCGGGTTCATCCTGTAATTTTCTCTCCCGGTGGCAGATGGCTGAGTGGGATCACGCACATTCATAATCCCCAGGTGTGGGCGTGGTGCCTGCGCTACCTGTACAGCTCATCTCTGCAGGACAAGTGAGTTCAGCTTCCATCTGTTTTGTGTCTGTTTAGCGCAGGCAAAGATGTCACACTGTGCATGGCTTCATGCTTAACCGTTTTTTTTTTTCAGTGACATCTGCATGATTTTCAGTGTTTTAAAATTGCGTGGAACTGGTGAAAAGCTACTGAGGGCTGCAGGATGTGAATTGAAAATAAATGTGGTCTTTGGGTACATAAAATGAGCATGCTCTTCAAGAATTTCAGCAATACTAGCAGTCTTAGACTTGGCTCAACAGGCCAGCAGCCATACCACCATGCAATCTGCTCCTGCTGAATGGCTGAAGCTAAGCAGGTGTGGGCTTAGTTAGTACTTGGATTGGAGACCTCCAGGGAAAACTAAGTTAATGCTGGAAGTGGTGTTGGTGGGCCAGTAGGGGGCAGTCTTCCCTCTGGTCAAATAAACCCCAATGCCCCAATGCAGTCATGGGCACACTGTGCTGTAGGAGATGCCATCTTTCGGATGAGATATTAAACCAAGGTCCTAAATCACTTTCGTCATTAAAGATACCATGACACTTAACGTAAAGAGTAGGGGTTTCCCCGGTGTCCTGGCTAAACTCCCAACCTGGCTTATTTCATTCATCGTTATTATTAATATTAATTACTGTAAAGAGTTTCCTTAATAAAGCTACTAAGATTTAATGTGGTGGTTTGATTTGGATTGAGGTGGATTTACATTTAGCCATTTTCAGAGGGACTTACACAGGTGCATAGCTGGAGCCATTTTTGTTCCTGTACTGTTCAAATTGAAGAATTTCCAGCTTTTCCCAATTTGGCTCAAGTCCCCCCCCCACCCCTTCATTTTTTTTCCTGCCCCTCCATTTTGATTCCTTCTGGAAAATCACGGAGACCTGGGGCCTCATGTATAAAAGGTGCAAACGCACAAAAAAGATGCGTAGGCCACTTTCCCCACTAATTTGTGATTGATAAATACAACCTTGACGTCAAAACATGCGCACATTTACGCAGCTTATGGCTCATGTGTAAACACATTTTTAAGACTGGCAATTGGCACCCCCGATGGTGAGGAAACTGGCATACGCATCTTTTTTGTGTGTGCGCACCTTTTATACATGTATAAACAGTGCTGAGCAGAAAAATGCCCTCAGAAAGCTGCGTAAGCAAGTTTCCACACATAAATACAGATGCATAACATAAGAGAACCTGCGTACCTCTGCACATGCTGGTCACCATGCAAACGCAATGTTTGGACACAATGATATGGCGACACTGATAGAAAGACAGAGGGAGAAAAAGCAACATTTTGCAAAAGCAGATTTCCAACTTTCTCCCTGAGCATTCTTTTACACATTCTTTTACTCTTTTAGACTTTTAGAGTTTTATACATGTGGCCCCTGGTGTTAGCTCTTCGTTCTGGTGGCTTTGGCAGTTTCTGACAGACGCGCGGTGCTGCTGTTGCAGGGTGATGTCCGAGGGCGGAGCCTTCCTGGTTGTGCTGTACTCACTGACCCACAGGGACCCTGAGTTCTACCAGTGCCAGCTGTGCAGTGGGCAGCAGGAGATGGGCTTCCAGCTGCTCACAGGCACAGACTCACTAACACTCTACAAGGTCTGTGGGATCTCACTGCCACTGAGATTCACTTTCACCACAGGTTTTTACATAGGTTGTTGTTTTACTGACATTAACATGGCGTCTCTCTTTAAAGCATGTGGAGGTTTCAGAAGGAAGGTGTCTGCAGTTTGAGCTGAGCGCTGAGCGCCAGAACCAGGAAACTGAATTCTTCAAGGAAGTGGTGTCCCGTGTGTCCCTCACCAGGTACGCCTGCTTTCTCACTCACTCTAGAGCCAGCTTGGAATGTTTTTCTCTTTGAAACTGCTTAATGAAGGGTTAAAATGGCTATCTTTTATATACTTTTTTTTTTTAAATCACGTTTGCCATACGGAAGTTTTTCAGAGCTTTCAGTGCAGAAAATGTAAATGTATTAGGACTTTGATACAGCCCATATGATCTGTGATGTTGATTCCTTTTACATCATCACATTGTGTTCACTCACTCATTAGTTGCATCAGCACACCTGATGCAATTAATCAAGCTCTTGATTAGTTGTACCAGGTGTGCTTGAAGTGGAACACATCAAATACCTGGATCTGGCTGAGGGCTCCCAATGAGAGGTTTTGGGACCACTGCCCTAACTGGTCAATATCACTAAGTGTGGCTAATGGCTACCAATTGCCCTTTTATGATGTAATCTCCCCAAATAGCTTGTTGTAATTCTTTCTTTTGCTACATGTTATTCCCCACAGTCCTTTGCCTGTGGACCCCCTAAGCAAAGTGCTTCAGGATTTTTCACTGTGTGATGTGGGTTGGGTTTTACATAGCCGGATAATGTTCATTAAGCTTTTGTCTTCAGTGAGAAGTAAAAAAAATAAATAAATACATTTTAAAAAACCCATTTGAAAGCACCTTGAGGCGTACTGCTGCTCCATATTCCCAAGTGAGAATAAGCTTAAAGACTTTTGGTTTGCCAAGTCTAGTAAGTTTATTTAAACAATGAGGCACAAGATGCCGTGGTATCAAGTACTGTGTTGCTTTTCTAAAACTGCTTTGGACAGTTAGGCTTTATGGACCAAACAGAACCAGGACTAATCAGGCTTATGTCTGGCCATGTCGTCATCAGAAGTGCAGTGTCAGCAGCAGCAGCAGCCTCTCCGCAGGGCAAGCTCTCCATCAGTGATCACGACTCTGGAGTGGAAGACGAGGACCTCTCCCCCAGACCGTCCCCAAACCCTCACCCGCTCAGTCAGCAGGTCTGCTGCTCCACTCCCTATCGCCTCACCTCCAGTTACGCAGCTGTGTGTGTGTGTTTGATTGGGTGTGTGTGTTTTTGTGCGTGTTTGAGTGTGTTCAGTGTTAAAAGGCTTACTTTAAGAATGGATTGCTTTAGATTGACATCACTGTAATTTGTCATAAAGGTATATATTTTATTATAATATTCCCTTTTTCCCCCCAGACAAAGCGGGTTCAGCCGTCAGTGCCTGAGCTGTCTCTGGTGTTGGATGGCAGTTTCCTGGACGGGAGGAAGGGCGCTGCGACCGAAGCCGCTGCCCGTCTGGGACACGCGGCTCCTCCCGCTTTGCAGCGCAGGGGCAGCGGGTCCAGACTCCCCGAGCAGGTCCAGCCTAGTGGCCCGCCGCCCATTAGAAGACCCCTAACTCCCGTCATCCCCCTGGGAAAGGGAGTCAAAGGCCACACCAGCCCTGGCCAGCAGCAGCTCCAGCCGTGCGCGAGCAGGAGGTCCGGCCCACCTTCCGGGAGGAAGAGCGCGGGGGGTTCTTCGGCCTCCTCCACGTCTTCGTCTTCGTCTTCCTCCACCCCCCGGATGGGTTGTTCGCCCAACGGCTCTCTGCACCGGCAGCAGCCCCTCCCCGCGGCTCCCGCGCACAGGGGCGTGTCCCCGACCGGCCCCTGCCCTCCGCACGCGTCCCCGACCCTCACCCCGCCGCACGGCTACCGCAGCCCCAGGCACAGCTCCGGCTTCCCCACCCCGGCCCCCGTGCACCCGCACCACCTCCCAAACGTCCACGCCACCCCCTCGCCGTACGGCTGCTGCCCCCGCCAGCACGGCCACGCCCCCGTTTGCCTCGCCAGCCCCTGGCAGGGGATGTCCAGCACTCCCGCCCCGCCCCACGCGGCCCCCGGCCACCCCGGCGGGGTCTGCTGCCCCCCCCGCCGAGAACGGCCCGCACCGCGACTGCTGCTGCTCCCCTTCTCACCAGAGCCCCGCGTGTGCCGCCGGCAGTCCCGTCCGCCTCCCGTCCCCGCACGGGGCCTGCTCCCCTGCGGAAGAGCTGCAGGCCCAGTGTTGCCAGGGTCAGCCCGGTTACCACGTGCTGCCGGCAGGCCCCTCCCTCCCCATGGCCGGCGGAGCAGTGGGCCTCCTGCCTGCCGACGCCTACAGAATCCTGGTGGATCAGGACCGCCAGCTGAAGCTGCTGCAAGCCCAGGTCAGCGCTCCCATGCATTTTCACCACCTTCATTTGTGCTGTTATTTTTGTAGACTCTAGGATGCACATTGCATCCCTTTGCCCTCAAACCTTAGTGACCTTCTCCTTACTAATCCAGTGGTTGCTGTTTGATTCTCTGCACATCAATGCCTGAGATCTGTTTGGGTTTAAGTACTTTGTGCTGTATTGCTTGAAAGGTGCAATATAAATAAAGTTGTTGTTACATTATTATTATTATAAGTTTGTTTTTGGATTGTTCCAGATCCAGAGGCTCCTGGAGGCTCAGGGTAAAGCGGCGTGCCCCTCTCCCCCGTCCAGCACGCCCTCTCCGGCATGCTCAAAGCAGACCAGGGCTCAGCAGGAGAGCGTTGGCACACAGGCGTACACTTCCCCTGCCGAACCGACCAGGAAGAGCGTCAGCGTTGCAGTGTGCACAGGTACGGCTCAAGATTCCTCACCGCTGTACACTTTCCCATGTCTGCTCCTCTTGTGCTCAAATGGCTCTATTCTTATTTACCCAAATCTACCCTGTTACCCTGATCTAAATAAACAAAATTATGACTCATCTCCATGCACTTATTGTGCACCGCTCAACTATATTATAGCTGTACATAAAATGTGTCGTGCAAACAAATAGCTGTAATGGTACTGACTGGTTCTTGCTCGCTGTTTTTTTCTGATACAGGGGCCAGCTTGTTTTGGAGTTCCCCTGCAGACGGCTCCTCTCTCCGGGACGCCCCCTCGGGGCCTGAGTGGCAGTCGGAGACGAGGACAGGGTCGGCGTGCGTGGGCACCTCGCCCCATGGCAGCACGGCTCCCTCCTCATTCGCCGATGAGACTCCTCACCATGCAGACGACACGGAGGAGGAGACAAGGAGGCCACACCCAGACACCCCACGGTACGGCTTCACGCGGTCACGCTCGGCTTATTATCGTAAACTAAGACGGAAACTAGGTGTGAAAAAACCTTATTGTAACTGAAATAAAAATAAAAACGAGAGTTTTTGAAGAAACAAAACGGAAACTAGCAAACCCGCTTGTGAAACGACCTAAAATAAAATGACAATACACATAAAATAAAATAAAAAGATTTTTTAAGTTTTTCGTCTTTTTGGTCAGTTATGTGCCAGGTAAGGAAGAGAGAATTTTAGGCGGAGAACCCCCCCCCCCCCCCCCCCCTATATGATGAACGCTACTTCACAAGATGGTGATGATATCTTAACGAATCAGTCCGCTTTGTCCGTGGGTATACTAGCTCCTTCGTGTTCCTTCGTGCATTCCAGACTCCGTTGCCGATATTGTCAAAAATATTGGGGGAGAAACTAACACTACAGCCATCCTTTTGCTCATAAATAACGTTACAGCTCTATCATGCATTTTTTTTTGTAACAAGGCTTGCTTATACCAATAAGTTACAAACCTAAACCTTAGAGCTGGATCATTTATTAATATAATATAATATAATAATTCTACTGACTAAAGTCTCAATCGGTTTGACATATTTAGCCTACTCGTAAGATAAAACTGCTATTTACTGAAGTAACATTGAAACAATACCTATCTAGCCAACTCAGCTACCTCTATTTATTGCAAGCAAGCTAATCGACTAAGAGAACGGATCTATTTAATATTAGCTGACTATTACTGCAATAATTATCCCTGGTTCAACTGCATCTCGCCTCAAAATTCTAAATCAAAATTCTAAAATTCAATCATTCGAGCTTCAAGCTAGTTTGATATTGTTTGCGAAATGAATTTAAATAAATGTTAAAAAATAATTTGATTTATTGTTTGTTTTACACAATACCTGGTTTAAACATGTAGCCTACACAATACCTGTTCTAAACCTCTAAAACATTACCCCTAACAAATGGGGTACCCGCCCAAAAAAACTAAAACTAAACTAAAACGATCAAACCCATTCCTAAAACTAAACTGAAACTGAAATTGAAATCAATATGGAAACTAAATAAAAACTAATGAAAAATTCAAAACTATAATAACCCTGGGTCACGCCATTACACGTTTGAAGAAAGATGCCTGTGAGCTCGAAGCTGGCAAGCCTTTCAGAATTATTTCCGCCTGCGTTTGAATTGTATGGCAACAACTAGGCTTAATGTCAGCTCGATTTGTAAAAGTTTGTTTTTAAATAAATAAATAAAGAAACATGCCTTGTCTGTTGTCGAAATAAAGGTGCTGAAAGTAATGGTGCACCTGGTCTATGTGTTTTGCAGTGTTCCGTGTGGCGTTGGAAGCCAGGATTTCCAGAGCTCGGTGCTGGGGGAGAGTGCCAGCGTGTGCTATCAGTCCCAGTCTCCAGTTAGAGACGGTCAATGTCAGGAAACCGGTAGCGAGGAGCAGGAGCAGAAGTTTTATCAGGAGCTGTTGGTGAGTTTGATTCAGAGTTTATCAACTCGATTTTTAACGTCAAATATTTTTGGTGGTTATTGGATTGCGGTAGGTGTGGCTGAATGTTTGGAACGGTTATTGTTTGGAACGGTAGGTGTGGCTGAACGGTTATTATTGGCAGAAGCATGTTAATATACTACACATCAGCAGTAATTTGTTTAACATTTTGGAATTCAATCTTAAAAAGCAGGCCATTGCATGTATCATGCTTTGGGTGTTTTTGTTCATAGTATCTGCAGATGGTAAAAAGACCATTTTTAATGTAATCTGCTCATTGAACAACTGATCTCATTGTTGGATGGTCTGTATTGGAAGGTTGTAAAGGCATACTGAAGTTTGTTAGAAAACAATGTTGTATAGCTACCTGGCACCGATATTAGTCATAATATTCACTCGCCTTTATGAGTTGCTCCAGTGGTCAGCAACTGACCGACAAAGAATGATGTTTTTTCTCTCTCCATTCACTTCCATTGCATGGTGAAATAGATCTCAAAAGCACATTGTTAGCACATAAACAAATGCAAACAACATGGTTTATGCCAATATAGAATATCACAACATCCAGAACCGGGCGTTTGAAACTTTCAAACCAATTTTTGATTGATTTGATTTTGAATAACTATTTTCTGAGAACTAGCAACTGTTTCTTTAGCTTCTTTGCTGTTCGGTTTGTTTTCTGACGCACGCTTCAGGAAGTGAGTGGGAACATACGGCGCATGAACAAAACAAGGTTAATAAGTTAATAAGCTAACGACCGGATCTTCTACCAAGAAAAAGTGTAAAATATCATAAATGGAGCTTTTTTAAATATTTTCAAACACTCAGTTCTGGATGTTGTGATTTTCTATATCGGCATAATCCATGAATGGAGAGAAGAAAAGTTCTCATTCTTCGTTGGTCAGTTGCTGACCACTGAAGCAACTCATGAAGGTGAGTGAATATTATGACTAATATCAGTGCCAGGTAGCTATACAACATTTTGTTCTAACAAACTTCAGTACTAATGAAGCCAGAGTGAGTGTGTGTTCGTGTTGTCTCCAGGGCCAGGTGAACAGTCGCCTACAGGGCTGTACAAGTGAAGGTGAAGATGAAGAGGAGGAAAGGGAAGCCGTGCGGCGGTCGCACTCCAGGTCGAGAGAGAGCTTCTCGCCTCCGAAGTCTCAGCCCCTCCAGGCCTTCCCCACGTCTACCAAGCCTCACAGGCAAAAGAGGAACTCCAGTCCCAAGCAGTCGGAGAAGGACCAGGTGCTCCAGGCTACCCTCAGACAGTTGAAGCAGCTGGGCGTGACCGTGGAGCTGGACTCTGCCGGACCCAGCAAGGCCATCCGCACCACTGTAGACAGTGCTAGGTACAGTGTGCCCTTCTCCATGTTCTTCTGCTTATTTTTGTTTGAGGCCTTTTGTCATGAATGTTTGATTTGAATATGTATTTTTCCCTTCCAGCACACTGGCCTGCATAAACCCTGAAGCAGTGATTCCCAGGTTGGCTCTCTCTGAATCTGTAGGGGCCAGCCTCTGGGGCCCGAGTGGCAGCACGGATCTGAGCTTGGAGGCTAACGCCATCGCGCTAAAGTACCTCAGCGACTCTCATCTCTCCCAGTTCTCAAAGGGAGCCCGGCTGGCGGGACCCCTGGAGGCCCACAATGCATTGCTCTCGCGGAGGGCCTCAACAGAAAAGAGCGATGTGGGGCTCAGCATACTGTCTCCTAGCAACATGTCCTTCGCCACCAGGAAGTACATGAAGAAATATGGGCTGATGGAGTGCGGAGAGAGCAGTGAAGAGGAGGAAGTGGTCACGGATGAAGACGACGACGAGGGATCTCGACAGTTAGAGGGCACGGGGAACTTCATTGTGGGACAAGTTGGGAAAGGGGAGAGAGGTTTGGTCCTTAAAAACATCACAAATGAGTTGCCTCACTCCAGCCCTCTACCCCTCCAGAAATCTCTGGATACACAGAGCCAGCTACTCCGAGATTTGCGCCCAAAAATGCAGCTCCTTTCCTGCGGTGGCAAGAAAAGCCCTCAGAAGGAGAACAGTGCACCCCCGGTCCCAGCAAACCTGCAGCCCAGACTGGCAGAATCCCAGAGGACCTCGGGGTCAGAGGAGTCCATGGGCAACTTCCTAGACCTGAGCCGGCTTCGACAGCTGCCCAAACTTTTCTAACCACTGACACAGTGAAACGACAGCGGGAAATACTTTGATTTATTAAAGTTAATTTTAACTCACTCAAGTTTTAAGGTGTTTGGGAGTATTTTCTGAAGTCTTAGACTGAATAGTGGAAACTATTTGGCTTGTTCAGGACTGACATGGGTGAAGCCATTCCTGTACTACTAAGTGCTGTAAGGCATTAACCACAGTTCTTGAAACTTAAAGGAATCGTTCCCATTCTGGAGATTTTTTAATATTGTTTCAGTTTTAGTTTTCTTGATTGGTCCACACTTTTTTGTGTGTGATGAAGCGTATTTTTGATATTTGCAGAAGTTTGACGATTTGGCTTTATAATGGTAAGTACGGGGCAGTCACATTTGTGGTTTAAAGCAAAAAATTCACATCAAATAACTTCAGAGCAGCATGCACAGTGATGTTATACCTCCAGAGGCTATACATATGAACAGAATCATTTTATAGTGTTTATTCAGAATTATAAACATAAATATGTTTTAAATTGTACCGGTACCTCTATTCTTTAGCACAGCGGTCTTATGTGGTATATGCCATAGGAAATGGTTCCAATAGAAAATGCGAGTAAAATCTTTTATTATTATTTATTTATTTTTAATAATTAGTCAATATAAACATACCTCTGAAGGCATAATGTCACTGCAAGCTAAATTACTTGTGTTTTCTGCTTTAAACTAAAATGGGATGTCCTCATACCAGCCATTGGCCATCAGAAATGTCTCTAAATATCAAAAATATTCTTTGTTGCACACAACAATGGTCTGGGGCAATCAAAAACATACACTAAAACTACAGTTGTATATAAAACTCCAAAAGTGAACCATCCCTTTGACATGGTTTACATCATTTGCTTCAAACTTGATTGTACAGTGATTGTCTGTTTCATTGTTTTATATATATATATAAAACATCTTTTATATGTTTAAAACCTCACCTACTGTACAGAAGTAATGGGGGGGGGGTCTATGGTTGTAATATTCTGTCCTATATTTTTACACTGTCATTGTATGAGATTCTGGTAGAACAAGTACAATCATTTCCTATTTAATTATAGGAAATGTGCCACTTACCTTTGGTGTACCTTTTTAAAAATGTAATTAAGGTTCAGATTTTAAGTTTTGCCTGGGTGCCGTGATTGACCAGCAGTTCTTATTTGTTTTTAAATCACTGCAGCTTCCAGCATTTCAATGTATGTTTGTCCGTGGTTAACTTGTATTTTGGTGCCAAGATTTATCCGAAAGGTAATGCAAGCATTATGCAGGTTTAGCGAATATGTTACAGATTTTGCTGTCTAGGGGCTGTATTTAAATTTATTTATTTATTTTAAACTTTTTTTTTTTTTTGTGCCCAGGTTTGTTATGAATGATGGTCTTTAAAAGGACTGCACTAGGATTGGCTTTCCAAACAATAACGATAGGAAGGATAAAGGTGCATCTTCAAACGGCCACTTTTCCTCTTCCTTGCAAATTTGAGTGCTGTAAATAAAATCGGTATTATAGCTTTATTTTATTTAAGTTTTTTTTGCTTATTTAAGACCGAGTTTGTGTTTGTTATATTCAGCATTTATGTGTTTAAATAAAGATCTCCTTGATTCTTAAAAAAAAATGGTCAAAAGCATTTCCTGGAATGAATGTATGCAAGATGCAACATTAGGCTATTTACCGTCTGAAGTGAAATGTACTGTTTAAAAGAGGGGGGGGGAAAAAGAAAACGTTAATTTATTGCATACCAATGCTAACTAGTGGTTGTTGGTACTGGATTAAACTAATGAAATGGTAGAAGCACAGTACTAAAACTGGATGGGTATATGGAATAGTGAGTAGGCTACTGCCACCATGGAGAAATTTTTCTCCCAGGGTTTGATTTTCATTCTTGTCCCACAGGGAATTATTTCAATGCATCTCATTGAAATAAGTCTTGGACTTCTTAAACTATTCGTTTTTATTGCTATAATTTCCTTTTTTTCCCCCCAATCCCCATCTGCAACATCCCCTGTCAATTTCTGTGTGCAGACCGGCACATGCTGCAGCTGCCACTTCTTTTCAGTATCCAGTCAAACAACTGCACAGCTGGTACAAACCCACCATTGGTAGTTTGTTGTAGAGGGGGTCTTTATTGTGCTATGGGGCAAGGGATGTACTGCAGAGTGAACCCCCCTGGACAATATTATACCAAATTATTCACTGCCTCATAGGACTCCCAGCGGTAGTCGGCACCAGCACGGTCAGGATTTGAATTACCTCTGTGGAGCTTGGCTGAATACATCATCCGAGATGCCCGCCTTTTTAAATAATTCTATCCAATTAGAAGCACAGAGGGGATTAAATGTTACCTGCTTCTGATTGAGGTTATTTATATAAATGGAACTGCTAAAATGGATTTTACTGAAGTTATTGCCAGGATACTTTTTAGTTTTGCATCACTGAATTTGATTACAGGTATGCACACGGACATGAAAATCTGCCGTGAAATTGTGCTTCAAAACTTGAGTTTGAATTACTCCATAGATTCAGTGTTGTGTTGCTGAGTGCATCCTGTGTTCCTTGGGAATGAAGAATCCTTGTGTAATAATATCAATATTTTATCATCACAACTATGCAGCGTGCTTGTGTTCTCATTGCTCATTGCTCAGTGACCTTAAAATTTGTTTCAAGCAATAACTGTAAAGTACAGAGTATGACTACGGGTCTTGTAACTCCAGCCAAGGCTTTTATCACTTATATTTTTTTGCTCTCAAAATGCTTTCATGTGCCTGCAAGTGGTGCTTAGTTTTTGACGATAATGGCAGTTTGTCCAATGAGTCATAGCTCAGATGTTCCCTCACTGCATATAAAATGCATTGCTTTCAGAGATTTGCCAACACAACAATATACATGCTGTGTTGCAACAGGTTTTTTTTTTTTTTTTTTTTCCCTCTGTCCAGAGGAATTTGTGCCATATACAGTGCCCTCCACTATTGTTGGCACCCCTGGTAAAGATGAGTAAAAAAGGTTATAAAAGATTCACCGTTTGGTCACACTGGAAAAAAATGAGAAAAATCCAACCTTTAATTGAAGTAAATTTATTATGCGAAAAAAAAAAATATATATTTTGTTAAGCATATTGGCTTAATACCTCTTGAGTGTGTTTATCCAGATATACAACTGAAGCCATCTTACGTTAGGATGGACATAGTTTCACTTTGCATAAACAAAAACTTGAACATGAGATTCTTTGTCTTTTATATGTGTAAATGCAGTGGCACAGTTTTCCCACACGGGGTACTTTGTTCAGTGCGTAGGGTTATACTTCCTTGGGTGTTGTGTCAGTTGTAACGTTAATCCTTTCCTTAGAACTTCGGCTGCAGCTGCACGGTCGACATGGCGACCGACAAAATGCAACGATATTTGGCTAAAAACAGCTGAAGATTGACCACGTTCAATCGGAGATTGTAAGTAGCAATATATTCACTGGTTGTGTGTTTTCCACTTGTTTCCTATGTTGTTTAACCTTCGTTTTATGCAGCAATGGTTTAAATTGTTTTGAATGTTAGACACCGATACCGGTAACGTACCAATGAAGGCTAGCGTTAGCTAGCCAGTTTGCGTAACGTTATGCTCAATTGCTAGCTAGCAAACGGAGTTTGCTGTTGCCTTTCTTTTGCTTAAAAATAACGCTATAGAAAGGCATCTCGACGAAAGGACATTTATTTTATAGAATTCTAGGTTTATGTTAACCAAACGAAAAACTACTGTGTTTAATTAAGTCTACTAAGTGTATTTTCGTCGATGTTTGTGATTTTGGGTTTGCTTAGCTAAATGTAGCTAGCTGCCACTAGCTAATCTAACATTGAATTGGCTAACTTACCCCCGTTCCATTGCTCCATTCAGGGTGGTTGTCTAACGTTATTGTAACTATAATTGGTTTTCATAGTTCGCACTAGTTACATACTAGCTAGCTAGCGGTAATCAGCAAGCAAACGTCCCTGCCAGTAGCTATTTCCCCTGTTCTTGGCCCAAGTTCTATAAACGATAGTTAACGTTAGCTACAATGTAATCTAAATGGCTAGTAGCATTTATTAGGAAGCTACCTAACGTTAGCTAAGTTAACGTAGCTAGTTTGCTGTATGCGACAGTCAGCGAGCATAGCTACCGTAAGCCAGCGTGCAAAATAAAATAAAAAATTGGCCTGGATATTGTTAAATTATAGTAGGTTACCATGCCGGCTAGAAATGTATTTTACCCGTTTTAGGTACGGTGGTAGTTAAGTAACGTTAGCCTGTTAATTGTACGATAACTGCAACATTAGATCTAAAACATGGCACATATTTAACATTACTAAGTGATCAGTCTAATAGTAAGTTCAATGTGAAGGTAACGTTACATGGTTAATGTTAGTTTTGTTTAAAGACAACAATTTGGCCTCTACCAAGCTTTTTAGTAAGAGGTAAACATGGTTTTTAGCTAACATTAGCTGTCCCAGGCAATGTAACGTTAGCAAGCTAGCTTACTGCCTTGGCCTACTTAGCCTAGTTATAGGTGGCTAACAACATGTTTTTTATTGACCAGAGCCATTATCTGAGTGACTGGCTAGTTAGTTACATTTTGCGATTGCTGGAAGTGTTTCATAATCGCCTCGACTCAGTAACATTATGTTACTAACTGTTAATATAGCCAATTCGCTACCTTGATATATCGTATGAGCCTATTTCTTTGTCCCGTCTGTTTTAGGCCGCAGGCTTCTAGTGGGTTTTGTTTGTATTCAGGATGTGACTCGCTAACATTAGTTCAGTTGGCTAACTGGGAAACAGTGCGTCGTATCATTTTCTATATTTTTGTGGCCTGTAACGTTACGCAAGTTGTTATTAAGTGTCTTAGTTGTTTACACATCATTTATATGAAATTGTGTCCTTTACGGCGGTTAGCTGACGTTACGTACATTTGGTCTAAGTAGGCAGCTAACTAGATAACAGCGTAATGTTAGTCCCCGCAAAATAATGGGTGGGGTGGCAAGTTGCAACCGAATCTGTTCGCTCGGCTGAGACTTGATGGCTAGCTAACGCTAGTGGTTCACTGGCTATTTATTTCTTGTCGTGAAAGCGCAACGTTAGCTAACGTTACACATGACATGTGTTAATTACGTTAGGTGTCCTGATGTAACGTTAGCTTTCCGTCGTTGTACTGTGTAACAGTTGCGTTCCGCCCTCAAGACTTATTTTCTGCCTAACAATAGCTGCTGTTATGTTAAGTTACCAACTTGCTCAAATTTACAGTAACCTTAGTTAGCCGAGTAACGTTAGTCAGCTCGTAGTTGCTAAACTAGGTGACACAAGATAACGATTTCATTGTTTATTGGTAGCTGACGTTTAGCTTCAGTTTGCCTTTTTATTTAACGTTAATTTACAACGGGTTGTTTATGTAGTACATTCGTATGACTTTGTGTGACGTCGTGGAAGAAAAGTCTTGCTAACTTGAGACCTGTGACAAGTCAGTCACGATTTAGGGTAACGTTAGTGAAACCACTGGATAACAGATCTGAAGAGACTCATGGTTGCTCAAGAATTTGGATGCGTTTTGAAATGGATTCATAAGGGTGATTCTTTTTTTTCTTCTTTCTGTCCACTTTCTGAATTTTTCTTAATGGTTAGGAGATTCTGAATGGAAAATGCAAATTGAGTCATTAAGGAGAATGTTGGAAACCCCCATCTTACTCAAAGCATTTTCTTTGTTTTAAACCCCGTTATGTTTTTGGGTACCAGTATTATAGATAACAAAACAATAACAAAAAACATAACCGTTACAGTGCGTAACCATACCATGTACATAGGTGCAATGTGACATTATGATTTTATCAATATCAACTATAGGTCCTTGTTAGTTTGATAATGGTGATAATTGTGGGGAATTTCTTTGAATGATTAAAAAGAATCTGTAGTGAGGATTGAGATTCAGGAAAGATATTAAATGCTGCACTTTGTATTTCCACTGAAATGGCAGCAGTCTGTGTCCAGGGATAGCAACCAAAATAAAACAAAAAATTACCTGTCTCTTCTCAATACCTTCTTGATATGCAGCTGTATAACTTTGAGGCTTTGAATAGGTAAGCAATTTTATAGTTTTTCCATTATTCCGTTATTCATTTGACTTGCCGCTTCCCAGTATTCATTAAGACATTAATTAAATTGTGTTTTAAAACATTTTAAAATTGTGCATATGTTTATAGATCTTGACTTGTTAAAAAAAAATTTAATGACCAGCTTTTTATTTTGATTTCAGCAATTAAATGACAATCAATATTGTTCTGTTAAATAAGTTATAGTAGCCATTGCAAAACCAAATTTTTGCAGTTTTTATCTTGGATAAAGATAAAATCTTTTTGCTTTTATCTTTTTTATCTTTTTTTTTTCAATCTGTGCTCTAATTTGCATTTATCTGCAGATGTGGTACTGAGTGAGTGTAAAGGATCTTAGATTAACCAGAAAATCAAATGGCCGGAATCACAAAATAGCCTACTTTATGCTTGTGCATGGTCACATTTGTGACAAAATCTTTAAAAATGTAATATTTTCCCCTCATCAGGTACTGCTATCCGCAGTAGCACGGCAGATGTATGATGAGACTGTAGGGCAGAAATGGCCAACCATTACATCAGTGAACATCTACATTTATGTAAATGTTTCTACCGAAGCACACTTTTTTTTTTTTCTTTTTTTTTTTTGCATTTTTGGATTTTTGCCATGTCTGACCGGAATTAAAAAATATGAGTTATAACTTGTCACGTTATATGGTGACATGTCCTCTTGGAAAAAAAGGAAACGGGGGAATGCTCATTGCACACCCCACCAGTTGCAAAAAACCTGGTTTCCAGCACCAACTTAAACCCTAGTGAGTTTAAATGATTGTTGTTGATTGAAACCTTTGTCCTGCAAATATCTCATTGTTCTGTGGGGGAATTTGAGGTAATTACCTTCAGTGTATTTCTGGGTGGACCATGCCGACATTTTTCCACTGAGTATGGTATTGGATTAAAGAAAAGTTAGCAAAGAGCACAGAGGTGTGACCCTCACGTGATACGAGTCATTCTCTTCTAGGTTCCCTCACCTTTCAAGGGCTGCTACTTCTTGACATGAATGCATTAGCTATATCAGTGGTCTGGTAGCTTCTTTTCAGGGAGGCATTTGTGTGTCATGTACTATTGACTTTAGGGTGAGTTAACTACTGCGTTTGTGTCATATTTGTGGTCATTTTAAATCCTCAGTACCAAAGCTAGCAAATGATGAGGTAGCCCTAAAGTAAAGGAAAACCACATGTTTGCCTGGCGATGAATGTTTGGGGACAGCATGAATAATGGTCTGACTTCCCAGAAGCTATCCTATAGGTGTAGTTACCTCTTTGATCAGGGATATGTCTGCAAGCTGATAGCAGTGACCTGAATCATTGTTTTGTAATGTCTGTCTGAATGCTTGCGTGTCTGTGTGCATTTCTGTTGGCACCAGACAATTGAAGCTGATTCAGTTGTGTTTGGCTTCAATGTATTAGTTCTGTAATCTTATTTTATAAATAGTTTTATATTATATATATATATATTTAGTTTTATACACTAGTGCTAAAGTAGACTGCATCAATTGTGGTGAATTGCCACAATGTTTTGTGGGGGAAAGAATCTGACAGGCTTACCAAATTACTTTTTGAGCAGGAGCCCTCTGGCTGTAATGTGACAGAATTTTAAGATTCTGGAGGTTTTCCTATTACCAGTGTCTAATGTGATTTTTTTTTGACCAAACTATAGGCTATGCCTATAGCCGGACTTGCATTTCCAGACATAAAAATTATTATTCTTTCATGTGGATGTGTGCAACATATAGCCATTTTTTGTTACAACCTAAAGTTAGGATTGTTGGTTGTAAACTTGTTGATGGTTACTTGGAAACTTGCTCTGGAGAGAATTAAAAGCAAGTAATTGCGAAAGCTTCACAAGAGGGACAACATTTTTTGGCGTGGCGATTAAGGAGCTCAGCTGGTAGCCTAAGGGGTTCTGGGCGTGGCACTTACTGTTGTACCTTTGAGCAAGGTACTTAACCTGTATTACTTCAGTAAGTATCCAGCTGTGTAAGCTAATGCAAGAAAACATGTAAGCTATGTAAGTTTTGCTTGATAAAGGGAACATTGTAAGCTATTATTATTTCTCATTTTGATGATAACATGAGGGTGGGTGAAGTCTAGATGGGTCATTCCATGATGCAGGTATTATACACTTGCAGTCTGCGGCTGCAACACTTTGTCCCTAATTTTCTTAAATGATGGTTTGTGTCTTTTCTCAAAAGTGTGACAATGGTGTTTACTCCAAGGTATGGGTTTCAAATCCCAGAAAGATCAGAGAGGTCAAGGTTAAAAATGGTCAAGGTTTTGGTCAAGGTTTTCCCCCGGAATTACCCTGATGTAGAGGCTGTTGAGTGTTTAAACTAACTCTAAACTTCACCTCCCATTAAGCCTATGTACCCTACTTGTTTGGTGAACTCACTCCTGGAGGGAAATGGGGTGCCATTTTTGGAAAATAACTAGAATTTGTGATGTCGTCGTTGAAATACAGGAATTGTTTATAGTCTTCAACGCTTTTTATATTTAAATAGAATATCAATACTTAACATTTTTCTGCCCACTCTGTGGCGTGTAGGCTAATACTTGCTTTATGTAGGTTTCTAAATGTGTCTGAAATTTGTTTTTGGCCATTTTCATGAAAATATATATATATTTTTTAAATTACAAATATTTGAGTTTTTAAAATGACCTTTGTTTTTCGCACCATGTGAGAACTGTAGATCTAAATGGTTTGCAAGTTCTATATCCCCCAAATTACAGCATCGCTCTAAATGTGCAAAAATTCTATAATGTATGCTATGTCATAAATGCTAGCTGTGCTCTACAGTAGCCACAGGTAAGGGCTTTGAGATTGTGACAGGCTGTCTAGGTTTCTTATAGATCCTAAATTACATATTTAGTGACAGTATGTGAAGTTTGATAAGGAAAATCGTAGATCGCTAACTTTGGTCCTCAATGGTAAGAAATGACTGATTGAGCTCGGGCATGATCTAAAGCTGTTTATGGATGGTACTGACGTTGCCTTATTGAGAAGATGGACGTGTAACCATGCTAGTTTTAAATCCAAGTCCGACAGGGTGTCTAGCAGAAGTGAGTATATATAGTCATGTAATCTTAACTCTGCTTGGCAAGGAGATGTAAGACACAGCACATTGCTTATGGATTTCTTCTGGACGCGGGGGGGGGGTGTTGCATCACTGTCTCGGAAAAGGGTGGACAAGAACACATGGTTAGGAGGCCTTTGAACTGGTGAATTTTGTGAAATGTACAGTCAGGCTTGCCGTCTTAATTTCGTGTCTTGTGCGGCAGTTATCATGTGAAGAAAACCTTTGCAGTCTGGACATTTAGCTTCAGATCGACAGTCAGGTCTGGTTTATACTTAAGCCTCAGTGTGGAGGCCGGGAAATGTGTCTGTAATATGCCGCCTGACCCACAGACTCGACCGAACAACTTGTAATGAAAGCACTAAAGCCAGGCCTAATCATAATTTACATTGCACAGTTTTATGGTCATACAATTTTCTTCCATTTTCAATATGATCTCTCTCTTTGGACTGGTGGCTTTTAAGGTCTCTAAATGGCAAACGGACAGCCCCAACAAACCAGGACTACTTAGCCTAGTACCATTGTATGACATTATTCCAAGGCAAACAGTCAGGATCAGAACTGCATGTAATCAAATTTTACAATATTACTGTGCCAGTTTAATAAAGGGGTACTACTTTTTAGGTCTGTATTTTTAAAAGCTCGTATTGCATCTTGCTAATAGGCCGTTCTAATAATTTAAATTTTTTCATGTTTACATTCATTTAAACTCATTTTGCTCACACAATGTGCAAGAGGACCCATTTAATCAGCATTGCTTGAGTATTTTTACAATTTGTCCCAGTTACAGTTGGATTCTCCCACCAGGGGTGGTCCAGGGACTCGTGGGCATTTCCTGCTATATATTAATGTATCACATTTCTATGCAGAGTGTCTTTATAGCATGATTAAGGCAATATGGGTTTTCCAGTGCCTATTGCTTCTGGTCCTGGTCTAGAACAAAAGGGTGTTCCCTTACTCCTTTCCACTCCCGGAAGTCGCACTCACTAGCATGGTATCAGGGTTGGTGCGAAGCGCTTTCTCTCTCTCTCTCACTCTCACACACACACACACACACACACACACGGTTCTGTGCACCCACACTAGGATGCTTCCTTTTCCTATTTCATATGCGCACCCTTCCTCCTGGTCTCTGTGCTCTGCGCCAGAGTCACACCGGGACATACTACGGTCCCTGCTTCGGTCACTACAGATAAGACGCAATTATCAGCTATGTGTGCTGTGGGCTATATTTAGCTTCCTGGAAGTCCTGTAGAGGGAAAACACCTGCTTTTGACTGCAGGTGAAGCTGGGCGTGGTTGCACGCCATTGTGGTTTTCATGCTGGTTAGAAGAGGAAGTCGTGCACTGACGACACTGTGCGTTACACAAGCGCCCAGGGAAGAGATAAGCGGCCTCATTTTGAATGTTGTAAGTGCATCTATTAGCATCGGTAAATGGATTTGCGTTCGCTTTAAACAATTTCTTTCCGGTATGTTGTTTTTTGGCTTGCATATAAGACTCCCAAGTTACTGGCACTGGTGACCTTCAGTTGTTTGAAAGATTGTAACTGAATACAGCTGATCTTGGAGCAGGGTCCATCATGCTTTGAAGAAATGGCAGTGTTCTCTGGAGAATGATGATCATAAAGGTAATGGTGATGCCCTGTACATTGGGTCTATTGGCATAATGTTACAAAAGTCAACAAGGTGGATTTGATATTTATGGCGATGTTCACTTTTTATTGGTTATTAGATTGTTAGGCAGAATAGATGTAGGCTATGCCATTCTTACAAGACCATAATACTTGAGTAATTACTAATGCTGTCAAATTAATATAATGGCCTTTCTTATGAATCTGAGTTAATTTGACAATAATATAGACTACAATTGCAGTCATGGAGAAGGAAGCGCAGGTAAAAATAAAAACATTTTCATATCTGATTGCTGAGAGAGAAAAAAACCAACAGTAGCTCTAAACGGAGATTTTTGTTGTGTAATTGGAGCAGGATTTTTATCTTCAGCGCTGCGATCAGGTTATGCTTGTTTTTGTAACATGCTTGGTCATGTGAAATCATTTAGTGAAAATGTACATTAAAAAAAAAAAATAATAATTTACCTTAGCTTGAGCAATCTACCTGCAGTGATGGTTATAACCACTGAAAGAATGGTATTTGTGTTGGCGGGTTCGGCGATGGTAAGAACCAGCCCTGTGCTGGCTTTGAAGCCCTTGGGACAGGGCTGGTAAGAATGATATTTGTGCGGGCTTTGAAGCCTCGAATTGTGCTCACAGAGATGCTCTTGTTATTGGCTGAATGACTGTATTATAAATAGGCCTGCTGCAACTCATCTGCTTGTTTACTCTTCAGCTGCCATTTGATGAACACCACCGTGGAGCAGGCAGCTCCAACACTGCACTTACCATGTTCTTCCAGAACAAACTTGTTTTCTTTGTCCGGCTGATTAGTCCTTTTGTGGATGCGGCGGCAAATCGGGGTAAATGTGCACTACTTTTGCTAGTTGCCAACTGCTGTCAGCCGAAACGAGACTGCCTTCATCCTGTGGTCGCCTGTCCATTTGAAAAGCAGCAACTGTTGCCTTTCTTTAGAATGAACAATGTCAGGTTGTGTTGTGCGTGTTACCGACAGTAAATGTTCTCTCTTTTTTTTGTCTTTCAGGTTATATACTTCACACTGTGTGCTGAATGTCCACGATGTCTGGAAATATTTAAGAATATTGATGTTTTGAAGAGTTTTTTTGATTCCAGTGGAATCTGTAGGATTTTTGTTTTCTTTCGTTTTTGTTTTTAAAAAAACAAAAAAAAGCTCACGTACACACACGCTCAAGAAAAGAAAGATCTCGAGACGCGGTTTCCACATAGCTCGTGTCCGTTACAATGCCCGTACAAGCTCCACAATGGACGGAATTCCTTTTGTGTCCGATCTGCACCCAAACGTTCGAGGAGACCGTCCGCAAGCCCATCAGCCTGGGCTGCGGCCACACCGTCTGCAAGATGTGCCTGAACAAGCTGCATCGCAAAGCCTGCCCCTTCGACCAGACCACCATCAACACCGACATCGAGCAGCTGCCCGTCAACTCGGCCCTGCTACAGCTGGTCGGTGGACAGGTAAGGCTGAGATCACGCAAAATGAATCCTCTTTTTTAACCTCTCCATTGTGTGTTATGCCTTTGACCGAAAATGGTACTCGTTGTCCTGAAGCTTTTTTTGATGTGCCTCTCCGTGTGCTTGCCGTCCATAACACGGACGTACTTTACTTGGATTGGACAATCTGTGTGTGACGACACCCAGGCCTGTTGAACACAAGTCCAGTACCTGTGGTCCAGTACCTGAAATGATATGCCCTCGCTTTTCTTACAAATGATTCTGTCCCCGCTAGTTAATGCTGCATCGCATCCTCCTTTGTGAAGCTTTCTAGTCAGCCTTGCTTGGGCAGAGCATTTAACGGATTGTACTGAAGCCATTGTCACTCATATAAACTTGCACTGCCTTACCTGGGCTTTGCGCTGATTGTGTGCTTAAAAGATAATTCCTGATCATAATATAATAAGATAATTTCTGATAAAAGTTATTCCTGATCATTAAAAAAATAAATAAATGTTAAAAAAAATAGTGGTTCAAAAACATTTCCATGTTCAGTTTGATAACAAGATGTAGTACCATAAGTTGGTCAGCTAACATTTCATGCTGGTGCTCCACGTATTTTCTGTGCAGCTTACGATGATGGTGCCTGTAAATTGTACAGAATTGCAAACAACCTAATTGTTTATTAGCACATGTGACCATCAGTTATACAGTAACTTAGGCTTATTTTGTCTGGGAAGATGTGCTACCCTAGCAGTCTCTGTATGTTGTCACCCAGACCACAGCATGAAATTTACTTTTTGATCTACTGGCCACAGTAGCTTGTGGATTCTAAAGAAACGCCAGCCATTTTGAACATTTTTACCAGCCACAATACCTTTTACCATATAACACAACTTGGTTGGTTACCTGCCAAAGTAGCTGCTAGACTAGGAAATATTTCCAGCCACAATTAAGCGTTTGGCTGGTGGCAGGTGTTAATTTCACACCCTGACCCAGACACACAATAAGGTTGAAAGCCCCTGCTTGAAACTATTTATTTTCCCTATTCTGACTCAGCGCTGACTCTTATTCAAGCTGAGGAATTCAGGGAGTTTCCCCTTCAGCCCAATTGCTTTCAAGTTATTTTCCACGCTGTGAAAGTACCTGAAGTCAAAGCTGCTAGTTTTTTTTGTTCGTCAGCCTCTGCTAAAGACTTCAGGGGTATTGAGCGGGAAGCGAGCGGAACAACTTGTTGGGGGATGTTTGCACCTGCACATGAACTAGGAAAGGGGGAAGACATGGTGACATCATGGAAACCAGTGATTCACTTCAATAAGGGATAAATGCAGAGGAAATTAGAAGCACGTCTGTGGAGATGTTTGTTTTTGGCTATTTGGGAATTGTGTTTCACAAGGTCTGAGGCAGTGCAGAGTGGTTGTTCTGGGTGGGTTAGATTTCAGACAGGATGTCGCGGGACTGTGGCCTCTCTCCGCTCCCTGCGATACAGGCAGCTTCTCCGTGTGTGCGTGTGTGCGTGCGTGCTCCACACGTATGCCATTGCTTGCTGAGTCATCAGGGTCACCTAGGAAGAATGTGCAGCCGAGAGTCCAACCTGGTAGAAACCATTATGCTACATGTAACTGAGCCAGTTTCTATTGGTCAGAGGAAAAAACCTGTCTCTGCCATTATGACAATCTTCAAAGGAATGTAATTTCCTGTCTGTTGAGTTCTTCTCTTCCTTATCCTCTGTGCTTTTGTGCCAATAGAAACAAGAGGCTTTAAATGCTTTAGTATAATGCTATGGAATGCCTTTGGTATAAAGGGGAACGCTCATTTAAAAACAAATGCCTCTAGCAGCTGTGTACTGATTTGTGTACTGATTTCAACCTTCTGTGCTGGACCTGGGCGGTAGACAGGATTGTGCTCTCCTCAAGAGCATGTGATGTCAGCCGGTGCTTATCACACCATAGTTCTCAAGTCAGGAGACACAGACATGAGTCAGAGGAAGACTCTTCTGCAGCTTTACCCAGTGGGGCAGTCAGCAGAGTCAGCACGGGCATGATCCGTATTCAGTACGAGACCCTAGGGCCCAAGCACTAGAACAGTGCCTTAACAGGATAAGTTAGTGTCTTTCAGTGGATACAGGTGCAACTCCCATTTTAAAGATTTTCGTCCGTTTGCTTCCCATAAATGTGGTGGTATGTGGTGAGTACTGGTGGAGAATAAACAACATACACAGAAGTTCTATAAAACAGGACAGCATGTTTCAAGTTATTTTGTTGTTTAAGTCCAGCATTAATAACCGGGTCTAATGTAGTGGCCTATAGTCATTCTTAGTTCTGTTTTCACCGATCAGTCCTGTTATGTCTACACACATTCCTTGTGGGAGTGTGCAGCAGAGAAGCACTTCTATTTTAGCAGCAAAAAATTCCCTGCATTGTAGAACCTGTTCAAGTTGAAACTAGATTTTTTTTTCCAGAGAATTTTGAGGTTTTGATTAATATCCGCCATGTTTTGATAGTGGTTTGATGATGTTTTGACAATATGATTCGTTGTAGTGATTTGCATGGCACATTTTCCTTGAGGCCTTGATGCTCTGGTAGATAAAAGCAAGACTTTGTTTGATATAGTGAAATTCCATTGCTGTGCAATCCAGAGCTGCCTTAGCGCACGTGACAAATCCTGTTGAGTCATGATGAGTTTCCTGGAAATCGTAGGCCTCCACTTCCGGAGTCATTTTCCCTCATCTGTGCGACTGCTGTACTGGTAAATTAAGACTCTGTCCTTTATTCGTCGCAGGGGTGTTTGCGATGACGTTACGAAATTGGGTATTTTGGAAAGGCCTGGAAGAATTCGGGAGGCGACCCCCTCTCAAAAGAAAGCCGTATCTGGAAGTTTTACCTCTGACCGACTGTGTAAACGGCGTGCCGTTGCCTGGAATGGCGCCTTTGAAACGCGCCTCGGCTCTGTCGTCGAACGTTTTGTCAGAGTATGGGGGGTCAGAGTTTTTCCTTTGCCCACGCAGGTGCCCAAGCAGCAGCCCGTCGCCCTGCTCACAGGTGCCGAAGACACCAAGCACTACGATGAAGCCTGCAGGTGCGTGGAGGAGCTGGCTCTTTACCTCAAACCTCTCGGCAGCACCAGAGGTGAGCCGCACTGCACCGGTGAGCAGCCGCAGGGCCCCGCAGCCCCCGTCCGTTAGCCTTTAGCGTAAAGATGCATGCCACAGGCACTGGTGAAAGACATTGTGCTTAAGTGTCCTCATGAGAAGCCAATGGCTGACCGCATGCCTAAATAAAAGTGGACTGTTATTGGTTGTCTGGGGGCCGCTATGCATTCGATAAGAAAGAAAAGGACGGCCCCTATGCTTACGTTATCAGTGTACAATTGTCTGAGTGCAGAGTTGTGTATCAGTGAAATATGTAGGTAAAATTCTCTGCATGTGAAAGACGCATTTTGTTGAAACGTTGAGCGGGCTTCCGTTTCCGTTCAACATCTTTCTATCCCTTGTCCCTCCCTCCCCCCCCTCCCTCCCTCCCCCATTCTGCCCCCCTTCTGTGTTCTCCTCTTCCCAGGGGTGGGTCTGAACAGCACTGCCCAGAGCATGTTGAGTCGGCCCATGCAACGCAAGCTGGTGACGCTGGTGCACTGTCAGCTGGTGGAGGAGGAGGGCCGGATCCGGGCCATGCGCGCGGCCCGCTCCCTGGGCGAGCGCACGGTGACCGAGCTCATCCTGCAGCACCAGAACCCCCAGCAGCTGTCCTCCAACCTGTGGGCCGCCGTGCGTGCCCGCGGCTGCCAGTTCCTCGGCCCAGGTTGGTTTCGAGATGCGAGATTCCTACTATATGCCAACAGTACATGTTTCTTACATCAGATTAAAATTCTGGCAATAAAAAGGCAGATTCATTGACGTTTTGTTTATCAAATAAGAAATATTAATTTGACCACAATGAAACTCTCAACCTCCCTCAGCTATTTTAATGCATTTCCAAAACATGTTATATAATATTATTTTACGAGCTATTATGTGACTTCAAATTGAAAACTAAACTTTTCTTAAAAATGATGTAGAGTTTTGGTTCTCAGATTCGGTCGTATTTACCTGCTGTGTATTCTGGTTTAATTCCAGTTTGAGAATCACTAGTGTTGTAGCGAAGAGGAAGCTGAACTGTTAACTCTGCCAAAGCCTATTTATTTTGGAGCGATTTTAATGGCAGAGATTTTATGTGAAACTGAGCAGTGACGTGATTGGGGAGTTTTCAGAGTTCCGTAACCCAAATCATGTTCATGACTGGAAGGTGTGCGGTTGGTGCCGCTCTGTTTTACAGGGGAAATAGAGTTGTGTGTGTTGTTTGCCGTAGCTATGCAGGAAGAGGCCCTGAAGCTGGTTCTGCTTGCTCTGGAGGACGGCTCAGCCCTGTCCCGGAAAGTTCTGGTTCTGTTTGTGGTGCAGAGGCTGGAGCCCCGCTTCCCTCAGGCCTCCAAAACCAGCATTGGACACGTGGTGCAGCTCCTCTACCGGGCTTCTTGCTTCAAGGTAGCCCCGCCTCTGCTCTCCCTCTATGCCTGTGATTGACAGTCACGGTTACAGCATTGACATCAGGGTTGAGATCTATTCCCTTTCAGCTCCATTTCAAATTGCATTCAATTCATGATTTGACAAAATCCTCTTGGAACATGAAGCATTTTTCAGGTAAGTTGGCTGAATGGAAATGGAATTCATCCCAGCCCTGATTGATATAGCCTAACGCAGCCCCTCCAGACGAACGGGCTTGCCCTGTAAACGGTTTGGCGGCGTGGTCTGGGGAACGCCGCTCTGACGGTCCCGCTCTGTGCGTCTGTCGCCAGGTGACGAAGCGCGACGAGGACTCCTCCCTGATGCAGCTGAAGGAGGAGTTCCGCACGTACGAGGCGCTGCGGCGGGAGCACGACTCGCAGATCGTACAGATCGCCATGGAGGGCGGGCTGCGCATCGCCCCGGATCAGTGGTCCTCCCTGCTGTACGGGGACCAATCCCACAAGTCCCACATGCAGTCCATCATCGACAAGGTGCGCGCTTGTGTTCGGGGCGTACGCGAGAGCGCTCGCTTGCCTTCAGACGCATTTCTCGACAGATCCGACACGCGCTGTTCACTTTCGGGCTCATTGTTAGGCTATTTTGCACCATATGGAGAAATTCCTCGCCTCTTTCACATTGGCTGTATGGCAGGTTCTTCAATGCACAGTAGCAGTGTTTGTCACCTGACTTGAGCCAGCCATAATAACTACACTGTACATGTAAATGTCGAACGAATCAAATAACTGCTTTGAATGCTCATATTGAAATGGAAATGCAGAAGAATAAATGGAGAACCTTAACATTTTTCTCAGGAAATTGATGTTCCGAGAAATATGAACTACAATTGTGCGTGTTACATAATTATATAATTATTTTTTTGTATCGTTTAACTCAGAAATGTGGTTGCTGTACAGATATTTTAGCTTTTGGCATTTGCCTTTATTGGCTTCCAAACAGCGTGTTAAATTAATCTACATTAATATTTAAGCAAACGGCTGGTCTGTTGATTTAAGAATCGGCGTGACTGGTTGTGCAGGTTTGGGTAAAAAGACCGTGTTTGCAAAGCTCTTGATGGTGTGCATTCCTGTCCCCTCTAGTGAATGCCAGTGCGCGTTTACACACTGAACAGGTATGGACGGCACAGGAAGCGTTCACTAGGTGGTGCCAGATTTTGCTGAGGCTGTGAGGCAAGCGAAAGTTGGCTGCTCGTTGGCTGCTCGTTGGCTGAATGTGTGCCGCGCTTGCATTTGTTAGTTACAGACACCGGCGTCCTTCGCCCAGAGCGTGCAGGAGCTGACCATCGCTCTGCAGAGGACCGGAGACCCAGCCAACCTCAACAGGCTGAGGCCTCACCTGGAGCTGCTGGCCAACATTGACCCCAGTCCAGGTCAGACAGTCTCCTCTCTCCTCTCTCAATCCTTTCTCTCGCTTTCTCTCGCTTTCTCTCTCTGACACACACACACACACACACACACACACACACACACACACACACACACACACACACACACGCACACGCACACACACACACCTATGCAAACTCCCTTATGTAAAAATGCTCCCCCACCCAATGAGTCTCCTTATTATAAGCTATGTATCATCATTGCCATATACTCGTGCTTTAGCCTGACTACATTGCTGTGTCTGTCATAGACACTGTGATTTAAGTAATTTGGCTTTATTGATTATACTTATTATTGATGAGTCCCTTAAAAGACACGGTAGGAGCGGAAGCTGAACTGTTAATCAGACTAAAGTCGCTCTGGTCCTAAGTGGTTCCCTGTGTTTGCCGTCTCAGATGCTCCTCCCCCCACCTGGGAGCAGCTGGATAAGGGCCTGGTGGCGGTTAAGACCGTGGTCCACGGCCTGGTGGACTTTATCCAGAACCACAGCAAGAAGGGAAGCGACCAGCAGCAGGTCAGTAATGAGCGTTCCTTCGTCGGCTACACAGCGCGCAGCGGTGATATCGTCCGCGTCAGTGCGCTGAGGAAACGCCTCTCTCTCCCTCCGTCTCCAGCCGCCTCAGCACAGCAAGTACAAGACCTACATGTGCCGGGACATGAAACAGAAAGGAGGCTGTCCCCGAGGAGCCAGCTGCACCTTCGCTCACTCCCAGGAGGAGCTTGATAAGTGAGTGTGTTCAGCCCAATGCTTCGCCACACTGCAAAAACCAAATCTTAACAAGCATTTTAATCTTATATTTAGACTTTAGAATCTTGTTTCTGTTACTTTTTTGCTAAATAAGACAAAAAAATTGCCAGTGGAGTGTGAGTGTTTTACTCATTTCAAGATTTGCCAGTGGGGTAAGAATTTTACTTGTCAAGCAAAAAGTAACTTAAAACAAGCTAATATTGTACACTTTAGAGAAAGAAAATAAGATTTTAAGTCTCAATACAAGAATAAAACACTTAAGACGGACATTTTTTGCAGTGCATTGAAACGCGCCCTCGTTTCCTCCCGACAGGTACCGGAAAGTGAATAAGCGCATCGCCACCCGCCGCCCCCTCAGCCAATCCCTGACCCAGCTGAAGGAGGTGGGGCTTCCCTGCTCGCCGGGCCTGCAGCCTGACGACGAGGGCGCCGTGGAGATGATGGGCCGCAAGCCCTTGTCCCTGACCAACGGCATCGTGGCGGCGGGGTCCGGCTCGGCCCTGACGCAGCTCATCTCCCGCGGCACCGACCCGGGCTATGACCCCGGACGCAAGCCCGGCAAGATGGATCCGGTCAGCCTAAGTGCACCGGGATCTCCCCCCGACTCGTGAGTGGCCAATCGGATACAAGACCTCTGCCTCCCGTATTCAGCCTCCTTTCTTTTAGTACACAGTTCTGTCTCCACTTTTCAGATTAAAAAAAATTTGGGGTGAAATAATGTACCGTCTGTTTAATTTCTGAAATTGCTAGGCATTCACAAAAGAAGCGCACGATAAGCGCTTAAAACAGACAGGCAGGACGAAAAACAATGGCGATGGCTACTTTCACTACAGGCAGCCAATCCTCTTCTTTTCATAAATATCTAGAATTTAGAGTGCACATTATTGCTTGATCACAGGGCAGAAAGGCACCCCGTCACGGATTGACACTTCCTCTCTCTCCAGTTTGGACCCCAAATCTGTGATGGCCATGAACCCCCACGGCTTGTCCCACCCCAGAATGGCGGCGGAAAGCCATTCCATGCACAAGCCGCTTCCCGTGGTCCCCAGGGGATCCCAGATGTACCCCCAACAGCAGCCCGAAATCTTCTACCCCGAACCCAGACCGCCAGTGCCTGCGTCGCAGTACGAGACCTCCCAGTACCCCGCGGGTAAGAGGTGTACCCCCTATCCCTGTACCCCTCAGGATGTGTGTTTTTTAAGCTTTAAGTCATATTTTGTGGTAAAACCAAACAATACGCATGTAAAGTTTACTCTGTTGAGAAGTGCCATCAGGACTACATTTTTGTTTTAGTGGTTGATTTTAGATTGCTTTATGTAACCCACGTAATTGAACAGGAAGTGTTGAATATTACAGATAAGGATCACAACTGCAGTGCAAATGAGGACATTTTCATCATGTATCCCTATGTGTATAGTGTAATTATATGGCGTAATATAGTATATTGCATATACGTGTTTAATAAATTTCACGTTGTTTGCTCCCTCCCTCCAGGTAACCCTTACCCCTACCAGCCCTCACAGTATGTCCAGCGCTACATCCGTAATGCCCCTCCCCCCAGCGAGTCGGGCATGCCCTCTTACCAGGACCCGTACTCGGGCCCCTATGTCCAGGACCGGCAGTACCCCTCCCCTCAGTCCGCCCCCCAGTTCTCCGGCATAACCCAGCACGTCTACCCCCCTCACTACGACGGTCGCCGCCACTCCCCCTACGCCGGCCCGCCACCCCCACCGTCCTTCCCGCCGCGGGACGAGCCGGTCAGGATGAGCCCCG
Organism: Synaphobranchus kaupii; assembly: GCA_029718625.1. Lineage (NCBI taxonomy): Eukaryota > Metazoa > Chordata > Actinopteri > Anguilliformes > Synaphobranchidae > Synaphobranchus > Synaphobranchus kaupii. Next base: position 109,059,509 of record CM056377.1, on the reverse strand, counting down.
TGCCCGTCGACATCCCGCCTCCCCCGCCACCTCCTGCGGCGGGCTCCCCGTACCTATCCGAATCCTCGCGGGACAGGTACCCCCCGGAGGGATACTATCCCGTTGGCCCTCACCACAACCAAATGAGGTCATATGCCAGGGTGAGTGGACCTCTGCTTTTGCGTTTCATCCACATGCTTCTTTAAGCACATGTGCGGCCCTTGCAAACAATAGGAGAAGTTGCATCACCTAATTGCTGTCTTTGTTGTTCAGTAATTTTGACGGCAAATTTGTTGGATTGTGTACCAAAGATATTTGAATCAAAATTTCCCGAGTCCGTTTGGTATGATAATTCTGTTACTTTTAACGCGGTAAAATTAAAGTAAAGAAGTTGCTGTCTGTAATTTCTGAGTGAGTGTGAAGGTGTAGCAATAATCTAAACAGGAAGCCAAGCTATGAGCAGTTGTAACATCGTCATCACTGTTGAAGTAACTTTACAGCACTGGTAATGTGGGCAGTTTGCGTGAGAAGAGTTGCTGGGCTGGATGATGATGTTGGTTGTCATATTTTTTGCAGTGTGTGGTAAAAACATCTCAAATGTAGGTCTGAAAGATTCCTCCTCCCCATTTGGTAAACCGTTACCAAAAATCACAAACAAGCTAAATATAGTGACAAAGAACACAATAGTAAAGGCATTTGGTTGGAATGTTTTATTATCCACCTGCCATCTCCCCTTGTGTTCCCTTTTCGGGTCAAGTGGTGTTCCAATGCTCCTCTCTCTGCTCACCCTCCCTTCCTCTGTACCCCAGGACCCCTGCCGCCCCCAGCACAGTCTGGATTACCTCCACCGCAGGCGCAAGGAGATCATGGCCCAGCTGGAGGAGAGGAAGGTCATCTCTCCCCCACCTTTCGCCCCCTCGCCAACACTGCCCCACACTTTCCCCACCAACTACCCACAAGAGGTGAGTTCTCTGCCCGGCAACACCGCAGCTCCACCAGCCAATCAGAGGTGCTGGGCAAAGTGACTATTTATTTATTTCTTTATTTTTTGCGGAGAGCCCGTTGACGTGCAGCCTCGATGATTCTGCTTTGTGTTGCAATTCCCCCCCCCCCCCTTTGTAATTGTCCCATGTAATGAACCGGAGGTGTAGTTGTAAAAGATTGCTTTGCCTTTTCTCACTCTGTTTGAAAGCAGTATATGGAAGAGAACCCTCAAGCCTTTGGAAAGTTCAGAGAGCCGGAGTATGCAGGCCAGTACTCCCCCTGGTCATGTGACACCATCAGTTCCTATATTGGCACCAAGGAAGTCAAGTCCAAAGACGTCATGGCAGGTGGTGCCATCGATATGATGGTGAGTGTTGAATGGTACAGAAGAGCATTACATGGAAGTGTGATGAAAAACTGTTGTTTTTTTGTTTTTTTCTTTCCCCCCCCTGTTTTTATTAACATTAGGGAGGGCACAGAATTTTTTTAATGTGTTCACAGTCAATGTATGTTGACCCCAGGAAATATCATGGCTGAAAATGTGAAGTGCACCAGGGCTAAATATAAATATCAATGCAATCTAGGCAGAGGTGGACAGTATTGATGTCCTGGTTCAGAAAGAGAAAATGAGGGGTGGGAATCATGATCCCAGAACTGTGAGAGTCTTTGAATGGCTTTAGCAGCTGCAGTACCCATGCTAGGTTACACACAACATACCATATTTCAGGGGGAATTATTCAACTTCACCGAGATGCCTTATTGTTTGCAGTCTAAGTTCTATTGTGTCTTTACAAGATTTACGATAAAAATGAAAATGAATACTCTGTTTAAATGGGACAGTAGATGTTTTTGTATGGCATTGTTCCATACAATATTCAAGTAGCTGCTGGAATGAAACCAAAATCTATTTCCTTGTTCCTTGTTACATGTCAAACTGCACACCCAGTGCATGACTACCATTGTGAAAATAATATGAAAGAATAATGAAATACTCAGTGTAGATTCTACATTTTCTTGTGCAAAGTTGAACATCCGAAGTGTCTGTATAAAACTATCTGGATGCTGATAGCCTCTACAAACGTAGATCCTTTAACCCTTGTGTTGTCTTCATATTATGTAAGCACCCCTTGTCCGCAGGGTCAAAAATGACCCACCCTCACCAAACCCCTTGTGATAAAGCTCTTTCATTGAATTTTAAACCATGAATATGTTTTTTATGTAGAAACAACCTGTCATTCATCGGTAAATCAGTTGCACAACTGTGCTTTTTTTACTTCACAGTCCAGGCCGACTGTATTTCTTCAGTCTGCACCACTCATTTTTACTACAAAACACGCATCTTAATTGATTTCTTTTTTTGCTGTAATAGGTGTGTGGCTTCTGATTTCATAACTGCAGGCTTTAAAAAAACACTCATAAGAATCTTTTTACCTTGATATTACCGCTTTTATAAAAATTTTAAAAAAGTCTCCAGAAAAAGCCATTGAATTTCATGCTGAAAAAATTAACTGCTGTTAAACTCCGAAAAGGAGCAACATGAGGGTTAAGGAGCTTGTTAGCTTGTTTTTGAGATCTCTGCTCCTCTACCAATACTTCATTTGGAACTGTATTTAATCTACCATGAATTCAGTTAGAAATGTGTCTTCATAAAAGTAGTAGCAACATAGTTGTCCCAGGACAAGTAGACTGATGGATTTAAGAACATGATATGAACCAAGGTGGTTATGAACTCAGTCCGTTATTCTCAGGTATTTGATTTTTGTGCAACTGCTGATTGTGAGAAATGTTGCGAAAAGGCGCGTATTGCAAAGGATTGAAGTGCTCCATGAGTGGGAGGTAGATTGACGTGAATATACAGGATTTGCGTGTTGTACTGTAAATATTGGCCTACAGAATGCCCAGCTCATCGCCTTCCATCCCAAATATAAATGTAGTGAAAATGCCAGCTAGCCAGAACGAAACTAAAATAAACGTACTCAAGATAAGTAGGGAAATAGCTGATATCATTCGGCAAAGCCAGACGTTTCTGACTTCAGAGAAGGGATATCCTTGATTTTTTTTAACCTGTTGGATCAGGCCTTTCTCTGAAGCGACCTTTGTCCTCATGAGGGAACACTCAGAGTTAAAGACAAAAGGTTATCTCACATTTGCTCTGGTTTTGTTTGCTCTCTTTATGCCCTGTTGACTGAGCAAAGTACACTTGCAGAAGAGCCGTGTGCTTTCAGTGCTTGGGAGCAAGCGTCTTCTTTTGTTTTTGTTGTGAAATGCCATTTTGAGCGGGTTGCCAAAATAAATGGTATGGAATTTTATGCACTGGAAATACACTGGTACAAATGTTTGGACCGTATATTTCTTGTGCATGAAATGCAGTAAATTTGACTTGAACTGCAAATTTTAAGTTTGATTTCATTTATATTGGTAATTGACAATTTGCTGTAGTTAACTGCTAGATATATTATTATTATTGGTACTGATGAATGTATACTTGGGCAAGTATGAGTGTGCACGTGCATGTTTCAGAAGTTAAGAATTGGAATACATTGTGTGGTATGAAGCCGATTTAGATCATTTTGCTATAGAAGGACCCATATAAAGTGGGTGTGTTCTCTATTGGAGTACATTGTGTTGTATGAAGCTGATATAGATGATTTTGCTATAGAAGGATCCATATAAAGTGAGTGTATTGTATTCTCTATTGGAATACATTGTGTTGTATGAAGCCGATTTAGATGATTTTGCTATAGAAGGATCCATATAAAGTGAATGTATTCTCTATTGGAGTACATTGTGTGGTATGAAGCTGATATAGATGATTTTGCTATAGAAGGATCCATATAAAGTGAGTGTATTCTCTATTGGAGTACATTGTGTGGTATGAAGCTGATATAGATGATTTTGCTATAGAAGGACCCATATAAAGTGAGTGTATTCTCTATTGGAGTACATTGTGTGGTCTGAAGCTGATATAGATGATTTTGCTATAGAAGGACCCATATAAAGTGAGTGTATTCTCTATTGGAGTACATTGTGTGGTATGAAGCTGATATAGATGATTTTGCTATAGAAGGACCCATATAAAGTGAGTGTATTCTCTATTGGAGTACATTGTGTGGTATGAAGCTGATTTAGATGATTTTGCTATAGAAGGACCCATATAAAGTGAGTGTATTCTCTATTGGAATACATTGTGTGGTATGAAGCTAATATAGATGATTTTGCTATAGAAGGACCCATATAAAGTGAGTGTATTCTCTATTCACAGAATGTAGACAATAAAGGCTTAAGGGAGCCAGCTGTGGACATGCAGCGCAGGTCTGCCGAGGCCAAAGATGATGATCCCATCATCCCCTTTGGCCCCCTGCCTACCGTGTCCCGCTTCGGCGCCATTTCCCGCACCTCCAAAACCGGCTACCCAACCGCCGGGCCGATCCAGGCCATGGCCTCATCACAGGGATCTGCCACCAAACGCATCACTGTAGCAGGTACCAAACGGCCGCCTGCTCTGCCCATGCGTGTGAATGGGGCCTTCCTCGCCTTACATTCACATTTGTGCCTTTGTTTTTGTGGTGGCCTCGCTCTGCAGTTGTATTTCTGATGAAACGAAGCGACTCTGTTGTGTGATGTTGATTTTGATCTGTCTGTCACGCCCACAGCTGATTACACGTATGGGAATCATGGAGGCTGGGGCGGAGCCTCTTACCCTCAGCACCAAAACATGACTTCTCAGGGACATTTCAGCGAGCGGTATGGGGCAGTCTTTCAGCTTTCACATTCCTGTCTCGCATAGTAGCTGTACATCTCGGTTGTTCTGTCACGTGATTCTCTCACACAATGGGTGTTGTTCTTTCTACCCTCTCTCTCCTTCCCTCTCTTTCTATCCAGTCTGCCCATCCCAGCCGAGGACAGGGAGCAGCTGAAGATGGAACTCCAGCAGGTGAACCAGCAGATCAACCAACAGACCCAGGTCCGCAGCATGGAGGTGTGTATAATGCACTCAGACGCACGTAACCTGTGTCCCTCCCCCCAAACCCATCTTCTTTCTCTCTCATAAGGCACAGACAGAACCCATGGAAGACCCTTATTGTTCCCCCTACAGTTTGATGATGGGGAATGATGTAATTATTGAACATGTGCCAGAGCTTGAATGAATTAAGAATACAGATTAGCATTATGTTCTCATGATATTGTACTATATTATTACATTAGGTTGTGGCCACAGTCTGCAGTAATGAAAATAGTTGAAAATAGTAATAGTTGAAAAATCAAATGGTTATTTGTATGATTGTATGGTATGATTTATTTACCGGTAGAGATTCCACTAATGTAAATGTGAATCATGTCAGTGGCTGAAGTCCTTGTAGCTTCTGTGCAGTACTTGTATAGTATTGTTCAATTACTCAATCGTTGGGCCCCTCACAGGGCTGGCCAATGAATTGCCTGTCTTTAATGTATTCGTTATCATGAATACTGGAATGTGCTCTGTGTGTGCACTGCTTGGGCCTCTTAAGCATTTTATCTTGCCTGGTGAATTTGTCCTGTGGGTCTGTAGTGTGATGACGCTTCCATGCTGCTGGTGTTTTTAATGCTAGCCCATGAATTTCCATGCGGGGGAGTTTCAAGCCTCCTCTACAATTCATCTGGCCTCATCCATAAAACGGCATTAAGTGAATCTGTATTTGAATATTTACACCAGTAACTGGTCCTCTATTGCGTTGCCTGTGCTGAACCGAGGCGCTCAGTTGATTCCTTTGCTTGGGCTCCTCTGCCCTCCCTCCGCTGTCGCAGGCTGCCAGCAGCGCCTTGTTGCTGCAGAGGGACGCGGGCGGTCTGGCCGCTCCGCCGGGGCCCGGCGAGTGGTCCGCAGGGAGCGTCTCCAGTGAGCAATTGAGCCTGGAGCTGCACCACGTGGAGAGGGAGATTGGCAAGAGAACCCGCGAGATGGCCATGGTGAGTGCGGAGAGAGGGCTGGAGCCAGTACCAAACCCCAAAATCCCTCCCCCGGTCAGAGGTTAACTCTGGGGAGAGCAGGACCTTGCAATGGCAGCCCTGCACGAAGAACAGAGGCACGTCTGAATCCAGTGCGGGGTTTTTTTTTGGAAGCATGCTTCTCGGCCTGCTGGTGTGGTTCCTGGGTGCGGTCGCTTGCTGTGTTGCATGGCTGGGGCTGTGTAGGTGTGCGTTGGCTCTCCCACTGCTTTCCTTTGACATAAAATCATGGTCATCACCAATGGGAGTGATGTCCTTACTCATGGTGGGCCTTCATGGGAGAAGGGCGTCCACGAGAATCCAGCAGTTCTCTTTAAACGGGACCCTTAAATGAGCAGGAAAGCAGAGGTGCCCGCTGATAGCAGTAGAACCGTAACCTTTTGGGCCCTTGGTAACCACTGGCAATTAAACAGTCACTTCTCAAAGAGCTGGAACGGTGGCACCTCAGTGGTATTATGGTCTTGTGACTAGGGATGGGCAAAACTCAGAAAATTGCTAAATGGTTACACAGTGCCAAAAAAAACAACTTCACTGGATGGATCACTGCAAGGGTTATTTCTCTGGACTCATTTTCCTATAGAACTCTATGGGGAAAAAAGTCAGGAGAAACAACCCTTAAAGTGATCCATCCACATCTACTCCATATCTGGCAACAGAGTGATGGTTTGGGGCTCGTTTGATAGCTCAGACCCTTGATAACTTACAGCCATTTAGCCAGCCATGTGTTCTATACTGTACCAGTGTAATTTACAGCTGAATCTAGTCTCACCCCCCAATTTCCATAGAGATCCATTCAAATGCAGAGAGGTGATAGTATCGCTTGTAACAGTACCTGAAAATAAGATATCGACAGTTTTTTGATGTTGATGGTCACAGACTTCAGGACGTAACAGCATGTAAAGGATATGCGACCAAATATGAAATATGATACTTTAAAAATATGTTAAAGCAAAGGGTATGAATACTTATGTAAATGAGAATTTTTATTTTTTTCACATTGTCATTATGGGGTGTTGTGTGTAGAATTTTGAGGGAAAAAATGAATTTAATCAATTTTGGAATAAGGCTGTAACAGAACAAAATGTGGAAAAAGTGAAGCGCTGGGAATACTTTCCGGATGCACTGTACCTGCCTGTTCATCAAATTTTCACATTTAGCATAACTAATACTGCGATAACCGCTAACCTCACAGTTTAGACGAGGTTAAAACTTTGACAGAATTTAATTAAGTCCAGAAATTGAGAGAACAAGTCCTCTTGCTGTGTACTGAGAACCACCTAATATAATAATATTATAATGATAATTTTCCATCTTGACGCCACCGCCCTCAAACTTCCTTAGACGTTACAAGTCACGCAGTTGCATGTTATCTCACGAATTTAAAAATTCAGTGTCGTCTTATTGATTGCTAAAGAGGAACTTCCCTTCACAAAATCTGAGCTGTTTACAACACCGCATGAAAAATGTGTAACGTTAGGCATCAGGCCAAGATTTCAGCAGCCAATCCGTGGAATGATTTGGCAAATCACAGAACAAAAAATTAGCCTGCTTTGCAAGTACCGAAAATCTGGCATCATTTGGAAAATCTGAATGACAGAGCTGCGCAATAGATTTTTACAGTTTGGCTTGCCTCCGTAGCTTTAATTTGAGGGTATTTTCATCAATATCGGATGAACCGTTGAGAAATTATAGAACCTTTTGTACATTGTCCCTCCCATTTTCAGGCATCAAAAAATATTGGATAGTTTAACATAATGTAGAATAAAGTAATCATTTTTAATATTTGGTCGCATATCCTTTCCATGGCTTCCTGATATGTGACACAACAATATCAAAAGACTCTTGATATCTTATTTTCTGGTACTCCTACAAGCGATACTATAACCTCTGCATTTGAATGGATCTCTATGGGATTTGGGGGGTGGGACTAGATTTAGCTGTAAATTACACGAACAGTATGGAACACATGGTTGGCTAAATGGCTGCAAGTCATCAAGGGTCTATCAAACAAGCCTTAAACAATCACTCTGCTGCCAGATATGTAGTAGATATGGATGGATAACTTGAAGGGTTTCTTCTCCAGACTTATTTTTCCATAGAGTTCAATTGGAAAAATTGTCAGGAGAAACAACCCTTCAAGTGATCCATCCATATCTTACTACATATCTGGCAGCAGAGTGATGGTTTGAGACTTGTTTGATACCTCAGACCCTTGATGTCTTACAGCCATTTAGCCAACCATGTATTCCATACTGTTCCAGCATAATTTACAGCTAAATCTAGTCCCACACCCCAATTCCCATAGAGATCCATTCAAATGCAGAGAAGTTATAGTATCGTTTGTAAGATACTTCCTTTCAAACTCAAAGTGCTAGAGTACAGAACCAAAATAACAAAAAATGTGTCGCTTTCCAATGAATTACGCTGCTCACTGTATGTTCAACTGAGGAGTGAATGTTCTCCGAAGGGAAATTTAGTTGAGAGCCCTGTGTCAGGCTGCTTTGTGCTATTTGTATTATCACCATTCAGTCACAATGCTGTCGCATTAACAGTAAAATGTGCTTAAATTAACTGGAAGAGGTTAACTAGTGGCCTGCACTGACCTCTCCATGCCCGGAACCTCTTGGAGATGTAATGAATTTTGGTCCTGCTTCTTGGTTGCACATTGAGTTGCATCAGATGGTACTCATCTCATTCTACGTGCAGGCCCATGAGAACATTGCGGCCCAGTGATTTTTTATTTATTTATTTTTAAAGGAACAGGTCCATATTTTGTCATTTGTTATGCTGATTGCACATATATATTTTACCTCACCGTTTTCTTGCAGGAGAATCATGCAGCTCATGATGTCAAATATAAGCTGAAGGCTACAGAGAATGGGCAGACTGACCACAAAGTCCAGCGAGAGGACCACCCCATGACACTCAGGTCAGCATAGGGCTACTCTGAGGGTCAATTCCTGCTCCCCATTTGTTCCAATGAGCTGCCAAATATCTTTGTGAATCGATACAAGTGCAGGACCAAGTGCTCATTGATAAAATAATTGTTCCCACTGCCTGTTACAAGCACCCACTTTATCTGCAGTGCAGCTGAGTTAAACTAATTGGGTTCAATTGAGCAGTTTCCTTTACATGCTGATCTGGATTTGATGTTTTTGTTATTTATTGGTTAGAATGACCTTTTAGAATAAAATAAATTTGTTGAACAGTCCCACAGATGTCAGGGGCAACGCACATTTAATCACCCGTTTAGTCATACCTCTGACCTCAGATCACTATAAAAAGTTAAAATCAGTTTAAATCAGCATTCAGCTAATCTTTATCAAAATAAGCTATCTGAACAAAAATCAGCTTACACCACATTCTACAGTGTGGAAAAATGGGGTTCTATATAACCAGTGTACAGACATGCATGACATCTATCATAATTGGTAATTAACTTTCATGTCTTCTCTGGGTCTCCCCTCTCCATTGGTCTCCAGTGAGGGCTCAAACGGTTCTAGCGGCCTGTTGCCGGACGGCGGGGTGGGCGGCGGCAGCATGGCGTCTCTGTCCAGCAAGACGTCCTCCCTCAGCCTGTCCTCTGACCTGGGGGCGGGCTGCTCGGACCTGCAGAAGAACGGGGTGGTCCACCCCTGCTCCTGAGCGCCCGTTAGCAACACCGCTAATTACCCCACCCTCGCTGATGTGGGGGGGGGGGCATTATAGATGCAGTTCCTCCAGCTTCTCAGTCTGATACACCCCACCCACATTGGCAGAAAGCTACCGGCGCGTCTCACCGCTAAGGTTTAGGAACGAACAGCTTTCCTGGCCTTCGGTTTAGAAAAAGACCGTTTTAGGTTTCTAACCCGTCAGATTCATCGCATGTAAGGGCTACGGCTTAAGCTCAATAAGAGAGGTTGCCGGTTTTGATTTTCTCGCGTGTGGATGGGGTGCTTAAACGATTTAAGACACGACACAGACATGCAAATACACACAACCTGTGCACATACACCTTTGTTTTATTTAGAAATAAGCAGTATCTGCCGTGAATTTAATATTCTTCTCTTTTTGTTCTGTGAATGAACTTTATTATTTTTCTTAATATATAACTTCTCATTGCCTTGGGAGCCAGGGCATTTGATTTTTACAAGATGGGTTCTTTTTTCAATCATTGCATTTAATACACAACCCAGGAATAACAACAAACAAAAGTAACACAATAATGATAGTTTCCTTGGTTAATTACACACCTACTGTCTTGGAGTCAGCAGTAATTCAGTCAGCTTATGTTATTCAGCGTTATTATAAGTGGATTCTGCTAGAGCTGCATATTTAGCAGTCTCCTTACAGTCCTGCCTACAAGGCATATATGTATAAAGTTGGACACAGATTTTTGTTTATCTTCACAAAACTGAGCTTAAAAGTACATTTTCATGAGTAGGCAAAACTTCATTTGTGCAGTGCCCATATTAAAGTGACTAGCGTTGACCCAGACCTAGGTTGCTGAAGTTTCAGGTAACACTTTAAATGTTAATGAAAGAAAAAAAAAGAAAAGAAAAAAAACACAAGATTCTTTAGTAAGATCATCAGTAAACCTACAGTTTGTTCCTCATTACCAAACTCATAAAATATTTTGCTGAGGCAGATGTACAACTTCTCCATATGATCTAATACCATTTACATCATCCCTTCCATTTCAAAGCCACATTTTTTTGTGTGTTGACATCACTTAAGTAGATATTACCTAATCCATCCATTAATGAAAATGGAATTATAATGTAAAGGTTCTTTTTTTTTTTTTTTTTGTACCAGACCCTTTTAGACGACATTTGAAGGGAGCATACCATCAGTGAACGGTATCCACAGTACATCAGTCTTTTTACGTTGCCTTAAATAATTTGTTAGTTATTTTGTGGAATCAATTTAAACTTGGTAATCTTCATAATTGACATATATAAATTCAGTGTAGTCTTTAGTTACTATCGAGGATGCATTTTCATGCTTGATCAGTGATCAGAAAGCCTTTTGTCAAGCTGTCGAGCTCTGAAAAGGCACCATTGATGAAGTAGAGCTCTTTAAATGCTTTTCAAAAGGCGTTTTGAAACGCTTATGTGGTTTGCAGCTGTAGCGTCTGCTGTGACCGTAATCTGATGGTATCCGCCTGTGTGGTGAAGTGCGTAAAGAGCTGGTTGCTCCTCAAGAGTTCATAGGCCTGCCAGTAGGCCATAAACCCCATGCCTTCTCAGGTATCAGACCCCTGGAGAAACAGGCAGACACCAGCCACAGCAAACTACTCTTTCACATTGAATTAGATCTACCATGCATGGCTGATATAGGGAGGGGAAGCAGGCTTTGGCTTGGAATTCAAGCTTTTATTTCAGACTTTGTTTTTAATAGCAGCGGCAAGAGTCCAGGGAGGGGGAAAAATTGGAACGTTTTTAAGCCCAAGGCTTCTGTTGGCATGGTGTTGATCAGATGTACTGAGGTCTCCATAGTTGGAGCGAAGGACAAGAGGTGCATGTATTTACAAGGTCCTCTATGTATAAAGCTAAATTATTATTCTGAGGGCATTCTTTGAAGTTTCATACTGAGGCCGACGCCTAATTTTTGTTTTATAAAGGGAGAACACAATTCTTGAACATATTCTGTTTTTAGGAATATGTATTTTTTTATAATGCGTTTCACTATTTTGTTATTAATGAGATGTTTTGATATGTTTTGCACAAACATGAATACCTGCTCATCTGAAGCAGGGCGACACTGTTGCATTCAGCTTCTTTGTTTCCTCTGGGGTATTTGCACAGATTTCCTCAAGTTTTTTGCCGACATACTCTGTTCTCTTGCTAGCAGCACATCCTGTGAGGAAAACAGCACTGCGCAGGCCAGGAGAGGAGTCTCCTTTTTATGGCTGCAGTCAGCACTTTGATCATTTGCACTCTTTACTTTGTGAGAATGCCCTCAGAATGCTCTAAATCACATTTTGCCAACAGCTGAGAACCGAACTGAGGTTTATTTTATCGGTTTCTTTTTCATTAACTTCTATGAAGTTGCAGAAAAAGACATTTTTCTATTGTGTATTCATATTTCAGTTGATTATTTCCCCAAGGGGTTGAGAAGGGGGTGGGGTTATAATACTGGCAGGCCAATGGATTGGGTAGAGCAAGCAGAGAGCACTATTAAAATTGACCTCAGAATGTCGATGGAGGTGCTGTCCTAATGAAGTTTTAATAACAGCTGGTGAAGGTACAGATTTTGGGTCTTCCAAAAAGGAAAAAATATTCACTTCCACCACATGTCTTTAAAGGTTCATATTTGAGCAGTTGTGGCTTTAATCTTTTTTCTGAAATTGTTGAATGTTTACCGATTAATGGAATTGCCACCTGTTCCAACCTAAAGGCTTTTTTTTTTTTTTTTTTTTGTGTGTGTGAAGTGTTCAACTATGTAGGTATATTCTCTTAAGTTATGTCTCACTTTTGAGACGCAGTTATTTTATTGGAAATACGATACTGCTGACATTATGCGTATATCTTGCAAAAAAATCCAAAAATGCAATCTAATGTCTTGGACCAATGGTCTCTAGAAATTGAGTATAATACCCTCCTGACTGTTTGAAATTTGACCTGATTTTGAACAGGACCCCCTGTACTGGGTACCCATGTACTGGGCCCTTCAATCTTGTCCATATGTAGCTACCTTTTGAGCTCAGTAATCTTATCAGTAACCTAATGTCTACCGTCTGAAGCAGGATGCGAAGGCATTAGATATCTGTGTTGGTGGGATAGCAATATTATCAAAAATGACTGTTAAATCTAAATAGAAACATACATGGCTGTATAGAAATGCTCATATTTCCCTGTTGTTGACATAGTCATTATCACTTGGGTATTCAGAATAACCAAACATAGTTGCAGGCACTGCAGGTTGAACGCCAAGCTGGAGTTTGTGACCACCGTGTGATTTCTCATTTGTGTACGTGCTAAATTACAACTACGTGTCCGAAGTAATATTGTGTCGACTGGATGCTTACCTGATCCATTAATGGGTCGTTTTGACAAGTAGCATTGCGATATTCATTTCTGTGACTTCTGTTTGTTACTTTTAACATTTGCTTCCTCGTTGAGGATAAGCAAACGTAAATTCTGACTTCAGTGCGATTTACACGCTGTGGTTGGAGCTGGATTGTGTGACAGCATTGCAGTGAAAGGGAGCCTTAGTTAAAGACTAGACTGCCTACCGTGCGTTTCCATGGGAGCCGTTTAGCCACTGAATGCAGCCGTTCCCACAGCAGTGCGCACAGTCGCTCAGCGCAGCTGCGGAGGGGAGTTTGTCTTTAGTTTGATCCGTGGACACTCGTAGCATTGACGTAACTGATTCTGTCTGCTCTCCGCCTCTTGATTGCCTTGCTGCAACTTGAGATTGAAGCAAAGTCTTTGAATTACTGTAAAACCGTGTGAGTGCATAACAATCCCATCTCAGCAGCTGCTAAAATGGCAGAGTAATCGGTTACTTTCCTGTAAAGCAGATGTTGGCTGACATGCTTGACACTTGCTTGTTAAATGTAGCACTCACACTGACCCTGTTTTTTATTATTGAATTTACTGATTACATGACCTTAGAGTGGCATGTGTGGGAGTGGCCTGTATTTTAAATACTCAGATGACTGAAACATCACTTCTCTAAGTTATTTATAGGGCAGTGATTCCCAATCCTTGTGTTCATGCACAGTAATTCACAGTAATTTGGTCTTCAAGTGAATGATTTGTACAGTGAAGGATTCCCAGGCCATGTCGAAATATTAAACAATCCGACTCATTGACAAATCGTTGTAGTTAATCAGGTAATGGATGTATGCACATTCACTGACCAAGGGTTTTCTGAGAAACGGTCGAATCGTTGCCCTCCTCGATGCAGGTTGACACTTGTCGCATTGTAAAAAGTAAATTGCCACTTAGACCCAGAAGTTGCCAGGCTTCTGAAGACACTGGAGTTCAGTCGGTGTAGCATTACCAAAATTGACGAGGCCCGCTCCCCTAGAGGTGAGAACAGACTCCTCCCTCTGAGATTTCGATCTCCTGTGTCTTCAGACAGATCTCACATGACCTGACTCCGTTGACGAATCAGACAGGTGGAACTAATAATGTACGTTCTTGGTACATGTCTTCTCCAGTGACGCTTCTCTTTGACGTGTTTGTTACTATTTTGTAGACCGACATATACTGGTCTCTTGAGACAGTCTACAATCTTAAAGCACCGATTTTGGTGTAATTTCTTTTTAAGTATAATCTATGTGTAACATTACAATTATTATTACTATTGTTGTTGTTATGATTATTGTTGTTACTATTGCTTGGGAAAGAGCTTTTGACATTTAAGCAATCGTCAAGATTGGATAAGAAAGAGCCTAGCTTAGACATAGAGAAGTAGATGAAAGGCACACCTTTTAAAAAAACATGTTTTAACATCTTTAAAGCGGTGTGTGGCATTGAGCCAAGCTCTATTGGCTCCATATCATATGTATTTGTGGTTTCTTTCTCAGAACCACTCCTGTAATTATCCGGTGTTTCATTTACCATCAATTGAAATGAGTACAAAAAAAAAAAATATAATAATTCTCTGTTCCCTTAGCTGGCTCTGCTTGGGATGACTTTGTCTGCATAAGTAATGTTACAGTTCTATATCTTTCCTATTGCAAAGGTTTTGTGTTCATCCTGGCCAGGCATTGATGAAGCCTATATGGAGTAATGTATTATACAAAAGCCCCATGGTTCTTTGCTCGATGTTTAAAAATGGGAGCAGGGTTTGAATGGACGGGCTGAGATTCGGCCTTGCGTAGGAATGCTCTGGACGGTCCGGTCTCTCGGATCTCGAGCGGTCAATCCGGCCTCCAATGCTCCAACTTTAGGCCTGTGATGCAGAGTGCCTTTCAGCAGGCTCTTGACTATATTTAAGCTTTGGGCACACACTCGCCTGTAAATAGTACCATAATGTGCAACTATTAATCCACTCATTCAGAGTCAGCATTTATATTAAATGATCTCTACAAAAATCAGTAATGCAAACATCTGTCAGTTCACTGGTTGCCAATGCAGAGCTGAGTATCGCTTGTCCTTTCTGAGACAAAGGCGTTCAGTGCCAGAAATTGTAACATTTGTTTACTCAACCATTTTGTGTCTGTTCAAAAAAAAAATTTAAATAACTTTAATGGGGGAAGAAAATCTTTAGTTTTGGCATGTTTGGTTGTTGTGCAGTATTGATTGGTGTGTGTTCTGGATATTAAAACTCACCGTAGCGTAAGTGGGGGGGGGGGGGTGGTGGGGAGGGGGCATGTTGACATATTCACATTTGTTTTTCTTTGTGAGCTTGCAGTTGAGTCATGGAGTGAAGATTCTTATTTAAACGTGTGGATTTGGGCAAGCTTTGGGTAAACGGTAAATCCATGTTCATCAGAGTCTTTGGATCTGTTGTAAAACTAAATCTGTTTACAAGTCTGGTCAGTGCAAAATGCATTGCAAAGCCTCCGCCAAACCAACATATGCCACGGAGCACCATTGTTCATTTGGTCTTAAATCTGTCCCAGACACCTGCAGTGATATTTTCATATTTATTCTAATGACAGGTATAATTGAGCACACAGCAGTGAGCAATTAGAATTTGAAATACTGATTCGGAACTGACCTTGTAGGAAATGTAGTCAAGTAAGAAACTATGAATATTTTACCTTTCATCTATGAAGATTAAGTTTAACAGTCATGTTGATCGTCACCTTCTGTTTACCCTTTGCTAGTCCTCCACATTTTATTATATTGCATTATTTGGTGAGAAAAGCACATGTTAATTAGATTTTACTCTCATTGGGAGTCATTGATCACGTTAGTTTTTCTTTATAAAATTTCTTACAGAAATGTATATACTGCTTTGATACCATTTTCCCAAAATAATTATTTTACTGAAGAATGACACGGTGGACTGGAAAACGGTGTGAGGATTATTTTCAGTAAAAGAAAGTTTTTGCATGCATTGCTACAGTGTGTACCCAAAGCAGTGTGACCATGGAGGAATCTACCTGGGATTGGGTTTACAGAGTATTTCATCTGATCTGCTTGCAGTGGGAAGGTGTACTGATGGCTGATCTTGATGTATCGTCAGTTAGCTCAAGCTTGTAGTTTGAAGATCTGTGAAATCGGTCACTATTAGTCTTACTGCGTTCATGCCCGGTTCTAAAGCAATTCACTCTTTGAGAGTTGAATACCTCTGGCCAGCTGTACAGAAACAAAACATTGCAAAAGAAAGGACAAACTAGTAATATGTACTCGCGCGTATGCGCGCACACAGGCACTAGTGTTTTAGCTTGTAGCTATAGGAAAGCCACTAGGAGTTGATTTCTGTGTGAATAGGTGTGTCCCAATGGGAGTCTTTTTCACTCCTTTTCTCTTTCTCTTTCTCTCGTTCAATCTGAGCGCTCATTGCCTATACAAACTGAATTAATTGTAACAAGATCAGGCTGTTTTTGCATTGTTTTTTTAATTTTATTCCTAACATTGGGAAATGTAATTGCTTTTGATGATTACTCCCAAGTTGTCTTGTAAAAGATTGCTTAAATTAAGGTACAAGTTTAACTTCAACAAGAAAAAGAAATTTGTTTGTTTTTATATTATACTCCATTAAGGAATGTTTAGAATTATATTTCTCCAATGTGGATGTAGCTGTTATTATACCTTTTTTGTTGTAACAGAATTCACTGTGTGAAAATGGGTTTGCATTTTTGTATAATACAATCTGCTTCTTTTTGTTTTGTTTCCTTGAGACGGGAGGGGATAACTAACTGGAAGTTTGAAGAAAAAAAAAAAGAAAAAAGAAAAAAAAAACCTGTGAATTTAAAAAAAAAAAAAAAAAAATGTAACTTATGTGCAACAGTGATTCTTTACTGGCAGGGACTGTGATTAAATAATATTGTAAATTTACCTTTGTTCTTGTTTTATTTTCACACAGTGTTTACAGGTCAGCAGGATGTCCGTTACAATAGCCTGCTGCGATAAGGCACACCTTTACACACGATCCTGTGCTTCCTTGATAATTAACACTGGTATTTGTATGTCCATTCAATGGCTACTGTAGACCAGCATGTGCTAACTTGCCTCCAAATGGATGTTACAAGGATTTGTCACATAATTCAGACTAAGAAGCTTTAAGGAAAACCCTAGAACTGTTTTGAGGGAATTCATTTGACCTGTACAACCGCAACATAAGAAAGGTTATTGTGATTTTTTCTGAATCCAACTTAAATTCTGACGCAGATATCAGATATGGCGTATGCATTTGACGTATGAACTGTGCTCAATGGAATTTGGGGATCAGAGGAACCACCATTTGTTCCTCTGTTGTGATGTTTAGTGGTCTGAATCTGTCAATAGCTCAAAGGTTGATCTGAACAAATTTTCCTGTCCAAGATGCACTGCAGGACACTGACCCTTCTACCCCCCTCTTGGGGGGCCTTTGTATCTACACTGATAGCCCTTACTCTGTTCTCACTCTGCCCTGCATCAAGTGATTATTGAGGGAGCTCTAATACAGGTAAGGTAACATTTTAGACTTATTTAAAACCAGAATTGGACCCAGAATGGGGAATGTTATTTACGTGGCAAAGTTGTCGCATTTTTATATTTTTGCAATGGTACCTCTTGAATCGCATTTCCTGGAATATTCCTGGTTTCTTGGCAAATCTAAAGTGGTGACGAGTCTGAAATTAAGCTTTGATCTATCCGATTAATTTGTTTTATTAAAAGGTCTATAGATATTAAATTGTGTTGGCGGATGTGTTATATCCTGATAAAAAGAAAATGTATAGCTATATCAATGGTAAGATTAATCACATCTCTGTGAAAGTTCTCTTACAGCACATTTACACTCAAACAATAAACAATACTGGATTATGACATGCTTACCTCTCTTTTAACTGCATAAACAGATGTGAGGGGGGTCTCTTTGCTTTTAGACTACTACTGATTGTTGGAAAGTTCCGTTTTTTGGTTTAAACTTCTTTTAAAGCATTTGTTAATCCCCTAAGAGTTATACCCTGAAAATTCTACTGTTTATCTTTACATAATTATTGAATAAAATAATTGTCAACTAATTTGCAAGTGGCAATTGTTTAAATGGTTTAGTTGGGTGTACTGGGCACAGAAGGATTTAAGATTATTCAGTGCATCATACAATTTATATTTCTTCTTAGAAACTTCTGTGTAGCTTATGTTATAGGTGTTTTTTTATGTCGTAGTTACTTTAGAACATGGAAATAGTCTTAGTCACAGGAGCGTTAAAAATAAACCGAAAACATCGTTGATCCCACAGGATGGGTTCTCTCTGCGTGCAGTCCCTCTGGCTATTGTCCCTGCTCTCAGCGGCCCTGGCTGCCTATGACATCTGCAATGCCAAACCAAAAGACCTGCCCCTGGAGCCCATGTGCATCTACCGCAGCCCGGAGCAGGATGTCACGGAGGCAGACCAAGAGCCAGAGAAGATTCCAGAGTCCACAAACCCCAGAGTGTGGGAACTGTCGAAGGCTAACAGCCGCTTTGCCCTGTCGCTCTTTAAGCGCCTGGCTAAGGAGAAGCCCCCCACCTCCAACATCTTCATGTCCCCCATCAGTATCTCCACCGCCTTTGCCATGACCAAGCTGGGCGCCTGCAACGACACACTGGCGCAGATCATGAACGTGAGAGGCCCATTGCATAGCGACAGCACTGCAAATAACAGCTGGTTGTCACCATTTGCTAGCCAATTGTACAAAACCCAAAATTTGCGTCAAACCTTTGGCATTGTTGCCGCAGGTTTGCAGCAAGCTCATATTTTCACATGCAAAATAGCTTTGTGGGAACTGCCATTCATTTCTGGCAAAGTTTTTGGTTCACCACTACTGACAAACCTCTGGCAACATTTTGTGGAAAAACCATTTCGATTGTGGCAAATGCGCTACATATTAGTTATTGTATGGGGACTTATCAGGGCCGGATCTACCATATGGGCAATTGGGCACGTGCCTAGGGGCACCACGCCCTAGGGGGGCACCCACAGAATAGTTCTGTGGAGGCACCAAACAGCCAACGTTTTTTTCTTCCTTCCCCAACACAAAGCACCTGTGCATATCAATTGTTGCTAACCACCACGTAAAACCACTTCGTAAAGCTTCCGTTTAGAAATCATTACTTTCTAAAACGAATAGTTGCTCTGTAGGCTACATCAAAATTAAATAAAAATGGTTAAATGGTGCGCACAGGGAGCAAAGATTAGCAAATCAATTGTCCATGTCACATAGGTTAGGTAAAGAATAAATATAAAAATGATGTTCAATTAAATTGTTTTGTAACGTTAGCTAGTTAGCTAGCCTACTTAACCAGCTGTGCAAGATAAGCTACGAACAGTTCTGCTCACTTCAACTGGCAACAGCTTCTCTGGTTTACGCGGACAGCGATACCTGACATTATGTGCTGATATTTTCCCTATTATAGGCTCCGTTATATCATAGCCATTGTAGCTAGTTAATGTTAATAAAGACGTTTTTCCAGTTGCATACATTTTAACTTTAAGTAGCCTACGGATTGTGTTCAGATTCATATCTGTGAAAACCACTTCAAATACTTTTTTTGACTCAATGAATGAAAACTATGGAGCAGAAGAATGAAAACAGTGCAACGTTGGAGAAAAGTAACGATCTGACTGTATACGGAGGTTCTTAGCAAAGAATTAGACTAAATATGACACTACAACTTAGTTGATTTGATTAAAAGTTCTTTGTTCACTCCCCACATGGGTCAATATGTTGTAGGGGGGTTACTATCAAATATATTGATTAAAATTGATGTCTGGTGCTCTAACAAGCAATACTATCCTCTCTGCATTTTGAATGGATCTCTGGGAATCGGGGGGTGGGACTAGATTAAGCTGTAAATTAGGCTACATGGGAATAGTATGGAACCCATGGTTGGCTAAATGGCAGTAAGTCATCAAGGGTCTGAGGTAACAAACGAGCCTCAAACCATCACTCTGCTGCCAGATATGCAGTAGATATGGATGGATCACTTGAAGGGTTGTTTCTCCTGACTCATTATCCTATTGAACTCTATGGAAAAATACGTTTACAGTATACAATGTACCTGACATTGCGGTTTGTGTCAAGGCATTAATTAATATGTAAACAGCAACATTAGATTGAAACACAAAGATCGGTTTCCGGGGCACGGAGTAGAGGAGGTGGTAGTGGAGGAAGGGAGGGTGCATTTTTCGACTATTGGGACGCACCGTATCGCTTGTTAGACTACCTGAAAATTAGAGTCTTCCAAACTTCCAAATTATTATCTAATAATTGGACAATCATTTACACCTGTTTTGTTCACCAGACATCAATTTTAATCAATATTTGTGATAGTAAAGGTAAAAATATGATTGAAATTAAAATAAAATAAACTTGTGTCCATATGTGTCAAAAAAACTGACAACCGTTTGAGGGTGTATTTACTTTTTCACATGACTGTAGATGTACTGTATGTGCAACCTTTACATTTGAATGTCTGATACAGTGACCCTTATAAAGTACAGCCTTTAACATCTCCCTCATTTCAGACTGACCTCTGTATCCCTCTTCTCACCCCACAGGTGTTTGAGTTTGACACAATCAAGGAGAAAACATCTGACCAAGTTCACTTTTTCTTCGCTAAGCTGAACTGCCGGCTGTACCGCAAGAAAGATGAGACGACTGAGCTGGTCTCGGCTAACCGTCTGTTTGGAGAGAAATCCCTGGCCTTTAATGAGACATACCAGAACATCAGTGAGCTTGTGTATGGAGCCAGAATGATGCCACTCAATTTCAAGGTCACATGTTATCCCACGTTGTCTTGATACCTGCAGTGTGCACGATGAATAACCCTTTAATATCTGCATTTTCCCCATCTTTTTCCCATAATTTATTTATTTTTCAAATTTGGTGTCACACACATGCAATTCCCACTAATTTGGTTTGTCCAATTAATTATTTGAAGCTACATTCATGCACAATCTTCACTGCCGATTCATGAGAGTGAAGACATCCATGGTTCTCCTCTGAAACACGTGGGGCTCTATCTTGGCGATCTTGGCGCTTGGTCTACGCACATGTCGTAAAGTCCATTTTGGGCGTGTCCAAGTCCACTTTTGCTATTTTTACGGCGTGTTTTTTGGGCGCTAAGCACGGCGCAAGGTGCAAATGGGCTGAACCTAGTCGCTTCATTAATTATAGGTGTGTCTTGGGCGTGACATGCAATAAACCAATCCAAATGTCATATCCCATTCCCTTTAAAAGCCTGCTTTTCCACCTTGGCGGATTGCTTGATGGCGAAACAGACATGCTCATGCGTGTTTAGTGTGATCAAGGAATAGGCTAAATGGAGTATGATCAATATTATTATGACTAACCATTAGCCTATGAGTTCCCGGTAATTCCCGACAGGGCTGTTATTTTACAAAATATATGCGGTTACATTTCGTTAAAAGGACCTGCAACAGCTGAGAATAAGCTATCAATGGCTTCAGTCTCACCTTAGAAAACGCCAAATTAGCCTGCTTGTTCAGCGAATTTCGTTTGATTATGCAATGACAGTGTCAAACATCAATTCCATGAGGCTGTTCTCATGGAGTTCTCGAAGTTCAAGCTTCATCAGAAGTTCATTTGGCTACCTGCATAGTAATATTGATTAATAACATAAATACCGTTATTTTGCCTTAATGATAACACTAAATACAATAAAGCTGTCAGGTTGGCAACCCATATGTTCACGCATATTTCCCCTTGTTTAATAATGTCCTGTTTATGGAAATGTGACCAACCTGTTTTACTCGTAGCGTAATGCTTTAAAACAATCCACTTTCCCAGGAAGACCGTGAAACATGCGATTTACAGCAGGGGAAACAGAGAATGTGCAGCGCACAGGCGGAGAATGGCATTAAAATTAATTGTGAATTAATTGTGTAACGTGCTGCAAATTTGTTTTCGTTTCTAATTAGACGCTTAGTTCTCTTTAAAATCGTTTTGTTCAGTTATGGAATAACAGGTGAAATCAGCTGGGTTTTAATAAGCTGACAGTATGGAAACCTGGTCGCTGTAATTAAAAAAATATGAAGGACGAAGAATAGCTAAGGTTACAATTTAGTTAACATGGTGACATTTATCTCCATTTAGGCTATCGAAAAAACCTTATGCACAGTGAATCCGCTGTAGCCTAAGCTATTTGAAAAACAATAAATGCAATAAATGCACTAGACAAGGTTTTGAACTTTTTTCAGTCACAAACCATTCTATTTACTTACAGGCTGTATTCCTAGATAAACAGAGCTGTATTGTAATGACATCTGAAGTGCATTTTCAGAACTCAAATGTCTGTCTTACCGTGCGCGAGTTTTCCATTGAATGACAATTCACACATTAGGTGTAAATGGCAATTCGCACATTAGGCTTGATATAGGTGTTATCAGCTCCTTTTTAATGGATAGCCATTGTCCCGTACCATCGTACATTGCCTGGATGTTGATGGAGTGTGCCATTCCCCTTCGCTGAGAGAAAGGTAGGCTATGGACCCTTTTATTATTATGCATTTTTTGATATAGCCAACACAATAATAATATTTCATATTGTAATCTTGATATTTTAGTCATGCTTGTGCGCGCCCCTGTGTGTAACAGACAGGAGGGTATGCGCGTTGTGCACACGCCTATGTAGACGCACTTATATGCGGCGTTAAAATAACATGTAAACAACTGCGACATGACTTTAGACCAGGTTTGTGGTGGTTCTGGCGCAAGCGCTTTCTGCTGGCTCAAGACAGCAATACGCCAAAAATAATCCTGGCCACTCCTCATCTTAAGACCAACACGCCCAGTTCACTTGCACCGGGCGCAAGAATACATGGTAGTTAAACGACGTGAGCGCTAGGCGTTATAATGAACCCAGCACCGGGTGTAAGATAGTAAAGACACTTGCGTTTGGGTTAGCGCCGCTTTGCGCCAGGTGTAAGATAGGGCCCATGGTGTCACCAGCCTGCTTCTTTTCACACGGCAGCCCACAGCCAAACTCAGAGTTGAGTCAGAGGAAGACATTTCATATGTTGCTTTGGCATGCAGTCCACGGGCGCCCAATCGACCAGCGGGGGTCACTATAAACGATGAAACGTGAACCCCAAACTCTAGCCCTAATTGCCAATTATGCATCTCCCTATGGGGCTACCGGCCACATTCGGCCCTGGCACGGTCCGGAATCAATCCAAGACCTTGGGGCTCATCCACGCACCACAACGTGGTCGCTTAACCAAATGAGCCACCCAGCAGCCCTACATTTAAATAGATTTTAAACTGGACCTGTCTTACAGGAGAAGCCAGATCTGTCAAGGATGACCATCAATGAGTGGATCTCCAACAAGACGGAGAACAGGATTCAGGATACACTACCAGTTGGGGCACTAGACACCAACACCGTGCTGGTCTTGGTCAACACCATCTATTTTAAGGTGAGCATGGGGCAGGCGAAGAGAGTTTGACCCATGGAAACCTACAGTATGTTCTACAGAATTAAGGGGCAAAATCTACTATAACATTCATTGTACTACTTTAACCCCCCACCATCACCAGCCAGGTTTCTTTATTACCTACAAAGGAAATTGTTAATGTTGTTGCAGTCAGGCTGAAGTGGCTTTTGTCCGGTTCTTTGGTGTAGATTGTGTACATGGTCGGTATACGTATATTGCAGGACAAACGTCACTTTGATTAACGTCTGTTGCCTGACCACTCGGTCCTCTTCTGCTTTGCTCAGTATGTCTTGGTGTTCTGCTTGCTCCCTGACAGGGTCAATGGAAAAGTAAGTTTGACAAGGAAGATGTCTTCAAAGACGATTTCTTCCTCAGTGATTCCAAGACTTGCACAGTGTCCATGATGTATCAGGAAACCAAATTCCGCTATGGGAGGTTCGCCGATGACAAGGTCCAGGTGCTGGAGCTCCCTTATAAGGGAGAAGATATCACAATGGTGCTAATCCTACCTTTTAAAGGGACGCCTCTGTCTCAGGTTGGTACCAGCACGTTTGCCATCACCTTTGCTAATGCTGTTTACCAAATCATTTTCTCATGCCTGAATTGTATTATAACTGTATTCCTTCATATTTAATTTGTAGATACCCACAATCAGTCAACTTACAGAATAATAATGTTCTGTCTGTATAGCTACCTGTTGGTATTTGTGCTGCTGCCTGTCTTGGCCAGGTCTCTTGAAAAATATATTTTTAATCTCAATGAGACTCCCTGGTTAAATAGAGGTTAATAATTATAGAGCACAGAGCACATTGATACAGAAAACAGGATATTTTGCAGTAACTAATACAAGATGATACAAGGCTGTAAAATAATGCACACCAATTAAAAACAGCCACTCTGTTCACTGAATCATGTGGCTCAGAGATTTAGTCAGATGCTTGTGCGATAATTTCTTTTGTGATGGGAAGGCAGAGAGGCCAGAGGTGCGTTCAAATTCAGCGAACAAGGTGAACGTTTGCAAACTATTTCAAACTTTTTTCCGTTAGCTTTGTGTTCGCCGCAAACGTTAGGAAACATAAGCGAACGGTCTGAAAAGGTAGTTTGCGGCGAACAAAAATGGACGCTGGACTGAGGGAAATGTGTTCCCATGGAGATTTCAATTGAACATACCGGTAATGCAAACATTTTGGAACGTTCTTAAAAAGCCGTTCAAATTTAACCGTTCAAAGAAAACATGTTTGCCACGCACGTTCGGCTCTGTTCGCTGAATTTAACTGCACCTCTGGTAGAAGTGAGAAGAGCACCAGACCCTGGAAAAGCAGCTTTGTGGTGTAAGCAGTGAGGAATCTACAGGTTGCCTGACATTGCGCTTTATCCCGAGTTTGAACGAGTATAAATGCCTTTATATTGTGTAGTGACTGTATATAAGTGAGGAATGCACATTTGTGTTGAGGTGGCCGAGGCTCTGGAGCTGAAGAAGCTGACTGGTTGGCTAGATGCCATGAAGGAGACCACGGTGGCTCTGCAGATGCCCAGGTTTCGCATCGAGGACAGCTTCAGCCTCAAAGAGAAACTGCAGGCCTTGGGACTGGAAGACCTCTTTGATGCAAACAAGGCCAGTCTGCCAGGTACTGTGACAGAGTATTCATCTCTCCAGCACCCTCTTGAGATCGCTTTTCAAGAGAAACAAATAATAGATTCTAAAGTACATGCTATCATTGTCATATTTGTCTCTTCGCCTTACATGACTGCAATTACACTGTTCGATTACCACATCTGAGGAATAATTGCTTCAGTTGGTGTCCCGCAGACCATGTATTAGAAGTACATACACATTTTTTTAAGGATTTCTGAAAACGTCATGCCGGTTTCAGCATCATTGATATCCACAAGATAGTGTATGGTTTTCAAAAAATAAAAGAGGCTGAAACTACTAGGTTATCAACTATTATATTATATTCAAGGCTACTAGAATTGTTGCTACCCTGCCAGGAAGATGATCTCGGAATGTTTCTTCTCAACGTTCTGTACTGAGGAAAGGTTTTCCTGGCAAACAAAAATCCAAGGGCAACAAATGGACAGTTTCTTTCTTCAAGAACATTTGGCATCATCAGGATACATCTGAAAAACTATCATTCCGTGTCAGCTGGATGAATGCCATTTATGGCTCAGTTTCAAAGAAAACGCCTCTTCTGAAACCTCAAACACAAAAACAAGTGGTACATACTGCCAGACTGCATCTTAATGACCCTCGGGGCTTGTGTTCTGCGCTCAAGAAAATAAATAATGCACTTTACTGGTGTGCTTATTGGCATTAAAATGGCATCCCAGAAGTATGAACCTTTTTGCTTTTGGGTTACTTAACACCGCATTGTCCGGGTGTGCTTTTTAAAACTGAAGACAAACCAGGACACCAGGATATTTTGGCAAAAAAATCAAATCCTTGTTGCCTCTGTGAAGAAACCAAACTTTGGCCAGCATGATGAATATCCGATGCTTACATCTCCAGACCTGAATCCAATAAAATTCAAGAAAACAAGCAAAAACAAAAGCAAATACTTGCTCAATACTTGAAGGATGCGAAAATCCCATTTCAGGAGCATCTTCCTAAAAAAAAAAAAAGGACTGCAAGGGTGCAAGTAAATAATTTTTTTGAAGACATGACGTTGCTCTGTGTAGTGCTGTATTAAAACATTAATTTAATTCACGCAAAAGCAAACACTGTACATTTGAATGTCTCCTGTTCAGTCAGCTCTTTGGAATCAAAGGTATGACTAAACACGGAGGCCATTATATCAGTTTGCATACAGTATTTACATTTTTTTCTAATGTATTTTTCAGGAATGGTTGAAGACGGGGGGAATAATTTGTACATTTCAGAAGCCTTCCACAAGGCCTTCCTGGAGGTATGTTCGCAGAGAGCAAAGACACATTTAATGGATCAACGATGTTACTGGTGTAGACTCCGTGGGAGGAAGTACCAGTTTGATCTGCACACTTTAAATATATGGACATAAAACTTGGCTAACTGACAATAATTGAACTGTTTAGTCAAGCCATTTGTCTGCGGTACATTCAGCTTTTACTGGCTTCATGTGCAGGTGAATGAAGAAGGCAGCGAGGCGGCGGCGGCGACGGCTGTGGTGGCCATCGGCCGCTCCATCAATCTCAATCGCGAACGTTTCATAGCCAACCGGCCCTTCCTGCTGCTCATCCGAGAATCCACCATCAACACCATAGTGTTCATGGGCCACGTGGCTGACCCCTGCACCAAAAGCTAGTGGCCTGCGCCCTCCTGACACCTGTGCCCAGATCAGGGACCCGCTGACACTGCTGTTCAAACAGAACATGGTCCTCTTGTATTCTATATCCTCAGAAGAGAGTGAAACGTGTTATCCTCTACGATTTGTTCTTTACTTCTCCGCCAAAATAAATGAACAGAAAAATAAAACACATTGTCATTGATGTGCTGTTTTGTGTCTTGGTGGTTACTAATGCACTCTTAAGTGAAAATATATATATTTTTGAATAATCTTAATCATGGAAAAATGTAACTCCATTACAGTTAATAGGCAAATTTATTTCTATTCCATATAAAAACATAATTTGGGGGAAAGTACTCCCACAAAATAAATACATATTTTAAACCTCTTGCATTACATACTTATAGTCTGTACATGAGACCAGGCCACTTGAATGACATAAACCATAGCAAGGCTTTCATAGGATCTCATCAGTTATAAGCAGTTTCTTCAATTAAGCCTCAGAACCTTTGTATTTTCCATTAATTCAACTTCTGAAAACATACTTATCACGGTACATGTATTAGATGCAGGTAGTTAGAATATGATTTGTCAAACATGACACTGAGCAAAGATGAAATTTTTGATTTATGAAAACAGCATTTTATTTCATATCAGAAATGCATGGGTCTTGCAATATCCAACAAACTTTGGGCCATTCACATACTAATTAGACATAATAAAGTTTCCTTCACAGTAACACTTAAAGTGCTTTATTTAGTTTCATAACAAGAACGAGTATTTCAAATGAGTTATTGTTTGGCTATTGAGTGCTGTGTTGTAGTGGTTCATTGTGAAGTTAGAAATTTTTACAAGTTAATTATTTTACACAAAGCTTCAAAAGAAAACAAAAAAATGCTTTGGCCCACAAAATGACCCCAAGTAATAAACCTAACCATTCCTTACAACCATAGGCCCAAAGCTTAACCCAGACTCTATTCTACAAATGTATTCAGAATGATTCTTTTTCAACTGGACCATGCAATCTATGGACACAACTAAAGCAAAACTTCCAAAACACTAATTCAGAAAAAGTAAGTTGAGAACACCAAACTAAACTAGGTATTAGGGGCATTTCGTTTTTAAATCATATTACCGATTCGCTCAGGTTCACAGATAATTATCAGTACTGATTATTTCAATATAGTGTTTTTGTGACATTTTTTTCTTGCAGTCCAAACAAAATGATTAACTAGTTGGTAATGTTTTAGTAAGATTTATGAACAATTTTGGAGATAAACAGAAAAGTTCTAGAAAAAGCTACATTTTCAGGGGAAAATAAACATGTTTCGAATAGAATAAACACTGTCCGCAGCATCAACATGTAGTGTCCTCAAATTACTTTATTCTAATGTCAGAATTTTAAAAAATGTTTTGTAACTTTATATTAGACAGTAAAAGTCCCAACACAAGGCTTTATGTATGATCAGCCCGACTTGTAAGCGTATGATAATGTTAGTTGCAATAAGCATGTTGTAGGATTCTTTTTAATGAACAATGTGTTCAGAATCCTCTCTATGAGAAATCCCTGTGTTACAATCATGTCTCTGGTATGACCCATCCCAACATAAAGCAAATGCACATGGCTGTTCAGGAGAAACTAATCTGGGGTCAGCAATCAGTGTTCTACAGCTTATGTTTCACAGCTTCGCTGCACTGGAGTAATTGAATTCTAAAAGTTATAACAGACCAAGTACAGTGTTGCAGGTCTTAAATGAAAACATTTCACTAGCTTGTTAATAAGATGGCATTGAAAAATTCACATATAACACAGAGGTAAATGAGGGGTGAAAAACAACATAAATGCACATATAGCTACTGCTGTAATGTTTTGGTGAATTTGTGTGAGGAAGCTTGTGCATGTCAATGATGTTAAAGAACACATCTTTAGGTTTACATCCACACATGAAAAATGTTCAGATATTCATATTTACACTATAAATATACCTTTTTTTTTCTGGTTGGTTTGCTATTAAAGCTTTAAAATAAAGATCAAATGGAGTTGAGACTTTTTAAAATTGCACAGAGACAAAAGGCAGAATGGTAGCACTTCTTCCAGAGCTGGGCAGGACCAGTTCATCACCCAAAGGCCAGAGAGGGTCTCTGCCTCTCATTACGCTTCTCAATGGTTTGCATACTGTAAGTGGGCAAAATGCACAACACTTCAAACTATGAGGCAAACTGCTGTGCACAGAGCAAAGGCCCTGCAGAGCAGCAGTTTGAGTATGAGGGGAACTTACATTATCTTTAGGCTGGAAACAACATGTTTTTAAAGATCCACATGATCACCATCATTTGTGATTCAAATCTGAGTGCTTTCAATTCTGAACGATAATTGGACTTCTTTCACACATTCCACACCCAGAAAGCCTGAATCCCACAAAAGAAACATACAAGACCAGTAAATATTCCATATTTAGAAATATTGTATGCTACACTCCAATATAATTTTTTATAACTACGAACAAAAAAAACGAAGCTTTAAGAATCCAAGACTTGATGCTATTTAGCCTTGCTTCAAGAGTGTTTTGGAAGTTCTCCAACAGCTGTGAGTAGCCTGCTGCTGATGCCTTTTTGATGTATAATAATGAACCATCTGGCCCATCCTTTGCAACACCTGTAATGATCTTGTTGCTACCATAACCTTAAGATTCAGAATGTTTATTAGCTTAGTCATTAACTACCACTGTTAACATATTTTTGCACTTTTTAAAAGGAACAAAAAAAAAAGATATATTCAAATGTATTCAAGTTGCCCCTCCCCCAACCTGCACTTGTGAAACAGTTCATATAACCTAAGATGCGTTACCCCTGGATTACAGAAAGACAACCCTAAAACCCAGTCTATATTAAACTTTAAATATAAACAAGCGTAAAAAACATAAAATACCTGATATCTGTTGTAAGTGTTGAGGACCTGAAGTGTAGACAGAGGTGTGTAAAGAAGAAAAGGATACCTGCCATATCTGTCACATGAAGCAAGTGAGAGAAAAAAAAAACAATAGAAAATCAGTAGCTGTTTTTACACTCGCAGTCAACCAATAAAAATCTTTTCACACCCATGTGATTCACAGCTCAGTATATTTAAAAAAATGACTAAACATTGGTAACAGCCAGATCATTTTGCTGCTATAGCATTTCCTTTAAACATTTTAGTTGTAAATCAACTGCTGTATAAATACAATTTTGCTTAAATACATGTATATATAATATATATCTGCAGTCATTAAAACTGGTATTTATAGTTTTAAACATCTTTCTATTAGTGCTCAATGTTGTCATTTTGGCTTGCAGGCGTCAGAAGAGGAATTGGACCATCGTTCTGGTTGTCAGGAAGATGCCTCAGTTTTACCGATGCACCTCAGAACTCCTGTATGCACCATCCCGTCAATCATTCAAATATAACAGCTATTCGTGGCAATTTCAACATCGTCAAGTTCGGTCATGTGCCTGTGGCAAAGGACCTCCTTTTCTGAGGATCTGAGGATGGGATTTGTGGCTTCTCTGCACATGGTCCTCCACATGGAACTACATTCCCAATCAATATCCTCCTGTTTTTCACTGAGTATTCATTAAGATGATCATACATGTAATCATTTTATGATTTCTTCGTTGTTCACTTGAATTTCCGATGTCCCTTGTTCCATTGATTCCCATCTCCCAAGATTCAGATGTGAATCCCCCCACCCCCCCCCCCAGCTCTGAAAAACAGTCCTGACATGCAGTCCAAGCTGAACAAGATATAAAACACAGCTGCCTTTTTTCCAAAGCAGTCACCAGATAAAACACTCAAAACATACAAAAAAAGAGAAATTCACCTACAGTTCTGCAGAGTGCATGCACCAATCTGCTTGTAGCAGAGCTGTATTGCGTATTGATATGTGTGTGTGAGGTAACTGAATCCAGAGAGGTAACTGTACTTTAGCTTATCTGCAGTTGAAGTCCGTTTTGTGTTTTCTATATTAAGTTTTAAAAAATAAACATTCAGCAGCTGATTTTCATCATTTGGAAAATATAAAAAAAACTAAAAGGAGTTTAAAATAAATAGAGATAAATAAAGCAATCTCTCAATTTCACTGGCTTTAAATGCTATGCCAATACTATGCCAGTCAGACTACTTAAAATGCATAAGATTTTATTTGAGCTCTTTGAATAAACTAAATCAAACTTTTTCCCCTATATGTCCCCACCAGTTTACTGAAAGACATTGTGCTGGTTTGGTCCATAATTTCCTTTCTACTGTTCATTCAAGACACTTGAAGCAGTACACATTACTTTAAACTGAGTGACACAAACCATTATAATTAGAAGCACTTAAGTAATTAAACTAAGAATATACTGTACTGATCCTGAAGACACCAGGGGACACAATAGAAGATATTAATGGATATTATTTCCAAATTGCTAGTAATAAAGAGGCATGGATCCATTTCTGACCCAAATCATTATTAAGTAACTTATTAAGATTGTCTCAAGGCAAAAGGTGTTATGGAGGATTAAACCTGTCAAAATGAAAAAATATATGTTGACAAAAATAAATGCTTACAATCAATTAATTAATTTATTCGTCAAACTACACTTATTTCAATCTGCAGGTATTTTTGTCAACATTTATCATTTAACTTTTTTTCATCCAATAATAATCCCATTCTGTCAAATGCAATTGATTTAAGAGCACTTTTCACACCAGACAGCCAGATGGTAGTAAATATATTTAGTAGTATATATATTAAGTCATAATCATGTAAATTCTTTTAAATGATGCCTTTCCATCTCATGATCATGATTTATCAACTTACTCAGTTTCTTCTTATTGTACGCCATTTCTTGCACTTCTGAAGAGCATGAAGGGTATTTCAATATGAATATTTTATGATCATATTCAGTTTAGAAAAGGGAGAGGTGCTCACTTTTCATTACCTTAATTACCTCAGGAACATTTGGTTGTTATTGCTCAACTATCTACAATAACATTTAGCTAACACAAAGGGACTAGCACCTCTCAGATGAAATGCTTTGTGATCAAGGGAAGGGAATGTGCATCCCATCAGTACTAGTCTATAGAGACTAGCATACACACAACTTGGCATAATAGACTGGGGATATGAATTTCCATATCAATGTTGCCATGCAAACTGTGCCGTTATGCCAAGGATGGATTAAGAATGCTTAAAAACCCTTATATACTGTACAAACAGCAAGATCTGAACCTCTACACACAGTGTAGGTTCCATTACCTCCATATTGTGATGGAAATATATACAGTCAAGCCGGAAAGTCTGCACACCCCTTTCACCTTCTCCACGTTTTATTACGTTACAGACTTATACTACTCTCTTGGCTGTGTGCGTTGGGTCGTTGTCATGTTGGAAGGTAAACCTTTGCCCCAGTCTGAGGTCCAGAGCGCTCTGAAGCTTTCTTCAAGGATCTCGGTGTACTTAGCTGCATTCATCTTCCCTCTATCAGGACTAGTCGCCCCGTTCCCGCTGCTGAAAAACATCCCCACATCATGATGCTGCCACCACCATGCTTCACTGTAGGGATGGTATTAGCCAGGTGATGAGCGGTGCCTGGTTTCCTCCAGACGTGACGCTTGGTATTCAGGCCAAAAAGTTCAATTTTGGTTTCATCAGACCAGAGAATCTTGATTCTCATGGTTTAAGAGTCCTCTAGGTGCCTTTTGGCAAACTCCAAGCGGGCTGTGATGTGCCTTTTACTAAGGAGGGGCTTCCGTCTGGCCACTCTACCATAAAGGCCTGATTGGTGGAGTGCTGCCTGGATGGTTGATCTTCTGAAAGGTTCTCCCATCTCCACAAGGATTGCTCAGTTTGGCCGGGCGGCCAGGTCTAGGAAGATTCTTGGTGGTTCCAAACTTCTTCCATTTACGAATGATGGTGGCCACTGTGCTCTTTGGGACCTGTAAAGCTGCAGAGATTTTTCGTACCCTTCTCCAGATCTATGCCTTGACACAGTCCTGTTTCTGAGGTCTACAGATAATTCCTTTGACCCCATGGCTTGGAGTTTGCTCTGACATGCACTGTCAACTGTGGGACCTTATATAGGCAGGTGTTGGCAATCCCCAATCATGTCCAATCAATTGAATTTATCACAGGTGGACTCCAATTAAGTTGTAGAAACATCTCAAGCAGTATCAGTGGAAACAAAATGCACCTCAGCTCACTTTTGGGTGTCATAGCATATGATATTTTACATTTAGATTTTTAATAAATTAGCACAAATGTCTAAAAACCTGTTTTCACTTTGTCATTATTGGCTATTTTGTGTAGAATTTTGAGACAAAAAATGAACTCAATCTATTGTAGAATATGTCTGTAACATAATAAAACGTGGAGAAGGTGAAAGGGGTGTGCAGACTTTCCGGCTTGACTGTATATTCCAACCAATCAGTCCACATCATAGCACAACACTAGAGCAGTTGACTGTCTAGAGCAGACCAACTGTAATTTTCCATCACTCATTCCTAGAATCGAACTGGGGCTCAAGCTACGTTACAATATGGCATGGCTTCAGGCAAACATAATTGAACATAGTTCCTGTGCATTGATTACCCAATGGCATGTCTGATACTGTCAGTGGTTTCTAATTGACAGATTATAATTAGAAACATGCTTTTCATGTTTATTTCTCTTGGCACTTATTTATGCCAAGGTTCATGTTGTATGTATTTAAGTACAGTACTAATTCATATATTTTTTTGTTTCTTTTACTTTTACCGGTTTAATCCTCCATAAAGGACATAAAATATATTATCTTCCACAATTTTTCTTTTCCAACTTAGAGCTATAATATCCGACACTGAAGCTTTTGGCAAAGCTATAAATACACTGTGACCATAGAAGAGCAGTAACTATAATCTCAAGATGCTGCATTTTAAACCCCTGTGTAGGCAAGTACTGTCAACAAAACAGGTATAAAAGCTGTAACATAAGTATAAAACGGAAAAGGACAAATGCAAAATGCACTGTACCCATTAGGGCTCTGAGGTCACTGGAGAGTCCATTCTTATTTTGCCAGATTTTTCTATACAGAATTACTGTGAAGGTAGATGTGTTATATAAAGAGACGCCACATAAGTAACTGTACTAAGAAAACGTATTCAGTTTAGCCATTTTCTCTGTATCCTTAATGTATGACCACTTTACCTAGTCCTGTTGACTGAGAGGATGAATGAAAAGATCCACTTAAAAAAAAAACATTCCCACCATTTCAGCAGGCCTCCCTTTTTTCATTCCCTCTTCAGAAAAAGGGGTGGCTAGCTGTCTTTAGCTCAACAAGCCACCCCGCTTTTGAAGAGACGTCTTAAGAGAGGTGAAGCCTCACTTTCACCCTCCATTTCCTGTGAGCCTTCAGACCTTCCCCGCAGGAGAGCAGAAAGTGAAGAGCTTGCTGCCTCCACGGAAATTATTTGGCTCTCCACCATGACCTCGCCACCCCCGTCCCGAAGCTCCTCCATCAATCAGGGCCGGTGGTGGAGACGGATGGCTGGGCGGGCTCCCCGAAGGATGCCCCGCCTCCCCCGCCACTGCCCTCGGCCTCCTCCTGACTGGGCGACCCGTCCTCGTTGTGGCCGCCGCGGGAGGTGACGGTGGTGGTCTCGGGGGAGGCGCTGTGGGACACCTCCTGAGAGGAACAGCCCGGGTGGTTCTTGCGGAAGTGCTGATTGAGGATAGCCTGGAAGGGGAAGCTCTTGGCGCAAACGTGGCAGTGGAATGGCTTGTTCCCTGTGTGCTTGCGGATGTGGTACTCCAGTTGGTCCTTGCGCGTGTACTTCTTCCCGCAGATGCGGCAGACGAAAGGGGTGATGCCCATGTGCAGGCGCATGTGCCGGTCCAGGCTGCCCTTCTGGTTGAAGGACTTGCAGCAGTAGATACAGGTGAGGCGGGGGTTGTAGCGAAACCAGCGGTCGCCTACTTGTTCGCGCAAGTAGTCCTCATATCCTCCCATGTCAAAAATGGCCTGCTCTTCTCTCTAGTGATAAAAGGGATGGGGTGGAGAAATAAATCACACATTAATAATTTCAATAAGAAAATGGATCAAATTGGCCTCTCATAAGACACATTTACTGACGAATCGTTTTGGCCTTTTCATCCTAGAAGCTGCAAATTGCAACTAAAGATTAGAGCTTGTTTCAGTGTCTACATTATTTATGGTAGCACCACCAGATAATGTTCCGGCTTTGAATTTCTGCATCCAACTGGACTTCCACCCACACAAGATTCATCAGAAGTATTAACTCTCAGGGCTGCTGGGTGGCTCATCCTGTTAAAGGAAAACTCCAGGTGTTGCATTCTGGACTACTGAGGCTGCCAGCATGGCAAAAATAGTATGTCCTCTTGATAAATGATTGATAGGAGTATTGCAGAAAATTGATTAGCGGGTATTCAAGGCAAAACCCCTGACTTGTTGTCTCTCGTGGGCTGAAACGAATATCTGATACTTATAGTTGGTGCTGTAGCGAGTTGAATACACACTCTCCTATTAAACTCCATTGTGCCTGTTGTGGCAATATCACCTCATGACGTCGCGTCGTCTTCAGAACTCGAATTTAGCTGCGAAAAACTGAAATACTACACAAAACAGGAAAATAGGACCTGGGTTGCATTTTACATCACCAACATGCGAATTCTAACAATGTCAAAGTACTTTAGCCTGGAGTTTTCCGATGTTGGCAGCCCTGCAGGGAACGTACAATTGGCTCGGGCACAATGACACGACCCCCCAACACTGATCAATCAGGCGCCTGTTAATGTGTCTATTGTGCCGCACATGAGGTGTCTTCCTCTGACTCATGTCTGTGCAAGCCTGACTCCAAAACAACGTTGTGATAAGGCTGACATCATCACATGCTTCAGAGGAGAGCACAATCTTGGCTTCACTCTCCAAAATCGACAGAAGTTGTAATGAGCACTGCAGCGTGAGTATGCATTGGACGGTCGAAAATGGGCAGAAAAAGAATCAAAGAAATACGGAAAAATTATAGAAGTATTAACTCTTTAGGTGGAGGCACATTTGAAAGCAAAGTTCATCAGACTAACATTGACATTGTTGAGCCTGACAAGCGAGACTAGAAAATGATGGTGACATCTGGCCGCACGTTTTGGAGGGCGCACATGCTCTGATGATCCGCGCTGTGAAAAGGACGCGACAGTTCAAGACAATTAAAGAGCATGAAGAATTTATCGTTCACATTGCTGCGTCCGCCCCGGCGCATGTATGCGTACAGCAAAAAGCTGGGTGATAACATTGACATACCTGTGAAGTGGGCCTCTGATCATCCACTCTCCCAGGAGACTCGCTCTTGGCTCTCTGCCGCTCAGCCATCACCACAACACTATCTGCTGGACTGAACCTGACAAAGGACAGCACAACAAAGGCTTCCATTAGAGACACAGATACACAGACACGGATTTCAAAATAAAACTTTAACGGGTTTTAGTGAAGTAATCCTCTTTAACAATTTAATAAATGACTGTAAGCAGGTGATGTGAAATCAAGACGTTCCGTGCCCCAAAACAGACAAATGGCAGATTTTAATGAGTCCCCATCTGATACTTATAGTTATTGCGATAGCGAGTTGAAGACACACTCGCCTATTAAATTCAATTGTGCCCATTTGTGGCAATATCACCTCGTGGCGTCTACAGAAGTCGAGTTTAAAAAACCTTTTTAATCCTCTTTACCAATTTAATAAATCGCTGCAAACAGATGATGTGAAAGCAAGACGTTCCACGTCCCAAAAATAGACAAATTTTAATGAGCCATTAACACGTTTGTGACATGTGCCGTCCTCACTTGCTCACACACCTTTCGGTCTCGCTGAAGCTGCTGGAGGGGTGCGAGCTCTTTGTCCCCGAGGCCTCCGTGACGAAGCTTTCCTGCGGCATCGCTCCGTGTCCCGTAGTGTCGATCACCATGGCGGCCACCTCTTCCGCACTGCTCCCCTCCTCCCCGGACGCCTGGGTCTCCGCACCAATCCACTCCTCCATCCTCTCCGTCTTAATCCGCAGCCCCTCCACCACCCGCACACCATCCTCCTCTCCCCCGCGCCCGGACTCCGGCCCCGTCTCCACGTACCACTGCCCCGCCCGGTTTATCCGCAGTATGGGCTCCTTGCTCCCCACGCTGCTGACCCTGCTCAGTCCCTCTGAGCCCAATCCACTGTTCTCCACAATCTGGGGGCTCATGGACTCGTCTGGGGGAGTGACCTCTCGTACTTCCCTGACTTCCCGAATATCGAGCACGCCCTCTCCACTTCCCCGCACGCCTATGACCCTGGGGCTACTATGCCGAGGGCTGAGAGAGCGTGGGCCCCCGCCCCCTCTTCCTGACTCCAAGGTCCGCCCCCCACCCCTGTGAGCCTGCCCACTGCCTCCCAGGTCTTCATCCACATCAGCCACGCTGATCTTGAAGTGGATGCCCTCCAGGATCTGAGTGCAGCGGTCAATAATGTGTTGCATCTGTAGAAAGCTAGCTGCTGTCAGGTAGCTGATTATATCAGCAAGCTGCAGGCACAGGCGGCCCGTATAGCAGAAGGACAGGAGTTGCTCGAACACTGTGGGGTTACGGATCACCGAAATAGACACGGTGCTCATCTCACCCAGCGACATGTGGTCTCGGAAGTACGGGGAGCTGGCAGCCAAGACCACCTTGTGGGCACGAAAACTCTGACCCTGCACATTGACCACAATGTCACACAGGCGTCCCTGCATGCGCAATTGGTTGAGGTGGGATAGTACAGAGTTGCTGAAATCAGGGATGTCCAATTGTATGCTTCCTGCTCTCTCCATCTTGCTTGCTGGGCTCAACCTAATCACAGAGAACTTTAGCTAGTTAACACGAACCGGCACTGTACACAGCAGAGATGGCATAACCGGCAGCACTGCACAAACGTTTGTGTAAGCTTAGCAAGCTAGTAAAAAACCCCTGTATGATGTAATCATTTGACATGTAGGAAAAGGAACTGACATGTTTATTATCATGCACTCTCCTATTGTTATTAAAAAAAACATCTATGCTCTGAAATTGCCAAGCTGGCGACATCCACCAGTAGCTGAACTAAAGATACATAGCTAGCTAGCTCGATAACGACGTTAGCTTGCCAGCTATCCGAAGAGACACTGATACGCCTGTCTTGTTCTGAGAAAAGTTTGGCAAGCAAACTAGCGAGCTCACTTCCCGAAATAGAAATTAAACAGTTTCCAAACTCACCGCGACTATCCTTACATTTGTAAAATGTCATAAAAGTTTCGCTCTTACCTTTCCAATTGGGTGGAATGCAGTCGAGCCGAGGTGGAATGTAGCGCTAGCTCGCTTTATTTTAGAAGAAAATCTGTTTTAGAATAACACATCAGCTAACGTTGTTAGCTAGCGAGTTAGCTCATGACTATTTATTTATTTATACATAGCTGATACATGCACATTTCAATGTTTTTCCGTTCTTGTTTTGTCTACCGATGAAGCCCATTCACTATAACCGTGCCTTAGCCCCCCTTCTCGGTCAGTACAACATACTGCAGGACGGTGATCATCCGAAGCCTACCCGATATCACTCTGTTGCCTGAAACGGGGTGGTGCCTGGTTTAACCCCAAATCACAAAAAACAAAGCATGAAATACGCAATGCAAAACTAAACAATACGTGCGACCATAGACTAACGACATATGAAAATGTCGATTTCTCGTGCATCAATTACTAAGTAATTTTCAAAAATCTAGTTTTTCAGCTATTCCCTTTCGCCGCTCACATACTTCCATTATACAGGGCGGGCCAAAATATACTAAAAGACGCTTAATCTTCCGGGAAATGCTGTTCTTTCCAATGTATTTTGGAAGGAGCAAAGCGAGGACACTGGTTACATAGAACTTCCAGTCCCGTCATGCCTTGTATTAAAATATGAATGCAAGGATTCTGGGGTAAGTAGTCCACGTGCATATTTTATTTGTTCCCGAGCAGTTTTTTCTCCTGGTAAAATAAATATATCGATCAGCAGCATGTCTTGCCGTTTTTGGTTAGCTCCATCATGAATACGATTGCAGAATGCTCTGTAGTATTAAAACGAGGTTGTAATTAACACACAATGACAACTTTACGGAAATAGAAACAAAAGAACAATTAAGCCACTGCAAAACAATAACGTTACTTTTTTATGATAATTTTAATCATTTGATTTTAATTGAAATCGCACTGCTGAAAAAATAATACAAATTTGAAAACGAAGGATGTAAACAGAAAACAGAAAACTGTAAACATAATAATTAATAGAAACATGGGCTACAGATAAATAAAATATAAAGTAACAAAATAAAACATAAAACAAATATATCTCAAATGTATTAATTTCAGCATTGAAATTCCAAATAATGCAATAACAGCATGAAATAAAATTAATGAAAACAGGGAACCGACCCTTATTGATCAATAAGTCAATAGCCAATATCCATACCACTGAAGTAGCCATGCGACCTTCTTACGTGAAACTGCTGAAGCTATTAGGCAGGTGTGGAGACACCAAGGGAAACAAAGTTGCTGCTGGAAGAGGTGTTGGTAGGCCAGCAGGGGGCCCTCTTCCCTCTGGACCAAATAGAAATCAAATGCAACAGATTCGCGATGGGTACACTGTGCTGTAGAATGTGCCATCCTTTGGTTGAGACATTAAACCAGAGGTGGAAATCCAGGGGACATAAAGTAAAAATCCTCCCCAGTATTTTGCTCCAATCACCTGGATTTGCTAATTAACAAAATTCTTCAGCAAGGAGGTAGAACTAATTAGTGAAATCAGCTGGCTGAGTCTATGGGTGGAAGAAACGCATGGTAGGACTTTTACTTTATGTCCCCTGGATTTCCACCTCTGCATTAAACCAAGGTCCTGGCTCAATTTACAATCCCACGAAACCTCTGCAGGAATGTTAACACTGTCCTGGTCAAATTCTCACAAAAACTGGTTATCCACATCTGGCAACCCCTACTTCAGATTGGCTACAAAATCCCTTACGTCCCCTACCCACTTTTTTAACCATTGTCTTTATTTATTTTTATGACATACTGTATATGTCACCAAACAAATGACACTTACTGACAAAAAATATATACAGTACATAAGAGTCACTTTTAGACCACTTTAATTCCCCCGGTAGTCACTGAAAAAGATAAATGGGTTTTCATCTGTCCTACCTGAGTAGACAAAGGTCATTTTTAATTTGAATATTATACTTATTATATACATTGGTGATTATATAATTTAACTGAATTACCCTGTGATGGATTGGCGACCTGTCCAGGGTGTATTCCTGCCTCTCGCCAATGCATGCTGGGATAGGTTCCAGCCCCCCCACCCCCACACCTGCGACCCCGACCAGGAATAAGTGAGTCAAATTATAGATGGGTGAAATTTAATTACCAGAGACAGCTGTGTGAAAAGGGCATCATGTTGTAAAATCCCTTTGAATAACCATCCTCCACAGAGTCATACCAGATTATGGATAAATTCCCTAAACCTTTATAGAGCCCTATGGTCCGCAGACACTTGAATTTACAGGTTTTGTTTATCACAAGCAGTACAAGGTGAGCTAGCTGGCAGTGGTCATTCCAATGAAAAATGCTTAACAATTTAATATGCTAATTAAATATGCTAGAAACGAGAATAAATGCTGAAGTGACATTTTTAAAGGGGTAAACTAAAGGAACTAGGCATTGTTTGGAAGATCATGAGACCTTACCAACAGATGATAACTGTGACATGTTGGCTGGCATTCCAGCAAAGGAGCTGCCAACAGCTTGTTCATCATGTGTAGGTGGGTTTGCAGAGTCATCAGAATTCTTGATGCTTCTGTTCAGGTGAACTCAAATTCAGATAATTTTTTAGGATATTAGTTTCATGTACCCCCAGATGAAAGGGTACCAACATATGTGCCAAGAAATTGGCCATAAAGAAAGCAATTTTATTATCTCATGTGCTTTAATGAATGTGTGTGTGCGTGCGTGCGTGCGTGCGTGCGTGCGTGCGTGCGCGTGTGTGTGTGCATTGCCCAAAGGTGTTGTTGAGAATGTGAATCCACACCGCAAAGCAGAATATTTCCAATTATTTAGGCCATTGTGTATTTTGTTTCCAAAGCAACTTCATCAAGCATTTAACACATATCATATGTACAACAAAACAATAATTTCATAAAATCAATATCAGTGAGGAAACCGTGTTAAAATGAAAAAAGATAGATAAAAGGATAGTGCTCCTAAATTATCCTTTAGAAAAAAATACATCAAAATATATTTAATGTGCATAGGGTTTGCTAATGGTCTACAAAAACAACATTGAATTAAATGACAGTATTTATACTACCAAACAATTACCCTTACCACAGTCATTGACAATAACAATGATTTGGAAGCGCTAGTTTAGGACAGATCCACATTCTAGGAACTTCTTTTTAACCAATATACAGTCAAGCCGGAAAGTCTCCCCACCCCTTTCACCTTCTCCACGTTTTATTACGTTACAGACATATTCCAAAATTGATTAAATTCCTTTTTCCCCTCAAAATTCTACACACAACACCCCATAATGACAATGTGAAAAAAGTTTTTTTGAGATTTTTGCAAATTTATTAAAAATAAAAAAATAAAATTTCTCATTTACATAAGTATTCATACCCTTTGCTTTAACGTATTTTTTAAGTATCATATTTCATATTTGGTCGCATATTCTTTACATGCTGTTACTTCCTGAAGTCTGTGACCATCAACATAAAAAAAACTGTCGATATCTTATTTTCAGGTACTGTTACAAGCGATACTATAACCTCTCTGCATTTGAATGGATTTCTATGGAAATTGGGGGGTGAGACTAGATTCAGCTGTAAATTACACTGGTACAGTATGGAACACATGGCTGGCTAAATGGCTGTAAGTTATCAAGGGTCTGAGCTATCAAACGAGCCCCAAACCATCACTCTGTTGTCAGATATGGAGTAGATGTGGATGGATCACTTTAAGGGTTGTTTCTCCTGACTTTTTTCCCCATAGAGTTCTATAGGAAAATGAGTCCGGAGAAATAACCCTTGCAGTGATCCATCCACATCTACTCCATATCTGGCAACAGAGTGATGGTTTGGGGCTCGTTTGATAGCTCAGACCCTTGATAACTTACAGCCATTTAGCCAGCCATGTGTTCCATACTGTACCAGTGTAATTTACAGCTGAATCTAGTCTCACCCCCCAATTTCCATAGAGATCCATTCAAATGCAGAGAGGTTATAGTATCGCTTGTAACAGTACCTGAACATAAGATATCGACAGTTTTTTTTATGTTGATGGTCACAGACTTCAGGAAGTAACAGCATGTAAAGGATATGCGACCAAATATGAAATATGATACTTTAAAAATACGTTAAAGCAAAGGGTATGAATACTTATGTAAATGAGAAATTTTATTTTTTTATTTTTAATAAATTTGCTAAAATCTCAAAAAAACTTTTTTCACATTGTCATTATGGGGTGTTGTGTGTAGATGTTTGAGGCAAAAAATGAACTCAATCTATTGTAGTATAAGTCTGTAACGTAATAAAACGTGGAGAAGGTGAAAGGGTGGGGAGACTTTCCGGCTTGACTGTATATATTTTTTAACAGTGCTCTAGAGAAAATGAGGCATCTCTCAACCAATAAAATGCATGGTTAATATCAGCTTCTTTTTATTTTTTATTGAATTTTTTGTTGAATAAGTTTTGTTAAATGAGATAAAAGAGGACTGCAAAATCAAACTTTCACACTGCTTATTTACTCTGAAGACACCCTTATTCAGAGTGGTCAAACAAAAACAATGTGTCTCTTTTTGTGGCTCCACATTCTCCCAAGCAATTGCACTTTTAGCGCTTCACTTGAGATTTGAACCTAGTGTACCTGTGAGCTCAAAGCCAAGGTCCTTAATTCCCTGTCAATTCCCCCTAATACACATTATGTTTCCAAAATTAATATTAGGAAGCTAATTCCATTCTTTGTCCCTTCCCATTACTATCAATACCTGCATTGTTGCAATAGCTATGGTCTATTAGGTTTATGCCAGGTGTCAATATTTAATTCAATCATCAACAGTTTAAATGCTTCGGCATTTTTGATTAAATGGGCCTGTGCTGTTATTTATGGCTTCCAGTGTGAGTTTACCCCCCATCTCCAGACTGAGGGTCTTACTGCCTGTGTGCAAGATGACAAAGTCCTGAACACGGGCTGGGACCTCACAGATAAATGTTCCATTTGTGTGATCTTTGGAAATCTGCAACCTTGCGGGATCTGAAAATAGACATAGAGGGCATGGTTTTATTTCTCATGTAATTCAGAACAAACAAATGTATTTCAGAACATATTGTGTCTCGGAAGTCATATAGCCTTATAAAAACACAGTTTATGATTACTGGACAAACTGTCACACAAATAATTTTGGAAACACACATGACACCATGGTGTTTGGCTGTAGGCCAAGTCCAGATAAGATACCTACCCACTACTAATATCTTCTTGGGATCGCTTCGTTCTGATCGAATGTAATCCCATCCTTCCCTTTTGTATTTGCAGGTTACAGAGATCTCATTGAATAAGGAGATGGGCTCCCACAGCATCAATCTTTCCGCCTTTATTTGATGGTTGCATGGTATCGAATCCACTTGAATCTTGTCCCTGTATACCATACATTGAGAAGCTTTGTGTTGGGGGGGTTCACAGTTCACATGGACCCTGCTATCGAGCATTAGCACCTGGGGACTCATTGTCAGCACTGGCTTTTCAGCAGTGCCTGTTGGTGAAGGAAAGAAAACCACACTTGTGTATTTATAAAAACATAAACCCAAACAAGTCACATTTGTTACCGTATGTCATATTGGAAATAAGAACATACCCCACACCACCACGACCGAATTGTCACT
This sequence comes from Synaphobranchus kaupii, assembly GCA_029718625.1. Taxonomy (NCBI): domain Eukaryota; kingdom Metazoa; phylum Chordata; class Actinopteri; order Anguilliformes; family Synaphobranchidae; genus Synaphobranchus; species Synaphobranchus kaupii. The sequence continues at coordinate 109,015,802 of CM056377.1, read as the reverse complement.
TGGCACCGACACATAGTTTTGCAGCTTGTAGTCGCATCGAACAGTTGTTCTGGTCCCGGCTCGTCTCCCGGCCAAAAGTTCATGCGCGGACAGAAGGAACTCGCAAGTGTAGGAGTTGGTCTGCAATGTTTTTAAAGGGATCTTGGTCTCATCTCTGTAGAGGCGACAGAAGCCCCCTGTGTAATCAATGGGAACTCCACAGAGCACTTTCACCCAGTCTCCCTCCATGATATCAGAGGAATTGACATTGATCCATGGTTTATCTGTTAGTGATGAGAAGGATGATCTATGGATTGTTGTGTTATTGATGATGACTTCTTTGGAATTTAGCTATGAGAATACAGTTTCATAAACAAGTGTTATTACAATAATAATTTTTAAAAAGTTTGAAAATATCTCACCACTCCACACCACCCTAGCGCCACAAACTCCTGTAAAGCAGAGAATGGACAGAGACATACTGTCTGATTTATTCATGGCTCAGTTCACCCAAGTGAATAAAGGAAATGTCAGTTTGATATCTTTATATTACATGGTCAATCTCAAGACACAGTATGTCTTAAAAATGTAGAACTCAAACAATAAATAGGACACAATGGATGATAACCAGTCTTGTAAGACATTATAAATGCATTATATTGCAAAGGGTGTAACCAAGTCTTAGAAAAGTACGCTAAACAACTGTAACAAAGCTACAAAGGAACAGAGCACAGTAAATGAGAATATGATAAAAATACTCACCAAATGTGACGATGACAACTATCCACAAACATGACAGTTTCTGGAGAAGGGGGAAGTGTGTAGTAAACAGCATGTCTAATCGGCGTACTCGCAAAAATGCACAACAAAACTTTACCTCTTCAGTAACTAGAAATGAATGCCCTGTGCTGATAGTCACATTTTATAGACATTTCCTTTGATTGACTGGGAGGGCAGTGACCTGTGAGTGGATCAACAACAAAACAGTTTTTTCTGTTATGGCAGTGTGCAGGATTGGACCCAAACACAGAACTCAGAAACAGAGGGTTGGTTCAAAACTCCACTCAGGAGATATTTATTTAGCAATAAGAAGGCAGGCAGGAACCGGGCGAAACAAAGGGAAGGCAGGAAACAGGGCTGGGGACTATGAAACGGGGCAGATAACGGGTCAGGGCTGGGGACTATGAAGAGGGGCAGGTAACGGGTCAGGGCTGGGGAATATGAAGCGGGGCAGGTAACGGGTCAGGGCTGGGGAATATGAAGAGGGGCAGGTAACGGGTCAGGGCTGGGGACTATGAAGAGGGGCAGGTAACGGGTCAGGGCTGGGGAATATGAAGAGGGGCAGGTAACGGGTCAGGGCTGGGGAATATGAAGAGGGGCAGGTAACGGGTCAGGGCTGGGGAATATGAAGAGGGGCAGGTAACGGGTCAGGGCTGGGGAATATGAAGCGGGGCAGGTAACGGGTCAGGGCTGGGGAATATGAAGAGGGGCAGGTAACGGGTCAGGGCTGGGGAATATGAAGAGGGGCAGGTAACGGGTCAGGGCTGGGGAATATGAAGAGGGGCAGGTAACGGGTCAGGGCTGGGGAATATGAAGCGGGGCAGGTAACGGGTCAGGGCTGGGGAATATGAAGAGAGGCAGGTAACGGGTCAGGGCTGGGGAATATGAAGAGGGGCAGGTAACGGGTCAGGGCTGGGGAATATGAAGAGGGGCAGGTAACGGGTCAGGGCTGGCTGAGGCAGGTGGGAGACAGGCTGGAGACAGGCTGAATAAAAAAACAGACAGACAGGTTAACGGGATGAGGGAGGATAAACAGGTAAGGCCGGGGTAATCTCAAACAAACAGAGAAGACGATCTGGCGACAAGGGTTGTGTGAGCAGAACGAAAGAAGTGAATGAAACAGGTGCGGGAACTAAGTGATTAACTAAAAGGAGTGAGGAATGTGAGTGAGCTGGGGAAACTGTAGGCTGGAGCAAATCAAAGGGAGAAATCAGGAACTGACGGGGAGCCACGCCCAGCCTGCAAACAAAACACAGAACGTAAGACGTACGGGGTAAACCAAAAAAAACATGACATGAAACACAAGGAATGGGAGCACAAAGGAAATGAAAGGAAGGTGGACTGGAGGGAAACGGCGGATGTAACATTTTCAGTTAAAATAGAGCATCATCTAGTGACAGAATATGGTAATGTATGATAAATGCAGAGAGAAAACCTTACCTGGGTCCTTATTCACAGTATCTCTGAGAATGACTTTAGTGCCGCTTTAGGACTAGTTTAGGCTCTTAGCACATCGAGGCATGGCTCTAGCCTTTCTGCTGCCCTAGGCGATTTTGCGGATTGAGGGTGCGGGTGCTGGAGATAGTGATTGCGGACCCGTTTGACGCCCCCCACTCCGCCCGGATGGATGGCGCCCTAGGCGACCACCTATGTCGCTTATGCCTAGAACCAACCCGGAGCACATCATAAACAAGGTTCTGATATGGACATGTGAAAACTGATCCCAGATCAGCACTAATAGCGAAAGACGGTGACCTATGGATTGAGTGATGAGAAGGATGATCTATGGATTGTTGTGTTATTGATGACACATTGTTACATCAATACTGGATCAAAGGATCCAGTATTTGTTACACTCATCAGGAAGCAGGTGTGTAGGCCTATGGTTCTGTATGCTGTGACAAGGCAGTTTTCCATGATCATGTTTTCCCCTGTTACGCATGTAATTGTGTGTATATTGCATGTAATCTTACAGCAGGGATGTTGAGGATGTGAGAATCAATACAACAAAGTAGAATATTACAAACCCCAATTGTAAAAAAAAAAGTATATAAAATGCATAAAAAAGCAGAAAGCGGTGATTTGTAAATTCTCTTTTACATATATTTAATTGAAAACAGTACAAAGAAAATATATTAAATGTTTTACCTTATGAACTTTATTGATTTTTGTAAATATACGCTAATTCCGAATTTGATGCCTGCAACACGTTCCAAAAAAGTTGGGACAGGGGCAAAAAAAAAAAAGACTGCGAAGTTCAAAAAACACCTGTTTGGAACATTCTGCAGGTAAACAGGTGATGCTATAATTACTGGGTATACAAGGATATCAAAAGACGCTTGATATCTCATTTTCAGATACTCTTACAAGCGATACTATAACCTCTCTGCATTTGAATGGATTTCTATGGGAATTGGGGGGTGGGACTAGATTACGTTGTAAATTACACAGGAATAATATGGAACCAAAATTATTTTCACATTGTTTATTCACTTTGAAGACACCCTTATTCAAAATGGTAACACAACCAACATCATATCCCTTTAGGTGTCCTGATATTTTCTAAAACAATTCCAGTTGATAACCTTGTTCAAAGGGATAACTTCAGTGCTTCTGATATTTGTACAACCTGTGAGCTCAAAGCCCAGGTTATTAATTCTAGCATTCTGCTGGGAAAATTGTGGAGATTTCTTTAAAAAAAACAGACTACTAATTCCCCCCTATGACATTATGTTTCCAAAATTAACATTAAGAAGCAGTTCCATTCTTTTCACTTTTCCATTACTATCAATACCTGCATTTTTGGTCTATTCATTAACTGGAAAATGCCAGTATGTAAAGCAAATAATAAAAAGTTTAAACGCTTCGGCATGTCTGATTAAATGGGCCTGTGCTGTTATTTATGGCTTCCAGTGTGAGTTTGCCCCCCATCTCCAGGCTGAGGGTCTTACTGCCTGTGTGCAAGATGACAAAGTCCTGAACACGGGCTGGGACCTCACAGATAAATGTTCCATTTGTGTGATCTTTGGAAATCTGCAACCTTGCAGGATCTGAAAATAGACATAGAGGGCATGGTTTTATTTCTCATGCAATTTTTATATCAGAATAAGCTATATAGCCTTACAAAAACACAGTTTGTGATTATTGGAGAAACTACTGTCCAGAAATAATTTTGGAATCGCATATGACACCATGGTGTTTGGCTGTAGGCTAAGTCCAGATAAGTTACCTACCCACTACCAATATCTTCTTGGGATCGCTTTTTTCTGATTGAATGTAATCCCATCCTTCCCTTTGGTAATCGCAGCTTACAGAGATCTCATTGAATAGGGAGATGGACGCCCACTCCATCAGTTTTTCCGCCTTCATCTGATGGTTGCATGGTATCCAATCCACTTGAATCGTGTCCCTGTATCCCGTACATTGAGAAGCTTTGTGTTGGGGGGCTTCACAGTTCACATGGACCCTGCTATCAAGCATTAGCACCTGGGGACTCATTGTCAGCACTGGCTTTTCAGCAGTGCCTGTTGGTGAAGGAAAGAAAACCACACTTGTGTCTTTATAAAAACATAAACCCAAACAAGTCACATTTGTTACCGTATGTCATATTGGAAATAAGAACATACCCCACACCACCACGACCTTATTGTCACTTGACACCGACACATAGTTTTGCAGCTTGTAGTCACATCGAACAGTTGTTCTGGTCCCGGCTCGTCTCCCGGCCAAAAGTTCATGCGCGGACACAAGGAACTCGCAAGTGTAGGAGTTGGTCTGCAGTGTTTTTAAAGGGATCTTGGTCTCATCTCTGTAGAGGCGACAGAAGCCTCCTGTGTAATCAATGGGAACTCCGCAGAGCACTTTCACCCAGTCTCCCTCCATGATATCAGAGGAATTGACATTGATCCATGGTTTATCTGTTAGTGATGAGAAGGATGATCTATGGATTGTTGTGTTATTGATGATGGCTTCTTTGGAATTTAGCAATGAGAATACAGTTTCATAAACAAGTGTTACTACAATAATAATTTCTTAAAAGTTTGAAAATATCTCACCACTCGACACCACTCTAGCACCACAAACTCCTGTAAGGCAGAGAATGGACAGACATATTGTCTGATTTATTCATGGCTCAGTTCACCCAATTGAATAAAGGAAATGTCAGTTTGATATCTTTATATTACATGGTCAATCTCAAGACACAGTATGTCTTAAAAATGTAGAACTCAAACAATAAATAGGACACAATGGATGATAACCAGTCTTGTAAGACATTATAAATGCATTATATTGCAAAGGGTGTAACCATGTCTTAGAAAAGTACGCTAAACAACTGTAACAAAGCTACAAAGGAACAGAGCACAGTAAATGAGAATATGATGAAAATACTCACCAAATGTGACGATGACAACTATCCACAAACATGACAGTTTCTGGAGAAGGGGGAAGTGTGTAGTAAACAGCATGTCTAATCGGCGTACTCGCAAAAATGCACAACAAAACTTTACCTCTTCAGTAACTAGAAATGAATGCCCTGTGCTGATAGTCACATTTTATAGACATTTCCTTTGATTGACTCGGAGGGCAGTGACCTGTGAGTGGATCAACAACAAAACAGTTTTTCTGTTATGGCAGTGTGCAGGATTGGACCCAAACACAGAACTCAGAAACAGAGGGTTGGTTCAAAACTCCACTCGGGAGATATTTATTTAGCAATAAGAAGGCAGGCAGGAACCGGGCAAAACAAAGGGAAGGCAGGAAACAGGGCTGGGGACTATGAAACGGGGCAGGTAACGGGTCAGGGCTGGCTGGAGACAGGCTGAATAAAAAAACAGACAGACAGGTTAACGGGATGAGGGAGGATAAACAGGTAAGGCCGGGGTAATCTCAAACAAACAGAGAAGACGATCTGGCGACAAGGGTTGTGTGAGCAGAACGAAAGAAGTGAATGAAACAGATGCGGGAACTAAGTGATTAACTAAAAGGAGTGAGGAATGTGAGTGAGCTGGGGAAACTATAGGCTGGGGCAAATCAAAGGGAGAAATCAGGAACTGACGGGGAGCCACGCCCAGCCTGCAAACAAAACACAGAACGTAAGACGTACGGGGTAAACCGAAAAACAGGACACGAAACACAAGGAATGGGAGCACAAAGGAAACGAAAGGAAGGTGGACTGGTGGGAATCGGCGGATGTAACATTTTCTGTTAAAATAGAGCATCATCTAGTGACAGAATATGGTAATGTATGATAAATGCAGAGAGAAAACCTTACCTGGGTCCTTATTCACAGTATCTCTGAGAATGACTTTAGTGCCGCTATAGGACTAGTTTAGGCTCTAGCCTTACTGGAGAAACTGTCCACAAATAATTTTGGAAACACACATGACACCATGGTGTTTGGCTGTAGGCCAAGTCCAGATAAGATACCTACCCACTACCAATATCTTCTTGGGATTGCTTCGTTCTGATCGAATGTAATCCCATCCTTCCCTTTTGTATTTGCAGGTTACAGAGATCTCATTGAATAAGGAGATGGGCTCCCACAGCATCAGTCTTTCTGCCTTTATCTGATGGTTGCATGGTATCGAATCCACTTGAATCTTGTCCCTGTATCCCGTACATTGAGAAGCTTTGTGTTGGGGGGGTTCACATTTCACATGGACCCTGCTATCGAGCATTTGGCACCTGGGGACTCATTTTCAGCACTGGCTTTTCAGCAGTGCCTGTGAGGGAAGAAAAACAGACATGTGCATGTCTATATAAAAATAATGATCAAACTAAAGCCATGTTTGTCTTGCCCTCCCCTAATGATCTTTGGAGCTTACCCCACACTACCACTGCTCCACCACCACACACAGACACATAGTTTTGCAGAGTGTAGTCGCACTGAACAGTTTTTCTGGTCCCAGCTGGTCTCCCAGCCAAAAGTTCATACGAGGACAGAAGGAACTCGCAAGTGTAGGAGTTAGTCTGCAGTGTTTTTAAAGGGATCTTGGCCTCATCTCTGTAGAGGCGACAGAAGCCTCCAGTGTAATCAATGGGAACTCCGCAAAGCACTTTTACCGAGTCTCCCTCCATGATATCAGAAGAACTGATTTTGACCCATGGTACGTCTGTTGCATATGAGAAGGATGACAAATGGGTGACTATTGATGAGAATTGCTTGTTTTAGCTATGTGAATGCGGTGGCCTAAACAAAAACGTTTAAAAATGTAAATGACAAGTTTGAGAACAAAAATATCTCACTGCTCCATTGTTGCAAGTCAACACTACCAAAACCTATAAAACAGAGAGAGCAAAGTTATATGACCTCATCATGGCTAGGAAATATTAATTTAATATCTCAACAATGACAATCTCAAATGCAAGGCACAGTGTGTCTTAAACTCAAACAATAAATAGGACAGAATTCACAAGGAACCAAGTCTAGCAAATACAACTAATATATTATAAGCACATACTAAACACATAATATAAGAGGTCTACATGGGAACAAAGGCAGGTAAATAAGAATAGGATGGAATACTTACAAAATATGAAGATGACAACTCGTCACAAAAATGTCATTTTCTGAAAAAAGGGGACATTTGTAGGAAAAAACATAGCTACAGTATGTGACCGTGTTTTAACAAATGCAGACAATCTTACCTCTTCCAGTGGAAATTAAAGCATGTGAAAATATCCTCTGTAATGGACCTGTTTTGTTAACATTAACTTGGACTGACCAGGAGAGCAACGACCTGCAAGTCGGTAAAAAAATAAAACACTGTTTATCTTAGAAATTAGTAGGGTCAAGAGAATTTGGTCCTTAATGATACTGAAAAAAACACCTGAGTTGCCATCCACACATGAAAGGTTAACCTTGGATGTTTATGGTCATTAATTAAAATGTCCATTCTACTGTTGTTTGAATGTCTTTTTTTGCAGTATATGAGGCTCTCCTACTGCTATCTGCTAGATGGCAAGATGATATAACGCAGGACCAAAAACAAAGATAGGATGGGGTACTATTGCTGTGGAATAGGACATGTTTACACCTTTCTTTGGTGTAATGAATGAATGAATGAATGATCTTTATTGCCATTATACTCAGGGTACAATGAAATTTCGGTGGCTTCTCTCAATTGACAACAATAAATAGATAAATAAATAAATAAAATATAATAAATACTGGCAAATATAAAAATACATTGATTAAAAAGAGGTAGCAGCAGTGCATATTCATATAAAATCACAGCATAACATTTGATATAATAATAATAGTGCTTCTCTGCAATAAAGTGCATTCTCCGCCTGGTGGAGGTAGGTGCTGTGTGTGTGTGTGTGTGTGTGTGTGTGTGTGTGTGTGTGTGTGTGTGTGTGTGTGTGTGTGTGTGTGTGTGTGTGTGTGTGTGTGTGTGAGCGTGTGTGAGTTTCACAGTCCTTGTGGTCAGTTCAGTTGTTGGGCAGAAAGGGGTGTGATGGAGGCCACAGCTCTGGGAAAGAAACTGTTCTTCAGTCTGTTGGTGTGGGATCTAATTGCCCTGAAGCGCCTGCCAGACGGCAGTGGTTCAAACAGGGGGTGGCCGGGGTGTGTATTGTCCATGATGATGCTGTTCGCCTTCTTCCTCAGACGGCTTATATAGATGGTGTCCAGGCTTGGGAGCTCCATCCCTACAATGCGCTGGGCCGCCTTCACCACCTGGTGCAGGTCTTTCCGCTCGGCGGCTGTGCAGCTGGCATACCACACAATGGCACAGTTAGTCAGGATGCTCTCGATGCTGCTCCTGTAAAAGTTGAGGAGCAGTTTCTGTGGTTGCTGGACTTTTTTTTAGCTTTCTGAGGAAGAACAGTCTCTGTTGGGCCTTTTTAACCAGGTGTGCAGTGTTGAATGTCCATGTGAGCTGGCTTGACAGATTGACTCCTAGGAACTTCAGGTGTTCGACGCTCTCCACTGCTTCTCCATGTATGTGGAGGGGGAGGTGGGCTGATGACTGTGTTCTCCTGAAGTCCAGGATCGTCTCCTTAGTCTTAGAGGTGTTAAGGACCAGGTCACTGTCCCCACACCACCAGATGTTCAACCTGTAGGTTGTCTCATCATTGTTCTTGATCAACTCCACTATTGTGGTATCGTCCGCAAATTTTATTATTGAGTTGGAAGTGTGAGTGGGAGTGCAGTCATGTGTGAAAAGAGCGAAGAGGATTGGGCTCAGAACGCAGCCCTGTGGGGTTCCTGTGTTCAGGATGATGGTGGAGGAGGTGTAGTTGCCAAGCCTGACCTGCTGTGGTCGGTCTGAAAGAAAATCCATGACCCATGAGCACAGTGTGGAACCAAGGCCCAATTTGTCCAGTTTGCTGACCAGTTTATGTGGGATTACGGTATTAAATGCAGAGCTAAAGTCCAGAAATAGCATCCTCACGTAGCTGTTTGGTTCCTCTAGGTGGGTCAGGGCAGTGTGGAGAGCAGTTGAGATGGCATCCTCTGTGGAGCGGTTTGTTCGGTAGGCAAATTGGTGTTTATCCAGATCAGGTGGGATGATGGACCTTATGTGTGAAAGCATAAGTCTCTCAAAGCACTTCATGACTATAGGTGTTAGCGCGACTGGGCGATAGTCATTCAGACACTTCACATTTGTTTTTTTGGGCACTGGTATGATGGTGGAGGATTTGAGGCATGATGGAACTGTAGCTTGTTGTAATGAGAAGTTAAATATGTTGGTAAATACCTCTGTTAGCTGGTCGGCACATTCTTTCAGCACCCGGGCAGGCACTCCATCTGGGCCTGCTGCCTTTCTCACATTCACCTTCCTCAGGGTGGTCCTAACCTGGTGGTGCTGTAAAACCAGTGTTGAGTCTCCTGCAGGCGTGATGGTGAGTGGAGCAGTCTCCCCTCTCTGGGTGTCAAAGTGGGCGAAGAACTGGTTTAAGACATCAGGCAGGTTGGCGTCATCACTGAGTGGCTGCCTGGTTGTTTTGTAGTCTGTCAGTACCTTGATGCCGTTCCACATGCTGCGGGGGTTGTTGCTGTTGAGCTGATCCTCAATGCGCTGTTTGTATTTCCGCTTTGCCTCCCTGATGCCTCTCTTGAGTTTTGCTCATGCTTCACTGTAAGCTTGTTGGTCACCTGACCTGAAAGCTGCATCTCGCTCTTTGAGTAGTCTCCGCACAGCACTATTCATCCATGGCTTTTGGTTGGGAAACACCTTTATTGTCTTTTGTGTTGCTACATTTTCTGTGCAAAAGTTAATATAGCCCAAAATGGATCCAGCATACTCCTCAAGGTCTGTTTCATCTGCAAACAAATTCCAATCTGTCTTCTCAAAGCAGTTTTGTAGCCTTGAGGTGGCTTCCTCAGACCACAATTGTACTGTCTTGATAGCTGGCTTTGTTCTACAGATCAATGGTCTGTAAACTGGAATCAGAGATAGGGAGATGTGGTCTGATTCACCCAGATGTGGTAACAGTGCTGCTTTAAATGCCCCTGAGATGTTAGTGTAGACTTGGTCCAGTATGTTATTTCCTCTTGTTGGAAAATTCACATTTTTATGAAATTTTGGCATGACCCGTTTCAGATCTGTATGGTTGAAGTCCCCTGCTACTGCGATCACACCGTCCGGGTGCGCCGTGAGCTGCTTGTTTGTGCTGTCATGTAGCTTTTCTAGCGCTAATTTAGCATTAGCTTGAGGGGGAATATATACTGCTATCAATGTGGAACTATGGCTTCATTGTGATACAAATAAATTGTTAAGCAGACCAATTATAAATGATTGACAATACTTACAATATTTTAAAATGGGCAATATTTTCAGATACCAGTGTCTTACTTCCTGAAACCAGAGGACCTGAAAAAATATATACATTTTGACCTAAATGTGGTACCTGCAATTATCCTTGGAACCCTGAGCTCAAACTTCACGTGTGAGTGGTAGAAATGAGCACCCCAGACAACCGTTGAACTGACATGGAATAACCCAGAGTACAATGGACATTGGATGCATGACAAAGCAAAAAGGCCACTGGATATATTTCTCTCTGCAAAGGATGAGCCATAATGGTTTATAAGTCTGACATCCTATTTCAAATGAGTATCCATTGTGCATTGTAATGCTTTGTGAAACTTCATTAAGCTCCAGAATACTAGCCCATTCATTGCTATATCTATGAAAACACCTACATTTAGCAACAGTACAATTGGCATATGCTAAATAAGTGGTGTCATTTAGTATTGGAGAACTTGAAACTAGACAAAGAAAAATGAGAAATGCAAGTTGGAAAAGTAATATAATGGTCTGCCTGGATGTGTATAAAACCAGATGAGTTCACTTGTGCTTCTTTCTCCAGTTTGACTGTTTCTTTGCTTCAGAAAAGGTTTGCCCGTCTTCTTACCAGGGTATGAAATTACCTTTTTCACCCACTGGCCAGGGTGGATTGTGGATTCTAAAAATCACCAGCCATTTTCAACATTTTACCAGCCACCTTACCTTTTACAATATAACACAACCTGGTTGGTCATCGGCCAAAGAGGCTGCTAGCGTAAAGATTTTACCAGCATTTGGCTGGTGTTAATTTCACACCCTGCTTCTTACCTATACAGAATATCACACATACTGTACACTGCACAGTGAACCCTACAGCCTACTATAGTCAGGCTCAACAACTGCACAAACAGCTTTCAGCTTTAGGTTAGAGATCCAGGTCTAAGAGGTTATAATATGAATTATATACTTAAAACACACCCTTTCATTTTATATTTTATTACCATCTAGCAACAATAATCACACAAATTAAACATTACAGTGTGCAAATAAGAGGTGGGACAACATGGAACAACAAAAAGAGCTACACATTTTGGCAATTAAACTTCATTGAATTGGTTCTTGTCAGAAGCCACTATACTTGACAAAGAAGGGGAGTCGAACAAAACACAGTTAAAAACATTTTTTTACATAAACAACAAAATAAGATTTTCCGTAGGATGTTTTCACCCAAAGCCACTGGTGGTGCGCATTTGAATTATGTCAGTATTTTGTTGAGCCAGAATGTGGTTTCAGGCTGACACAAATGGCCCCAGGACACAGGCTTGAGAGATGATGGGAGCCTTTTACATAGGCTTCCTACTCTAATCACTTTTGATGTATTCCATGTATTAATCATGCCCCTTTCATGTACTGTACAAATCTCACTGTTGATTTGCATGTGACATTTGATGAAAGCCAATGGTACTCAAATGGACAGGCCAATGTGTGGTTCAAAAATCTACACAGACACAGAATGTATCAAAAAGCCTGACTGATCAAAGAAAATAAACCGCATTCAGGCTTCCTCAGTGTAGCCACCATTTAGACAATAATGCCTTTAACTGTTTCCAAGATGTATTATTATTACAACTACACAGCACAGCTACAGGAAGAATGGTTTATCCAATGAGGGTGAAATAACAATAATAATAGAAAATTAAGTACAAAATACATTCTCAATCAGGGGTATGACTACAATTTAGACTTAAGTCACAGAAATACAAATGCATCATTAATTGTATTCCTATAATAATAATAATAATAATAATATCTGCAGACTACACTCTTTCAAGGGACTCATTTTAGAGAGTGTCAGTAATGTCTGTAGCAGTTCTTCATTTGCACTTCTACAACAAGTGCTGTACGTAATATACAAATACACCTTGAGCTGAAACTGCGTGTCTCCTTCATGTGAAAAAAGCAGATTCAAAAGGATAACACTGATTAGTCAGGGTTATAAAGCAGGTGCTAAGTGCTTCCCTATGGCATCTTCATTTGAATGTGGGAAAAGTCCAGTACTGTCTGACAGTCCTCCAGGCATAGGAAAGAAATAGAGAAAAGAAACAGTTTCCAGTTCAAGTAAGAGGCTGCAGTTATATGTACATTTCCTTCCAGTTTAGCCATTTTTTTTTTCCTAGCAAAAGAGTTCTCACTGTGCCACGGCCCTTTCCATGGTTCTAGGGAACGCCTCTGAAAAATTTTACAAATGGACGCACGCACGCACGGACACACGCACACACACGTTCACTAATTAGTGGTGAGGGACATTTACACTCCACAAGGGAGGAGGCTTCCTAGGAGGAGGAGGTGATGTTCCCAGAGGAGGCAACGGCCTCCCGGGGCGAGTACTCAGGCTCCTCTTTGTTGGGGTGGGAGGAGTTGTCAGACTTGCTCCTGCTGAACTCCGCGCCAATGATCGGCCGTGAGAACTTGCCCCCGGGCTTGTTACAGACGGTGCACAGGAGCATCTTGAGGAAGGCTCGGCGCATCTCGTTGCTGGTGAGCGTGTAGATGAGCGGATTCATGGCGGAGTTGAGCACGGCCAGCGCCAGGAACCACTCGGCCTTCAGCAGGATGTCGCACTTGCGCAGGTTGCAGGCTACGTCCAGCAGCAGGAGGATGAAGAGCGGCGCCCAGCAGGCGATGAAGCAGCTCAGGACAATGATCACCGTCTTCAGCAGCGCCAGCGACTTCTCCGAGCTCTTGGTCCCGCGGCCGTTGGAGACCTTGCGGAAGACCAGCTTGCGGCTGCGGGTGCGCACCAGCGCGTAGATGCGGGCGTAGAGGATGACGATGGCCATGAGGATGACGCTGAAGACGGTGGTGCAGAAGAGGATGTAGGTCTTGTGGTAGAGGGGCAGCACCGTGGAGCAGCTGTTCATGCTGTCGATGCAGTTCCAGCCCATGATGGGAAGGCCGCCCAGGATGGCGGCGATGAACCAGCAGGTGCTGATGAGCAGGAAGACCCGACAGGTGTTCCCACTGTTGTGAAGCTTCATCTTCAGCATGGTGAGGTGCCGCTCGATGGCGATAGCCAGGAGGCTGAACACGGAGGCTGCCAGGGCCACGAACATGCTGCCCTCCCGGAAGAACCACTGCGTGGGGGTTAGTTTGTAAGTGTTGGCCCCCGACAGCAGGATGTTTGCTGTGTACACCACCCCGGCCAGCAAGTCCGACAGAGCCAGGTTCCCAATGAAGTAGTACATGGGTTTGTGGAACTTCTTGGTCCTCCAAATAGTGAGCAGGACCAGTACATTCTCAAGGATGATGAAGCAGCACACAATGATGAAGATCACAGAGTCCGCCTTCAGCCCTGAGTCCTTCCGTACCTTTCCTGTGAAATTATAGTGCCTGGCTATCAGGTCGGAATACGTGGAGTCTGCCATTGCCCTGTCCCGTCGCGTAAAAATTCCCACTAAGGTGCAATCCACAAGTTAGTCCATTGAGGGGCGCTAGTGGACAAGGCTTGCGATCTAAGCCAATGTTCTGTTGATTATTATTTAGGGTCTGTCAAGAAAAACTCTTTATTGCCAAAGAAAGTGAACCATATGCTGAGGGACCGCATTGTGAAAAGCCTGTAAAAAACGAAACATAAATTGTTAATTGAAGGAATAGCTAATTATATATCATAGGCATAATGTGGAACTGAATCGTAGGCTATTGTCACAATGGGGAAGATATTCGCACCTTCCCAATGGTGAACATGCAGCTTTATGAATTAGGCAGTAGCATATGCCGGCTACGGCAAGTGTAATTCCATCAGTTCTAAAAGCTAACTAAAGCCAATACAATTCTTATATTATCGAGTCTAGGGAGCCTAGGAATATATGATTATTATAGGATCCGGTGCATTTTACATTTTATATCAAAACTGAACTCACAACGTGATCCTGTGAAGGAACTTATCTGAAGTCTTGGATCTCCCTTTACTATCAATTTTGCCCTGCTTGCGGCAGGTTTGGATCGTTGTAATAGGAGAAAGCCGTAAACATAGTCCATATAATCTAGCCATTAAACGCCGGATAGGTTATTCCCTTTGACAGAATACAAATTGTTAACCCGAACTATATGAAGGCTACTCATCTTGATCATTATTTTCTAGTTGTCCATAATGGTTCTTTTTCACACCACCTCTGTCCCTCAACTAATTTAAACTTGCGGAAAGTTTTCAAATCCTATAAAATGAATAAGAAAAAATAAATACTACGGCACAGGGACAAGAAGTAATTGGTATGATGTCTAACCAACGTAGCCTATAACGAATGGACTTACGATTTTAAAAGCAGGCTACCGTTATTCTAACGAATACAACTGTGGTATCAATTTAAACTCAAGCATAATTGCTATTCGGGTTAAAGCAGAGAGTCCATGTTCATACAGTAAGAAATGCATCAATTCTCGTTTGAAAGAGGTATTATCAAAAACGACTTTGACTTAGGATGGAGTAGCCTATTATACATGTTTCAAAACAGGCAAATTGCGTCTAAATGAACTGAGATTGAAAACCAATTGTCTAGTCATTCACTTTCAGGTAATTTAATTATAGAAAAGAAAAAAGGCCACACGTTTCCCGTTATTTTGAATTCGCGCGTCAATACCCAGAGGCAACGTTTATTACAAGCCAACTCTTTAAAATCGAATTTAATGAGAAGCCTTTAAATTAATTTAGCTATATACTATACGTGTCGCTGTCTTTGGTCTTACCTTAAAAGTAGATATCCATGTGTTTGTTTATACAAAAAATCTTACTGATGTAAATTCAAAGTGTCAACATATATTCCAACCGATGGATGTGTTCCTCAACGTGCTCCGTAAGGACAAACTGCAAGTCCAACTCCAGTCGTGCGCTGTAAAAGTAATTTTTTTTGGTTCAGCCCCTCTGATTCATCTCCCCTCCCCCTTCTTTATACTGAAGTCGTACCATAGACCTATACATTCTGGAGATCTTAGATTATTTCAATTGAAATTCAACAATATGACTAAAACAATTTTATGAGATCAAAAGACCTGGAAGAAATTTAAGGAAACTCACCACATAATACACGAAAACTTCTCCTGCTAATTTTTTTAAATTTAGGCACGAATTGCAATAGCACCAACCAAAATCAAACACTAATATAAACCCAATAACCTAATAAACCGCCCATACACACACGTGGAATTAAGAATAACTAGGTTAATTTTGAAGTAGGCTTATTCTAATGATACCAACATTTATACATTTATGATACATTTATGTTCTCTTAATTTAATTGCCATCAATTTTAACCACTGAATTCAACTGTTATGCTGAATTATATCATACGTTTGAAATCGAAATGATTCAAAATGTGATCTGACATTGGGTCTGGCACCTTGTCACATTGTCACATCCCCTATGTCAGGTCTGTTTTACTTAAGGTCACAGAAACAAAAGGCCAAAAAATCAATAAATAGCTGTGAATGAATTACATTTACTTTTGTCTTCAACAAAATCCTTATCTTTATTATCGTTATTATCAGCATCAACATTATTATTATAATCATCATCATCATACATTAGTGATATTTGTGTAAAATGAAAAGACAACACAGCTCTCACGCTTCACCTAAACTATTAGCATAATTGTGTTTGAGTCTCAGGCATTTGAGTCTGGAGGGAAAGGCATGTTTTTGCTTTGTTGGCTTCCAAGCCATGCAGCAATTAACCGATGACGGCGGAAATAGCAAGAGCGGATTAGCAAGGAGTTGTTCCGTGCCTGTGTCTGGATGAGGGGCTAAAGCAGAGTGAGCTTAGCTAAAAGATAGCAAGTTTAATTGTGCACTCTCAAAAAAAAAAAAAAGCATAAAAAGGTACAGTGCTTGTCACTGGGGTGCAGAGGTGTAAAATCCGAGGGTCAGAAAGTAAAAGTCCTGTCATGTGTTTCTTCCACCCATGAACTGAGCCAGCTGATTTCACTAATTAGTTCTACCTCATGGTTACAGAATTATGCTAATTAGGAAATCCAGGTGATTGGAACCAAATACTGGGGAGGATTTTTACTTTGTGAACCCGGATTTAACACCGCTGCTGGGGTAGTCCCTACATGTACATAAAATAGTTCTCCTAGCCATGGGTTTAATATTTCATTTGTACCTTTTTTGCTTGTAAAAGTACTGACACATTACCTTTCAGGGTACATTTTGGAAATTTGTTCCCTAAAGAACAAAAATGTACCACCTTAATACCTTTATTTCTGAGAATGTAAAATTAATTATTACTTAAATTCCTTTTGACATACGGGTTTTACAGTTTTCTAATACCCCATATTTGATTAAACATTTAAAAACATTTAACAAAAGGCAATCCAGTGGAATCACAAGACGCTGCATGCAAAACAGCCTTATAGACTACCACACAACCTTACACAGATATGGGGTTGTCAGTGTTCTCAAGACAACGTTTTATAGCAACGCGATCATTTGTATTTTGATTAGGCTCTTGGGGAGTGCACCAGCTGGATATCCCTGGGCCAATCCACCCCAGTGCTGAAGCAAAGCTGTGTGACGACTCCCACCCACCCTCTGTGTCCCATTTCTTCTGCGCATTAAGCTCATGTGGAGAGTGGACTATAGTCTCTTCAGGTCTGCTGCTCACAATCTCTGCTGTCTTCATGCCTCCGGGTGGAGTTGGGCAAAATATGGCATGTTCCCTTCCACTGTGGGGGGTTTGAGGTTGTGAAATTGGCTGTTATTGTGTTGGCTGTTATTGGCTGTTATTGTGTTCTTACACCCTTTCTGCTACATTATCTGTCTGGTTATTTTCTAATTGGACTAATTTTCTACTCAATAGTGAGGGGGGGGGGGGGGGGGGGGGGGGGTGACTACGGTAATTTAAAAAGCTTAGTAGGTAATGTCATCATATGCTGGCAACATTATTTCACTATCTTCTAAATCTGCCATTTATCAGCAGCCCTGGACTTGTTTTATACCTGCAATGTGTTAGCCTCTTCTCGGACATGGGCCAGTCTCTCAGCACTATCCAAGTCTTTCTCACGTAGAACCCAAAGACAAAATGCAAAAGGATCAATTACAAAAGCAAGAGTTGCTCCAGCCATGCTGTGTGTCTGAGGACAGATTCCAGAGCTGGGACTGAGTGAGTAAAATGACTGTGGTTCCCTTTGGGTAGCACTTGGGGAAATCAATTTCATAGAGAGCAATTTCCAACTGGCTTCTGGTGGAAAATGTATTTTACAGGAACAACAACCAATCCACACTCTCTGGACCAAGCTGTTATGCCAATTCTGTGGAGGGAAAGCTTAACAGCAGAGGGGTCTTGTCCCTTTGAGCTGCGTGGCCGTGGGCTGTGTGAGAATGGACCGTCCTCGTCATCTCTTGCAACCATCAAATCCAGAGGCGATCAAAGCCATGCTTGGTGAGAGAAACTCGGGGCCTTTCATTAGGGAGTCTGTGTGGTCACCCATCTTTTTAAAATTCATATGTCGCCCCTATCCGAGTTAGATGTCCCGTGAAATTACACAGATGCTTTTTGGAGGAAAAGAAATAGATAAAAGCTACATTCAGTCTCCCACAGGAGATTATGTAGCATGATGGAACATCGCCATAAATCTAAAGCAAATGTTGGGAGTTTGGATGTGTTCTCTTGTGCGCTGCAATTATAAAACAGTCCATTAAAGCCAATGCCATTGTCATGCAGACCTGAGAATGAACGTGAGTACGATAATTCCAGTAAAACCAAAACTGCTTATTTTGTAAATGTGCAATAATAATCCCACAAAAAGGCTTGCTGATTTATAGGCCTCAGTTTTAAACTGAAAAAATCTAGTGATAAGTTGGCCTGATCTATAAGGGCATGATTCAAATCATTTGTACTCAGTATTCATTATACATAGGTATTCAGTATTCATTTTAATATTAGATGTAAAAAAAAAAAAAAAAATCAAAGCTCCTGTGCCAATTAAAGGTTATGGCGTCTGCGGCCTCTGGAGTTCATGGCCAATAGACAAGCAGTGTCGGGGCAAAAGGGGATTCGCTTCTGAGAAACCAAACAGATGGGGCATTCAGAAAGTAAGACCCCCTGCCATCAGAGGGGTTTGAAGGGGAGAAATGATCTGGAAAAGTGGAGGGGGGGGGGGGGGGGGGGGGGGGTGCAGGGGTGGACATATTGGGCTATTCTGAGTCCCATTGACGGTCTGTGTGTGACCGGGCTTCATGACTCACGGCAGAGAGTGCGGAGGAGGTGAGGTCATCGTTCTAGAAAGAAAGGAGGAAGCGGCCTTCCACTGCCCATGTTGTTCCAATTACTCACCGGTAAACCGCATCCATGAGAATGGCCAGGAAACATGGAAAGGAAGAAAGGAAAAATACACAGATGCATGAGCTTGGTAATCATGTAATGAGCCCCAGAATCATTCTCAATATCAATATCATAGACACTGTCCATCACTGCATCCACGCTGTGTGCAGTACCTCTGATCTCAAAGGGATATAAGAGGGAAAACTGGTTGGAGGGAAGTTGTGACACTGAGAATTTTAAGAGAGCTGTGCACACAGCTGATCAATGGCACTCTTGATTACACTGCACCAGACTCACTGGTTTGAAAGAGCTGCTTCCTCTTCCTCAGGGCTATCGGGACAATGATGGAATTTACAGGACCTACTTCCCCATTGGTCATGCTGTGAGCACAGCTTGCTGACATCATGATACACACCCAGTAGGAGAAGAGATAGCATACATTACATTACATTACAGGCATTTAGCAGACGCTCTTATCCAGAGCGACTTACACAACTTTTTATTTTTTTTTGTTTTTATTTATTACATTTATCCATTTATAAAGCTGGATATATACTGAAGCGATTCAGGTTAAGTACCTTGCTCAAGGGTAGCATAGTTTCCTACGCAGACATCAAACCAACGCTTTACGTGCAAAGACATGACCACCTTCCACTCATGATCCAGTGGATCAGCACATTTCTGATGTATGTAAAGAACAAGCCATATGCTCCAGATTGGTGGGCTGTCACTTTGAAGTTTGATTGGTGGGCAGCAAGTTGCAACAGTTTGAAGTCGGTTTTTATCTTTTTTGTACACATTTTTGTAGTGGAAAATGAAAGCATTGAAATGAAATGAAATAATATAAGGTAAATCATATGTTAGGTTGAGAAAACAGTGGTTTAGCTACAGACAGAGTTTATTGATGGTAAAGGAGAAACTTCAGGTCACTTTTTCTAAGGTGGGATTGAGTCCTGATGGTCTGTATCAACCTTTCCTTCCCCCAATCTGAACTACAGGGGCATGATGGGTATCTGAGCAGATGGGATTCAGTCACTAAAGCACTGATTCACCAACAAGTGTGCGTGCGTGTGTGCGTGCGTGCGTGCCTGTGTGTGTGTGTGTGTGATTGTGTGTTTTCGGGGGTGGGGTGGGGTGAAGCCATCTAGTACTCCTTCAAAGAAGGCTCGTAAAAATACCCATGCTGTGTACTCACAACATTAAGCAGCACTCGTAAAGCATTCCCGAGGAATCCGATAGCAGGAAATGAGTACACAAGAAAGCTTAGCAAAAACACACCTATAAAAAGGGTGCAAATCAGTCTTGTTATTGTAACGCCACAGTTTCTTTGCACAGTTTTAGGAAAATCTAATCAGATTAAAAGTAATGAGATGAAGCCATCATCTAACATGGAGACTAGCACACGTACACTTCCATAGAAACATACATGCATAGATGCACACACGCACGCTCACACACACATACACAAAGATACAAAGTTTTAAAAAAATAAATAAATAAATAAAATCTCTTTCCAAACAGGAAAACAACTGCACTTATTACATCACTATTTATTTATTGAGCTTATTTAAGACCCCAGTCAGTAAAATAAACAGTTTCAACAGTTTCACAAACATCAGGTCAAAACATAGGTTGTACAAAGAAGGAAAAAAGGAAAGATAAAAATCATTACATCCTTTCACCACCCCCATGCCCCAAAAAGGGAGCACTCTGCTTCCTATGTCCGGTTCTCACAGTCAGTCTTGTGAGACCTTTTACACCCCACCCAAGAGATAGTCACAATCTACTGACCAGTAAACACTGAGAGAGAGCACAATTCTTTAGGGGCTCCATTAGGCAAAGTATTCTGGGTAATACCTCAACCTTCACATCTGTGACATGGTCCATGGAGTCATGGTCCAGCCTATTCTTCTGAGATAACGGTCAGTTGTAAGGATTTATATATGAGGATGCAACACGATTATCTAATTTGCCTATCCAGTCAAACTTTACATGCTTTACTATGCTAATTGTAGGTGTTTTCAATAAGTAAAATAATATTAATACAATTACAATGTACATATTTCATTAATATTTCCTATTTTATTTCAATAGATTATTATCTCTTGATGGCGGAGTTTTTCTTGAAACATTTGAATGAAACCATGAGACAAGCCATGCACAAGACTAGCAATTGCTCACTAAAGCTTTAAGTAGCTAAAAAAAACTACCCAGAATTTTGCCATCTGATTTTAGATTTACTTGAGGAATAGCCAGCATGTAACAATAGAAGAACACATGACTGGACAGCTTATGCGGCTGAAAAATTCTGTTTCTTTCAATGAGTTAATTACTGACCAACAACATTAATGCTCATCTTCTAAACCCAAAATGATAACCTGTAAAAAAAAAAAGAAAAAAAAATGTATGGCTTATGTAATGCTACTAGATTTATTTATGACTTCCTTGTGTTTTTTCCTCAAAATGTAGTACATTTTCATTCATTAAGCAGGCAAAACAGAACAGTGTCCCTGGAAAACAATTACGTATGTGATGACAAGTTGCTCATTGCGGTTCACTCACTAGGGAGAGTGCTTTCTGGCGATGACATATTGGTGCCCATTATGCCCGTTTACAAAGTATCACATGAATGTACTAACATGCCTGGCTCTCACATGTGTTCTCTGTTTCAGCTACTCTGTGAATTCCTTTCCCTCTAATCAGCTCCATGTGGGAAGCTGTAAATTCCCAGGAATTTGTCCCTTGTTTCTGCCTTCTCAGAGTTAAAATGAAACTACTCAGTTTGATAGCACTCCAGAATCCTTTCCTCTCCAGTGAATTTAGGAATTGTGCCAGCTCCATTTATGAAAATCATAGGTGAAAAAAAACCATCAGACGAGCACAGGATGAGGAGAAAATAATAGATGTCAAAGAAAATATCACATTGTATTCCTAAGGGAAACTATATACAGTTATGTGCATAATTGGATTACTGTTTTTCCACACTAATTCGAAAGGGGAAACAGTTGAATTGGAAAGTTCATTTCTCTTGCCACAGTGACATGTATAGTTAATGTTGGCTGAGTACCTGCAGTACAGAGTCTACATGATGCACCGATACATGTGTGCAGAGCTCAACCATGTCTATCTGCCAGAAGTTTGCATGAATGTCGCTTAATAAGAATTTGTGGGTCTGGTGTTATTTTTGCTCAATCTACAATAAGTCTTTTGTGTCACGTTATCTCCAAATACACAAATAAATTCAGAGACTTGTTTTGCTTACACCTATCCTTTAAGTTCAGCCAGTGCTTTTCACCAGGCCATTTATAAGGCTTCAAACATTTTTGTGCAAAAAAGGACTTTGTGTGTAACAGAACAAGACCTAATCACACACACACGCACGCACACACACACACACACACACACACACACACGCACGCACGCACGCACGCACGCACGCACGCACGCACACACACACACACACACACACACACAGAACAAGAGAGAGAGAGGATTATGTAAGCAGATATTGAGGCCTGATTACAGAGGCGAAGCATAGAGAGGCATAAACAAGCTTCACACAGTAGGAGTGATTCCACCCTTTACCCTTTGCCATCAAACCAAAGCGGGTGCTCAGCCCAGCTCTGCGGGCAGTTCAATTTCATCTCTTTGATCTGGACTTAGAGATTAAGTGGTGATTCTGGTTCATTTACAAACCCTTGCATGTGGATTACAAAGGGAGATTCCCCTGTTCACTTTTCTTTCTCCCAGTTTAAAGACACATCCTATAAAAGCAAAGAAAACATACAGTATTTTTTATAGAATAGAATAGAATGACTTTTATTTTCCCGCTAGGGAACTTCAGTTTTAGCCCCAGCAACAACAAAAAAGACATAGACGGTGGGGCAGACCCACAACACACAAACATATCAAACAAAGACATTCAATATAATCATTGCATTAATCAAACTAATTAAGTGAATTAAAGTACAATTATCCAATTTTTCTTACTGTAAACATAAATTGGCACAATGCAAAACCCGATAAATGTTGATTCAGTATCAATCTCCTTGCCTAAGACTGCTGTGCATTTTATCATTTTGTGTGTGGCTGCAGAATTGTACGAGTGTTGGTTTGAGTGTTAAGGCTGCAGTAATTACCCCCACAGAAACTCACTGTGTGGTAGGCGCTAGCTTGACTCACTAATGCCCCTTCAACACTGAACTTGGGGAATTCCTGCTTCCAGTAAGGACCTTTTCGTGAGAAGAGAAAAGGATACTGATGCGATGACTCCGTGGCCAGGATTGGTAAGAGGTCTGGTTCAGACGCCGGTCACCTAGGCGCAGGGAAAACTATGCCAACTACTGAAAAGGGTGAATGGCACTGAGGGGGAAAATGTTTTGTTTGAGGAATGCCCCCTCCTCTTCACAACTCCCCCCCCCCCCCCCCCCCCCCCCCCCCTCTCCTTCTCTCTCTTATTTGGGACCTCCGTATCATGATGTCCATTGCTTGGATTAGACCAGGGGTGGGGAATCTTATCCGAAATGGCAGGCGGCAGTGTAGTATAATGGTTAGGGAACTGGCCTTGTAACCGAAAGGTTGCAGGTTCGATTCCCAGGTAGGACACTGCCGTTGTAGCACTGCCTTGAGCAAGGTACCTAACCTGAATCATTTCAGTATATATCCAGCTGTATAAATGGATAATATGCCTATAATGTAATGTAATGTAATGAAAAGGGCCGGTATGGCTGGTATACAGGTTTTTGATTTAGTCCAGCATTAAGACACCTGATTCTACTTATCGATAATAATAAGCTAACGATAATAATAGTTAAGCATAAGAATAATACCCTGTTCTCGATGACGTCTTGGCAAAGTTTATAAAAATATCTCCTTTTATAAATATGTCCTTCAGCCCGGCCCAGGATGTTTTCATAACCCCGTCTATTATAAACCCTAACTGCATTGTCCAGTCAGAGAAAAACCCCTCTATGCCCTTCTCTGGTTCTCTTCATTGTTTTCTTTCTACCCTGCATGCATATGGTGCCATTACTGAATGCATGCGTTGTCCTCATTGCCATCATAAGAAAGAAAGAAATACGGAGCCTGGGCCGACAGCAACCTCAAACATTTCTCATTTCTGAGAGTTGTGCAAATACAGAATCCCATTTTCCAGTGTTATTTCCTGATCAGCTTTGTTGGTACACAGTGTCTTTGCTGGTTGCCTGGAGGCCCTGAACAATGGCCTGTCTTTCTCTGACGGCGGCAGGGTTCGCCCATGGAGTCACATGATCACAAGCCAGAGCAGGAAGTAGGTTCACAGAGCAGACACATCCCTGGACCTGACCTCCAGAATGTCTGGGAGTCCTACAGCAGGTGGGGCAGCCAGGGGCAAGCTGCCAAAGGGTACGCCCAAACATCCCGTCATGCTTGCCCCCGGAGATCACAGCCACCAAAGGCCACTGTTACTGGAACTCACCTCATAGGATACTATTGTTATCATTACTGTTGAGATTTGTGTGCTCGTCGCTGCAGCATTGCTCATGATTCTCAGGAAGTAATCTCTGTTCTCTCCCCTCTCACGCCACCTCCCTCCCTATGTTTCTCTCTTCCAAGAGTCACATACAAGGTGACAATGTTGGCTTGTACACTCACCAAGGGCAAGGGTTCCTAGAGCCGAACATTTGAGTCACAGCTGTGCAGGTGGCACATTACCTCATGCCTTTTAGAGTTTCAATTATTATTATTATTATTAGTAGTAGTACTAGTAGTAGTAGTAGTAATTCATCCAAAGATTTTTATGAATTACAATCACATCTTTGTTTCAGCACAGATGTACTCTGAAATGAACCACATTGTTTCGTGAAAATCAAACATTATCCCGTCTGGGGGGAATGCCTGGCTTTACAGAGAGATCGGACTGTGTCTCCAGATGTTCTTGGAGAAAGTAATCGTTTGAAGAGGCACCAGCTGTCACCTGATGCCATTAGAAACAATGGGCAAACACTGGCATCCAGTTTATTCTCCCAGATGGGAAATAAAAGGTTCTCATTGCTCCCTTTCTCCCCAAACAAATCTACTTGATTGAGGAGTCACATAAATACAGAGCAGTGAATGAATAAATAAATCATGTTTTCAATCCAATGAGACGGCAAGGAGACAAAGCCTGTTGTATTAATTAAATTGGTCTGGCGGAGAATTTTGAAATAAAAATCCTGGTCTGTAACAGTTAATGAAACTGGAGGTCATTTTTAATTAATTCAAACGTGGAGAAATTGGGGTGCAGGGCTGGAAATTTGGGGGCAATAAATCTTTTACTTGATTAAATTTATTCAAACATGTTTGAGATGTGGGGGCGGGGAGTGAACCAGTGATTAAATTGCATTGGTCACACATTATGGTAACAATTAATAATGTGTGTAAGCCCCCTCATAATCCATATCTGTAACCAGCCATGACTGGAACATACTGATTTGCATATAATTAATATTAAGACCAGGAGGAATAGTATTAGGCAAGCAAATATTATTTTAGAATAATTCTAAAATAATAGAATGTTTGGCTGTTGTAAGAAAATGACAGAAAACAGAAAAAAGAGGAAAAGATAAAAGATATTACATTGGTGTTGTATTTGATTATCAAAATCTGGTTGAGACTGATAAATAATCTGATATAAATAATCTTAATGTTCATGAAACCAAAATTGGGTACAGCGATCACCCTCGATTTTTCCTGTGTGTGCCACTTACTACCATTAAAATTCACAGATTGGGGGCTGTTTTTCTTGGAGAATCAGTGGCGGTTTCCTGTTACAGCAGGACAGCCCAGGTCAGATCGTCCTCATCACGGCCTGCATGTTGACAAACTCAATCAGTTTCAGGAACAGGGGGAATAATCTATCTATCTGAACTCTATCTTTCAAACGGAATTTGGGGTTTTAAAAACAATGCGAAACAATTACATGCTTTGAGCAGACGACCCAAAAACAACTGTACAGAAATATTTGGATGAATTACCTAACATCCAAAAATATTTAGAGAAGGTATGGAATCACAAAAACGTGTCACAATTATAAAATCATAAAAATTATAAAAAGAAAAGCAAATTAATGTCAAGAGTTCCAGCACTGAATTTTTGGAAAGGATCTCTGGACAGGATAGCACAAACAAAACCTGACTTCTGTGCAAACAGACACGCAATACTCCACTCTGCGAAAATTAATTAATGCTTTATCAACAGAACACCAGCTTTTGCCAATGGCATTTCGATTCATTATGCATTTAAATTAAATCAGTGAATACTCAACAAAGTGCAAATGTAATCAACTGCACTTCATTGAAACCAGGCTCAGTGTCAACACTGACTGCACTCTCACAACCCTTCCACAATTTGTCTTGTTTATCCTTTTGTAAAAACAGCAATCTTGACACAATTTGAACATATTTCTGAAGATACCAAAGTATGGTATAGTTTCCCCATAGGCCTTTAAGATAAAACCAAGGCCTACAATTTAAAGGTGGAGGACACCTGCAAAAGGAAACAAATACCAATTTCCCTAATTTTAGCAACAAATTTAGAAAAAAAGGAAAAAATTAGAGATACTTTAATATCACAAAATTTTGATATACTGTTTTGTGACAACGTTGGCTTGATAAAACACTGGTTAATCAAAAACACAAAAAAGGCAGCATTTTGTGCTTGGAAGTTCAAGACTGGTAGCTAGTATTGAAATTTGAATTCATTACAGACAGAACTAACAGCCACTATCATTTCCAATAAAGCAGTCTCAAGAGGGAGAGAAGGGGAGAGAGGATTTTAGAGTAAGGGGAAAAACAGTGTGGGCGGCAGACTGGGGAACCCATGGACTCAATTGGGGATTGGGGGGGGAGTAGGGGGGGGGGGCACATGAGGCTCAAAGGGGGGAAGAGGGCTTTGGGACGAGCGGTTTGCGGTTTGTAAAAGGGCTCAGCCAGGCGTGCTGAGGGGAATGTAAATGGGGCATCAGTGAATTGCAGCAGCTCACTGGACCGGGCTGTGCACTCCCACAAGGAGGAGCCTCACAAACCATAACCAGGACTGTGCAATCTGCTAATGAGCCGTTTCGGGATCCCAGCCAGATTAATCTGGGCCTCTCTATCTGCCGTCAGTTATTACTCTCATTCCAGACAGACACCCAGAAATGAGAAGCTGTTCTACATTATTAAAAATATGATGACGGCCAAGGTGGCTGAAATGTCATATTTTCAATACTAGAGTAAACATATATTTTCATCTAAGTGAGGTTTGCACCTTATACCCTATCTATAGGCAGCAGTACTATAGTGTAGTAGTTAGCTTGGCCTGCACAAGCACAAACTTACCCACAAATTAAAAGTAGAAATGTGGCTCCCTTTGTGATCCATACATCTGATATGTCTGCTACATAGGCCATACATGCATACAGCATGTTGTATTATACTGTAATTAGTCAGTGCTGACTAAATACAGTGACTCCAAAGAGACTTTGATGTTTGTGATGTCAGCTTCTGACTGCACAGATTACTAAGGAAGTGAGGAAGTGTATTGAAGGAACTACTCAGGTCTTAGCAAGGCTCGCTCTGATTGGATGCTTTCTTTACCCCCAATTGGAAGTTTTGAAGTACAGAAAAGATAAAGGGACCAGAACTCCTGGGAGAGAATGTGTGTGTGTGTGTGTGTGTGTGTGTGTGTGTGTGTGTGTGTGTGTGTGTGTGTGTGTGTGTGTGTGTGTGTGTGTGTGTGTGTGTGTGTGTGTGTGTGTGTGTGTGTGAGAGAGAGAGAAAGAGAGAGAGAATGTGTATGTTACGGGGGTGGTTTGGAGCGGATATGGAGCAGTGTTTGACCACCAATGGTGCACAGGAAAACATTAGTGAGGAATGTTACTTCCTCTTCTCCCTCACTTCCTCTGATGTCATCCATGCTTCTGCTGGGAAACCCTGGTGTATACAAAACTGACGAGTCACACATCTACCATTATTACATTAGTATTACCTCAGCATCTCACTGCACATGTTAAAATCTCACCCACAGGTGTGGAAAAACTGCTGAATGTCCTGGTCAGGTTCCCAAATGTCAGGCCACCTAACACTCCCCTCTACATCAGATAGGATACATAATTCCTTGCATTCCTTATAACCACTTCGTTTCTCCAAAATATCACTACAAATGAGGAGTAAGTTCACGATTGACCTAACTGGGGAAATAAAGCTGAAAAAGATAAATGTTTATGTTTAAAAGTAATATTTTAAAAGCCAGCAGGGGGAAAAAAACTTACAAATAATAAAAAAACAACATTCCAACACCCTGCTCTGAGGGATAGCAGTTAGGGATGGTGTCTTGGACAGAAACAGGCATTTTCACCTCTTCAAAAAATTGTGAAATAAAATTAAAACTATTATAACACAGGAGGCTACATCGGCCTAGTCAAACTGGGAAAGGTCCAGCACCATTGGGGTCCATAGGCTGGACAGCTGATTCACTCACCCCAATAGGAACCCAGCACTTCCTTGCTCAGTCCTGTGTCACTAGATGATCTACAGTAAGAAGAAGGAGGTAAAAGGAGAAATGACTGTAGGGTTTACACCCATCTGTTATTTTGGAGGAAGTGACTCTATATTAGATGCATTCAGAAGTCAGCATTAAAATTGGAAGAAAAAAAATGTGTGAGGTATGTTCGGCCATTGAGTCCTGTGCATCTGCGCTCTCTCTCTCTCTCTCTCTCTCTCTTTCTTTCTCTCTCTCTCTCTCTCTCTCTCTCTCACACACACACACACACACACACACACACACACGTGGTTGTCATACAGCACGGTATTGTGAACCTACTTTAGTTCATAGAAAATATACAAGGAGTCTGGTATATGCAGTAGTCTGGTATATCCCTGCCACACACAGAGGTCAGAGAGTGAGCGTGACACATAGACACATAGAATCAGGGAGGAGATGGAAGCTATCAGTACAGCTTTAGACCCCAGGTCCATGATAACGTTAACATAAAGAAACAAATGGAACATTTGTCACATTTTTGGATTTTAAAGCATGCTTTCCCCCCGGTAATATTTACCTGACCAGGAGGTGCCAAAGTAACACGTACCCTTTGGCTTTATATCTTTTCATTTATCCAAAGATATAATTGGTTTTATGAAACCAAGATTAGCCCAACTGCAGGTGTGCTAATCAGTGCCTGCCATGCCACCAGTAAATGGATCTTATTGTTTGCATGAGGAGGATGTGACAGATAAGAGTCTCTGCTACAGGAGCAGACAGGAATAATGAGGAGAAATGGCAGAGGGGATACTTATTATATGTTGAGACAGTACAGCAGAATCCTGGCAGGTGATGGGCCCATGAGAGCAGAGATAGTCTTCATCTGTCTCCAGCACAGGGATAGTGCCAAGGAAAGGGGGGGGGGGGTTCTTGTGGAATGTGGAATTCACAAAGATGGGGATCCCCAGCACTCGGATTCTGGGAATTCAAAACAATTAAAGAGCAGAAATAGGAAGGAAGACTCCATGTGGGCCAGTTTAGGCAGGAGAAATCAAGCTAATAAATGGGCCATATGGTGATGTAGGAAGGGGAGGTGTGTAGTTTGTGTGAGACCAGAAAACACTGCAAACGGATGCAAGTGTGTGCTGATTTTGATTGTGTGTGTGCGTGCGTGCGTGCGTGCGTGCGTGCGTGCGTGCGTGCGTGCGTGCGTGCGTGCGTGCGTGTGTGTGTGTGTGTGTGTACTGTGAATGTAAGCGTATATGGGTGTGCTTGCATGCACGCATGCTTGTCTGTTTGTGTGATTGTGTGTTTGTGTGCATATGTGTATGTGCATATGTGTGTGTATGCATATGTATGTGTGTGTGTGCGTGTGTGCTTGTGTGTGTGTGTGTGTGTGTGTGGACAGAGGGCTAAAAGCCTTTTGTAAGGACGTTGTGTTCTCAGTAACAATAGTCCAAGAGTTTCTATCAACAGAGGAAATCTGCTGGACAAGTGAATTCAAAGAGAGGGGCGTCATCGGCACTCAAAATGCTACCGTGATAAGATTCTATAATTAGTGAGTCTTGCAAACCACCACAGCCGCACTAGTCACCTAGGGGTTAGGCGGGGAGGTCTAATTATTGAGGCCTTTAGAGGACAGAAAACGAAACCGCACAAAATGGCAGCTCAGAAGGAGCAGTAATTTTAGGACTCTCTCGATCCAGATACCTAAAACGTTGTTTTGAAAACCTGCTCATCTCCTGAGAAAGGTCCCATCATGGGGGGGGGGGGGGTCCCAGCAAGACAGGGTCAGGCGGGAAATGGGGAGTGTTTTCACGGTTAGGAAAACAGTCCCATGGGCTCCAGGTTAACTGCTACAAATCCACACTGCTTCACAGAGAAGAAGTAAAGATAATTCTCTTTTTCATGTTGGTCACCCACATCTGTCCACCTAGTTATGTAACCTAAACAGACTGTTTGGAGCGTTAACGCTGAAAATCAGGCCCAGCCACATGAGGCCCAGCCAGATAACCTAAAAAGTGTCAGATAACCTAAAAAGTGTAAAATTCTGTATAAATTAAATTAGTACTCATAAAAATGAAAATAAACATGGCAGCTGACGTGATGGTTAGTGAAGTGGACGCAGCATAGTACAGGCATTTTAGCCAATGCTCTAAATGGCAGCAAAATAACCACACAGATGTCCAGGCCTTGACCCGAATAACTATTACGGCCAGATAGACCCCTCCTAACTGTGTGCATAAAACAGATCTACCCTGGGTTTATCCGGGAGTGCTCTTGGCCATCACTTTTATTCACTGATGAAGGACAGAATGAGTTATCTCAGTGTGCATTAGCAAGCACATTTTTGCTTTGTTATTTTATTATGTTTCAGGGGTGGCGGTCGTGTCAAGCAGGCATGATGACTTTTGTAATGGGTCAAAGCTGCTCGACTGTCCCACCTACACGCTGGTGTAGTTTGCTTTGATTCATAGCTCTGATGGTGACTGATCACCTCTGTAAGACAAATCCACCCTCTCCAGCAACACAGCCATTAATAAACCCAACACACTTAACAGTACACAGTCATTGCTGCAACCCAAATTCACTGCAAACCGTTTTATTGGTAAGGAGGGAGAGACTCCTGCATTCCCAGGTAGACATAGGAGGAGGAAACCATTTTTATGTGTCTAGAGGTGAGCTGCAGTCCACAAATGCCCCGTGGACTTACTGAGGTCATTGCTCACCCGAAAAATAAGGATAGAGTATTAGAGTAATGATAGAAAATAACGTAGAGTAATGATAATGGAATTACTACTACTACCCCTACCACCACCACCACTACTACTACTACTACTACTACTAATACTACCGTACTACTACTTTACTACAACTGTAAAAAATATATCACTACCACCACCTCAACTACGTAATAAGGATAGTAGAGGTGTGAGTGTCCAGCTAACAGGGTCACACTGTGGGGGGGGGGAGAGACTATGCAGGCAGGGTTTCACTTCATATGTCCTCAGAGACACTGAGACTACATGGGCTCTCCTAATGGAGAACACATGATATGCACTTGCACCACACAGCATACAAAGTGAGACCCAAAACCCCACAAAGGCTAGGCACATCCAATTTGCTCCGGAAAATGCTCCAGACAAGCATTGTGTCATTCCTATCTTTCTTCACCAGAATCCCATTTC
The DNA here is from genome assembly GCA_029718625.1 of Synaphobranchus kaupii. Lineage (NCBI taxonomy): Eukaryota > Metazoa > Chordata > Actinopteri > Anguilliformes > Synaphobranchidae > Synaphobranchus > Synaphobranchus kaupii. Next base: position 108,984,321 of record CM056377.1, on the reverse strand, counting down.
TAAAACCGTGTATTTGAAAATTCGCAATCAGTAAGAAAATCACACGTTAGAGAGGTAGAACACTGTCCCTGAACCAATTCAGAGGACGTTAAGCTTCATTGATATCACTTGTACGGAGGTGTAAAATCCAGGGGTCAAAAAGTAAATGTACTGCCATGTGTTCCTCCACCCATGAATTCAGCCAGCTGATTCACTAATTAGCTCTACCTCCTGACTGAAGAATTATGCCAATTAGCAAATCCAAGTGATTGGAACAAAATACTGGGGAGGACTTCTGAACCTGGATTTTACCACCTCTGCTTGTGTATAATCTTCTTCTTGTGTATAAACCACTCACTCTAGCATGCTTTCGCTTTGACAAACTCACAAAACAAATTACAGTAGAAATGAAAGAACATGCATATGCACATACATTTCAAAACACACACATATACACACGTGTGCACACACATACTGTCAGGACTCTGAATTGTGTTTTGATAGTTTGTATTATGTTCTTATGGTTTTTATTTATTTCTTGATTATGTATTTATTGTTGGTCGCACTATGCCGTGTTTGCTTTGTCATCACTCCCCTGTCTTCGTCTCACTATTCGGTAGTCTTTGGTGATTTGGTTTTTTCTCTGTATTTCCTCTGTCATGCGCTTCCTTCATTATTAATTACTTCATTGCAAATAATACTAATTAACTAACAACTACTAACATCTTAGAATTAGGGTCTACTAATCTACTAATGATTAACTTGTATATAATACTAATCTATTAATCTACTAACGCCATAGAATCAGGGTTTTCTACTAATCTACTAACTTACTAACTGCATCTTCTTTCCTTGCTGCAGCAATCTCTCTTTCTGCCTGTTCTATCACTAATTATCTTTCTTTGGTTCCTCTATTAACTACAGCTGACTCTCATTTCCGCTTCCTATTCCTTGTATGCACTTGTCTTATTGGAGTCCATGTCTTGTTATCTCTGTGTTTTTGGTTCCGGTCCAGTCCATGTCTTACGTTCTCCCTCGTTATTGTATTATTAGCTTCCCTTATCGTTTCATTAGCAATTTCCCTTCCCAGCCTCTGCACACCAGTTCCCCCATTTTGTCTGTATTCCTCTGTGTATATATACCCTGTTTCTCAGTCTTTCTTTGTGAGTTCCTCACTGTTGGTTTGCTTCTGTGTGATATGCTAGTCTTCTGAGTACCTTCCCTAGTTGTGTTTGGTTTTTGAGTATCTGTTTCTGAGTTTTTGTTATCCCTCGTCCTTCTCCTGTTGTTATTTTATTTTTGTATTCTGTCTTTGTGTTGTTTCCCCCCCCCCCCCCCCCCCTTTATGCCTCCCTGGTCTTGACTCCTGCCTGTGTTCTCGTGACCCTGATTTTGGATTCTGTTTTTGTGCCTCTGCTGTGCCTTCCCGGTTCCGACCCCTGCCTGTTCTGTGACTACTCTTTGGACTCTGTTTTTGTACCATTGCCCTGTCTCCCCGGTTTTCGACCCTGCCTGTTGCACTACGGATTGCTGCCTTGTCCCTTTATTAAACTTTGGTTTTTTGAACTTCCTGCCTGCTACTGGGTCCTGTTTCCACCTATCCTTACACATACAGTACACACACACACACACACACACAATATTTTTATAACAACAGAAAACCTCTTTGAATATCACTTCAACTGCAGACTAGAGTAAATTCTTTATGTTTGAAAAATAAATACGTGAATAAAAGGATAATCGAAATTTGATTAAGGTTGCGTATGTAATACCAGCCTTGGACGAGCTGGACAGAGGTCCTGAGAAATGCTTTTGGTGTCCAGGGCCTAGTGAGTGATGTGTGGTCAGGCAATGTCACAATGGCTATCAGATAACAAGGGGGTTGGATCTTAGGAGTCAAAGTTCAGGACTCTCCTCCTTCCTGTTCCAAAATTCCATGTTTTATTCCTTCAAGAAAGAGGGAGGGGATATTTAGATTGACAGCTCCTCTAAAATTCCACTAAGAAAAATGTTTTGCCCGATTAATGATGAAACTTTTCCCACCATAATGTTCATGCTGAAACCCATTCAATGTCTTCTTTGTTCTTTCTCATTGTTTATGTCTGTGGTAGTAATCGTCTTACTTCTGTTTGTGGTAAATCCAACCACAAACCGAAAAAGTATCCACCGTAACCTCACACGTGACATCACACAGGGAAGTACACTTTGCCTCTGCCTCTGTCCTCTCTACTGTCTGACTGTGGGAGTGGGAGAGTGCTGATTTAACACTGCACTGTGGTAATCCCCCAATGGGAGTTTGTTCGGAAGGTGGCAGACCCAACTGTCACTTAATGACCTCAAAAGTTCCACAGAGAATAAGAAGGACTCGCCTGCAGCAGGCTCACGTAAGCCCTATAAATGTCCTTCTTAATGATACCAAGCTCAGAGCGCATTTTCTGTGTATTACAGTGATGTCAGATTTCTTATTTCATGCAGGGGCATTAGTCATCTGAAAAAAAATAGGTAATACAGTAACTTGCAGCGTCAGAGCTTTTCGCAGAACAGAACAGCATCACCCGCAATCTAAAATTGACTCTTGTTTGTTTTTGTCTTTCAGCTGATGTACTTATGAAAGGCCTATCTGGCCGGAGAATTATGAACCCCCAGGAACAATCCAGAAGACAGGGCCAATGCGTCAAAGTGTTCAATACAAACAGAGCTGCCTAATCCAGAACAGATCAGACTGCAGGTGAGAGACGTGCAGAGACACTGCTGTGACTGTTCTTTCACAGTATTATCTCACCTCTTCTTTAAACCAGGGGCATGGTGCCCTTGAGGATACGAACAGCGGACAGGAGCGGGGAGGTGAGGGAGACAATATGGCACAGGCAGAAATATGCTTCTGAGAGTGTCACTGTCAGTCACATGGGAAGGCACTGAGCTCTCATGGTCAGCCCCACTATGAGCCACTGCTGGTGGTCCAAATATGGTGGGTTTAATTAACATATTTAGCGGCAAGTATTATTAGCTAAAATTGAGAGAATGATATATTTAGCACTGCAAAAAATGTCTGTCTTAACAAGTGTTTTAGTCTTGTAATGAGACTTACAATCTTATTTTTTTCCTCTAAAGTGGAAAATATTAGCTTGTTTTAAAGGGATAGTTCCGAATTTTGGACATAATGTCTCAATTACGACTTACCCATGATGTAGTTGATTGATGGAAATCATTTTCAGCTAATTCCATGCTGTCCCCGCTTTGGACATACACACGTTGCTAATGCTAGCTCAACTCTAAGGTAACCGGTAGCATCAACTACTAAACGCACTTAAACACTCCACAGTGCACCCAAAGCAAATAAAATATGACGACAGTCTATCAGGGTTATTTTGAGTGTTTATACCATAATTTTTGAAGTCAAACTATCGTTGAATCCTTTACTTTGTGCTGACCTATATTCTCTGTGGAAGTACGGCGGCAGAGCGATGCTTTACGTTACCTACGAATGTAGTGCCGGCACTGGTCGACTACAACAACAAAGAAGAGCAACAAGTTGCAATGGCCACGTTCGCTCCGCCGCCGTACTTCACAGAGAATATAGGTCAGCACAAAGTAAAGGATTCAACGATAGTTTGACTTCAAAAATGATGGTATAAACACTCAAAATGACCCCGATAGACTGTCGTCGTATTTTATTTGCTTTGGGTGCACTGTGGAGTGTTTAAGTGCATTTGGCGGTTACCATAGAGTTACCGCTCGCATTAGCAATGTGTATCTGTCCAAAAGAAGGGACAGCATGGAATTATCTGAAAATGGTTTTCCATCAATCAACTACATCATGGGTAAGTCGTAATTGAGACATTATGTCCGAAATTCCGAACTATCCCTTTAAGTTACTTTTTGCTTAACGAGTAAACTTATCTGACCCAACTGGAAATCTTTTTGTCTTATTTAGCAAAAAAGTAACAGAAATAAGATTCTAAAGCCGAAATATAAGATTAAAATGCTTTTTTGGTTTTTGCAGTGGGTAATGCAGTTGTTATGACCTATCAGTGCTCTCATGGGGTCAGAATAATATATCTCCATCCTGCAGCTCTGCACAGTGCCTCCCTCTCTGTTGAAGATACAGATCTGAGAGAGAAGCAGACAAACAAAGCCACAGACACCGTAGGAAGCTTATGGCTGGTGTCACACAGATCCTGGCATCATTTTGTCTCAACGACAATCCTGCATGTGGACATTCTTTTAGTCAGCAAATTTTCTCAGCACAGTGTATGGGCGTGGTTCATTGATGGGACACTGAATGCTATACAGCCATATTCAGCATGGTTGTTAGACACGTGCAAACATGTGTTTCACCTCATTGCTGTAACGCGAAACATCCTCATTACAGAACAACCCCCTGCTGGGGGAAAAGGGACCCATAAAATGGTTCATTTGCTCTCACAGCAGCCCTCAGAACTGCCTCTGATTGTGTGTTTTATTTCCCCTCCCATAATTCCCTTTGTGTGTTTGAGTGTGTGTGTATGGACTCCATAGTTCTGAACCTGAGGGAAGACTGCAAAACAAAGCAAAAATGAAATGGAATCTGTGAGGTGAGATGTTATTCATACATATTCTCATATTGCAGAGCAACAACAGGCCAGATAATGGCAGGGGCACTGGTCAAAAGGTGCCCTGTATTTTTATACCGGGAAAATAAGATGATTGGCCCAGTGTCACTGTTCCTGTGTAATGTATAGATTTTATGAGTCCTATAAATCATTAAATCCCCAGTGATTCCTAATCTGGATTCCTAAATTCTCTATATTACACAGGAACAGTGACACTGCGCCAATCATCTTAATAATATAACTGAACCTTCATAACTTTCTCCACCACCCATGGATGGGTTGAGTTTTCAGAGGTATTGGTCATTGATAAGCTGACCGTTAGATAAAGTTCAACATCAATTCTTCACACTGGTTACTACAGACAAACACACACACAGCTGGGATCTGCAAATGAACAGCAACAGGAAAGTTTATCTGCCTCAACACCTGGCTTTCCTCAGTTTCCAGGCCTTTCAAAATTAGCCTTTCAAACTCAAATTTATGCAGCCATTCAAAGACTTTTGTTTGCCTTCAGTTGGGATGATCGATAGTGGAGTAATAGCAATGTTCTGCAAATACATCTCTGTAAGTTCTTTATTTGTGCCTCCATCGTGAGTGTGTGGGATTGAAATCCTTACCATCAGACCCCATCTCATGCCAGAATCCCATCCCAGGAAGATATGTTTCATTTTGTCTAATTTTCCCCCCACCCAGGTTCAATACAATACTATGAGTGGTAACCCTCCACAATGACTTCTCTGGGGGGAAACAATAGAAACGTGGATTCACACAGCTTGTTTGGTATACTGAGGAACAAACAGGTATGTAGGTTTGAAGTATTTCAACAGTCTTTCAACAGAATCTAAAAATGATTGTTTTCACAGCTGGCACAGCCTTTTGTGAGAGAAGGATAAATGAAGAAAAAAGTCCCATTGCTATCTGTACACGTTTTCCTTCCCTGTTGACATCACTTCCTGCTTGTGTTTAACTTCAGTTTTCACACTTAATGCCCACATGCTTAAACAAAGGCACACACAGAAAGCCTGCATGCTTAAACAGAGATGCACACTTAAGGCCTGCATGCTTAAACAGAGGCACACACAGAAAGCCTGCATGCTTAAACAGAGGCACACACTTAAAGCCTGCATGCTTAAACAGAGGTGCACACTGAAGGCCTGCATGCTTAAACAGAGGCATGCACTTAAGGCTTGCATGCTTAAACAGAGGCACACACATAAAGCCTGCATGCTTAAACAGAGGTGGCACACTTAAGGCCTGCATGCTTAAACAGAGGTGCACACTTAAGGCCTGCATGCTTAAACAGAGGTGCACACTTAAGGCCTGCATGCTTAAACAGAGGTGCACACTTAAAGCCTGCATGCTTAAACAGAGGTGCACACTTAAGGCCTGCATGCTTAAACAGAGGTGCACACTGAAGGCCTGCATGCTTAAACAGAAGTGCACACTTAAAGCCTGCATGCTTAAACAGAGGTGCACACTTAAGGCCTGCATGCTTAAACAGAGGTGCACACTTAAAGCCTGCATGCTTAAACAGAGGTGCACACTTAAGGCCTGCATACTTAAACAGAGGTGCACACTTAAAGAATGCATGCTCAAACAGAGGTGCACACTTAAAGAATGCATGCTCAAACAGAGGTGCACACTTAAAGAATGCATGCTCAAACAGAGGTGCACACTTAAAGAATGCATGCTCAAACAGAGGTGCACACTTAAGGCTTGCATGCTTAAACAGAGGTGCACACTTAAAGCCTGCATGCTTAAACAGAGGTGCACACTTAAAGAATGCATGCTCAAACAGAGGTGCACACTTAAATAATGCATGCTTAAACAGAGGCACACACTTAAAGGGGACATGAAGCATTTGGTAATGTGGCTCTGGTTCATTTGCTTTTTACTTTAAATAAGATATAGCCCTGCATTCAAATCTTAAAATCGACCCGTATTCGTTAGAAAAATTAATTTGTTTGCTTTTTTTGCACTAGTATGCAGCCATCTTGGAACAACCTAGGTTGTGACATCACTAGGCTGGTTCATCTCGGCTGCTCAGTGTATTCCTATGGGTAAATAGGTTTCAATGAGCTCAAAAAAGTCTTTCAATGAGCTCAACAAAGTAACGTGAGGAAAAAACAAAACAAAAAATGCACAGATGGTCTTTTTGTATTTCCCTGAGATGCTCTAATGAGTATTACCGAACAAAACTTATTTACTTACTTGTTTGGGGAATCAGGACTGAATGACCTGTGCTGAACGCTTTAACTCCAGCGTTGAATGTAGCACTTTATTGTTGATTGCAAGATACCAATAAAGTTACTGAAGAAGAAGGAGGTGGACAAGAAAAAGAAGAAAAATGCTGATATTGGTGATTATTGTACATCAACCTATCAATTAGCTTTGCAGATTGCAGAACCACCGGGCAAATAATATATGTATCAATCTCACCTGCTTGATCTGCTTGGATAGGTCGGGTGACTTCTAAAACCTAACTAACAACAAGGTTCCAACTTAACCTGGAGAAGAAAAAAAAAAAAAAAGATTTTTAGCAGAGCATCCCCCATGACTGCAGTTCAGATTCTAATTGTGCCTGTTTATATAATCTGTGGAAGCAGGGACAAGCACTTCAACAGTATTAAGACAGGATTGTCTCTGTTTTGTCAGCTGTAATTGTGGTATTCTGGGGTTCTGGGTGGACACAGCAGCCTATTAATCATGTGAGATGGATAAATAGAAAGAAATATTAAGATATCAAATTATAGAAATAATAGACAGGAAGCTATGACTGTATTCCAAACCAACAGTAAAACCTGGTGCCAAATATTCCTTAAAACGGCTGCAAACGTGACCTTTGCCATGCAAGTGTATCTTTATGAAACACGTTACACAAGCACTGTGTGAGATTGTGGAGGCATAATGAGAATGACAGCAGAGATGGGAGGAGAGAATGGGGGGGGGGGGGGGGGGGGGGGGGGGAGAGGCCGAGCATCTTTTTTGTGAAGTGCACAGAACCATCTTCAATTATGGAACAAAGGGAACTCATTGAGCAGAGGGAGAGCTCCAGCGATGGGGCTTTGCATGAGTAATGAGCTCCATTCTGAATGCTGAGGGGACCCCAGCAAAGCACAGAGAAATTCTGCTGCGTTCTCACATGGTTGCCCTGGCTGGCTATGAAACACGAGGGAGAGCCTCTTCATACCAAAACTTATATTGTTAATTAAGTTTGGTTTTGGTTGCAATATACATGTTAAAACCCAAATTTCAGCCGTAAATATCTCCGCTGTTTTAGCACCAATTACCACGCTACTTGGTATATCAACTCATCTCAGTAATATCTTGTAACAAAACAAATATGGGAAAGGTTTCAACTGTTTTTCATATAGTACATAAAAATAATTCATTGAGATTTTTTTTTTTACAAACATAGACCAAATTCTACAACTCTAATCGTTAAAGTAGATATAGAGATATGTCGGGCGTGACATAAACTAATGCTTTTGAGGGGGTCACATTCTATTTATGGTACAGTTATAAAGTAAACCATAATAATTCTATGAGAAACAGTATGAATTCTTTTAGAGAAGGTTTGAACCCAGTGAATCTGCCCAGTGATAAGTCCATGTTGTTTGAAATACAATAGACCAACATAGCTACAGACCTGTGTAGCACTCAGATATAAAAAACTGATGGAAATCCCTGATAGTGTAGAGAACTGAAGTTTGGCATGGTGGTGCTCGAATGTCCTGTCTTTTGCAGCTTTTGACCAAGCCAAAAGTCTCACTTAAAACATCATTTTTTGCCATTAATAATTCTTTGGGTTTGGCTTTCTAAAATCGATGCCAACAGACTACAATTAGCCAGGGACTCTAAAAACTCTGGTGTTTTTCCTCCTCAGGAAACAGCCCAATGATGCAGAGTTTGCCATATGACTGGGCATCCTGCTGCCCTTATCCACCTTCCTGAATATGCAGAGAAGTTTTATCACCTCACCCAGATAAACCTGGTATGCTGCAATAACACAGTATTCCAGCTCTCACACCTTACACACGCTCAAAATTCATTTGTTGCCACTTTGAACTCCTGAAGTTCCTTTGCAAGGTTGAACAGTTGCTTGATTCTTTCGGGGGAAGGATGTGTGCGTCTCTAAAGAAAATCAAGGACACCACCGATGGGAAGTGTGGATGTCACAGGATATGAGTGGTATTTGCCGTGACATCCCATTTCTGGAAAGGGACTCAATGCCTTTCAAGCTTTGTCCAACTTGTGACTTTTCTTTGACTACCTGCCCCCCCAAGTGCATACCCCATCTATTAGTCAGACACCATGAGTACAGACATGTCTACTTACTGACCGACCTCCCATTGTTTTAATATCAGTATATCCTTAAGGAAAGTGGTTTGCGTCATTGCAATAGTTTCATGATATATTACACGTTCTTCCTGCTCTTTGATTGAAATCAACTCAATGAATTGTGTTCTGTACAATCTAATCAGTGGCAGTAGCAAATATAGATACCATGAAATTGAGGCCTAACATAAAAGCCTTGTGTATTTTTTAACCACCGATAATCAATATGTGATGGTAGCGCAACTATGGCACAATTCACAAAAACTTTCATACTGCAGTTGCTCAATTGGCACTATTTGAACGCACCATTTATGGAACAAAGTGATAGCAATAAAGAGTTTCCAAGAATTCCAAGAAACCTCACAGACCATGCTCTTCATGGTAACTGAGCATGTGCAGAAAATCAAATACCATCATCTCCTTGGCGACTAAGCATGTGCACAAAAAGCACGACCCTGATCTGCTCGTTGAGCTTGTTGAGCTCTCCTCTGAGCAGAAATCCATCAATATAACTGCAGGTAAAGGGGGCGCTTCTGTGGTCTCGTACATGAATACAAACCAAGGCTCGCTTTGTTTTCTCCCAGTACCCAGTGCTGTCACCTGGCTATTTTGAGAGCGGCCTGCTCCACATTCAGGAGGTTAGAGGGGAGGGAGGGGGCGCAAGGGGCTGTAAAAACAGACCACAACCAAATAAAGAAATTCTTGAATACTCCCTCGAGAAGTCTGCTTCTCAGTAGCAACAGCCTAACAAGGGAATAGCGACTTCCCTGCATGGAGCCGTGGGAGAAGTGAACAGCCACCGAAGGAAAACATTCATTTCAAGCCTAGATTGGAAGATAGGGAAACAGGGTCTTTAATGTGATTAGTTTATTTAATTAATCCAATTACCCTTTTTTGGTTTGTTTTTTCTGCCCTTGTTATAGTGATAGGGGAAGTTTCTTTCTAAATTGTCCCATTTTCTAATCTTATTGTTTAACTTCACAAAAGTTTTTTAGGTTTTTAAGTGTCATGCCACATGTCCATTCAGAACAAAGGAAAGAAATGTATGGAAATGTATTGTGCTCACTACCACCCCAGCCCAAAGAGTCATTGTGTGAATTATTTCATGGCAATGAAATTTGGAATAAAAGAATGTCAATGATGTAGCGATGGATATAGCATGTTAGTTAGACATATGTACGTGTTGTTAGAATTGTGAAGACACAAACTAAATCAATTGAAAAACCAATAAAGAAAAAAATAATTTTGAATTAATTTTTACTTTATTGGTGCAATCAAAATACAATAAGACACAAGAGAAACACTGCATTCAGAAGAAATGTTTGTTTACACAGTATTCATTTTAACAGGCTGGGAAAATTCATCGTTGGGCTGTCCTGAGTTCCAAATTATATTTGACTTAAATACCAAATAGTTCTTATTTGGTAAAAATTTCAGAGTGGCTTATTTTAAACAACTAACAGAGAACTAGATGAGCAGCAGATAACAGAAGATGTCTGTCCCTGTGGTTCAAGTCCTGGTCAGCTCTAAAAGAACACTGAAAAATGCGAAAGTATGTAGTAACTTCTTCAAACACGCAACTCGACTGTATGCAACTCTAGGTTATGTTTTCATTGTTCAATGGCTCTAGAACTCCTGCCATTTCCTCTGACCCATATGAAGGGTCTAATTATTACTCAGTAGCTCTCTTTATATTAGTGATCAGGGAAGCCAGGAACGAGAACATATAAATGACATTTTTATATGCAGAGGAATTGGCATGCAAAGCCGAATTGATTGTCATTTTGATTATCACTTCTGAATACTACATTTCTACATTTACTTTGACTGGCACACTACTTACATGGTTTATTCTTAATGATATCTATGAATTGATCAAAGGAAAACTGCTGATTCACTTACCCTGACTGTTATAAAAAAAAATTTTTTTAAATCTATGCAATGTTCATCTACAGTTCGGTCATGAACTGTGTTAGATGAGGCCATCACATGTACACAAATACCCAGGCATTGTAAGGACAATAACTTCCTTGAAGGTCTATACATTTGTGTGTTAACAGCCCTGTTGGAAAGTGTGACCTCTGCTCGTCTGTACTGCCCATACCTGTAGTCCTACATGTTTAAACATGCTTAAACATGCATACAGATACACACAGATACATATTATCACTACTTATTCAGGGACAATATGGATATTTTTTGAAAATATAACTGTCAGAGTTCAATCTGTCAGAGTTTAAGCCTGTCATGTATATCCAGTCGGACCTGCAAGCAGCACTCACATTGCAGATGAAGCTATTTAAGAATACTGCGCTAGTCTGATAGGTCACATCCTGCCACAGAACAAATTGAAAAAAGGAAGTGCGTCACATTCAGCACCTCTTTAATTTTGTGTGGATTTGGAATCCGAAACTCAGAAGCACCACCGGTGAGCAATTGCCTACAGTTTAGAAAAAAAATTTTTTTTAAATTATGTGCTATTGGTGTTTTATTAAAAATTAGAAGTAACTTACTCTGTAAGACTTTGGTTAATGATGCTGATACTCAGATCCATTCTCATGAATATATTCTAATTTTTATACATACCTCTATCATGACTGATTAAAACATTATTAGATATTGGGTTGAAAAGAAAAATAATGTACTTGCCAATGCGCTTTGCATTGACTCTCAGGGTGATTATGGGAAAATGGGTATCTAAAATAAAGTGGAAAATTAAATAATAGGTCACCAAAACACAAATATAAAATCATATTTCATTACTAATTACAACTGAATAGAGAGAAAGAAGCAAGCAAAGTGGTCAGACAACAGGAAGACAGAAAGGAGGGAGTAAAATAGAGTTAGACATCTTCTTTTTATGTTCACTCAGATACCAGGAAAATTACAGCGCCACAATACTGTGAAACAAGGCTTCCAATTTGGAAATATTGCATCTGTTGTTTCCCCTTTTCATTTGATATTTCCACGTGCAGCTGCAATTTTCTTCCTCCAAGGCCCTTATTGTGTAAATATTATTTTGTAATCAGAACCCAAGGTGTACCTCTGTGTGCAGTTTCATTATGGTTTGTAGGGACACTTAAGCAAGACACTACAGTATTTCAGATTTCATCAAAGATATTACTGGTATTTCGATTGCAGTAGAAGCGATGGAAAAATGTTTGCTTTCACAAATACATTTTACGGGACATATTGATGAAACTTAAGGATGTTTTAGAATTTGCTATGATCCCAGCTAATGCAAAACATTATAATATTTCTGTTAAAGATAAAATTATTTACAGAACATATTTATCGCGCCAGACAGCGACATGTTGAAACCTCGTCGGGGATATGTCATAGAGAATGTCCTGAATGTAAACATTTCAATGCCAGAATCATTCAATATTGCTTTATAACTTTCCAGACAAAAGTAATGTTAAAGGTTGTATCAGCGATTTTGGGTGGAAACATAAATGATCACATTCATCTGATTTTTCCTCACGATCCGCTAGCTGCCCGCCCCATAAGCAGGCCGTCAAAAAACCGCGTCTCTGTAGGCAGCCTATGCTCCGAGATCGTACACAAAAACAATGGTACTACCAACTACTCAAAACCAAAATAAACAGTATTCCAACCAATCACAATAATCTGCACAAACGTGACGTCACTTCTGAAGCGAAATCCCAAACAAACATACTTATGAATAATTATGTTATGTTTTAAAAAATAGTGTTCAAGCATCCAGAATTATAACCACGTTAATAACGTTTGTAAGAAACCAAACCGTTTGTAAATCCGTCAAGATTTCAGCGAGATAAGAGTATTAGCGTTTGTGCAGATCATTGTGATTGGTTGGAATACTGTTTATTTTGGTTTTGAGTGGTTGGTAGTACCATTTGTTTTTGTGTACGATCTCGGAGCATAGGCTGCCTACAGAGACGCGGTTTTTTGACGGCCTGCTTATGGGGCGGGCAGCTAGCGGATCGTGAGGAAAAATCAGATGAATGTGATCATTCATGTTTCCACCCAAAATCGCTGATACAACCTTTAACTTTGTGAGTTCAAAATAGCATACAAGGAATATTGTGCAAAGGGGGAAAATGTACATATTGGGAAGGTTTATATTCTGAATTTCTGGGACATTTGTGAACAAAACATTTTTTGTCTTCATCTCTCTCCTCTCACTATTTACCCCGCAAAATATTTCCATCACACACTCTTCCCTGCTCCTTACTTCTGCTCCATCCCTGTCAGCTCCTCCAAATCCTCCTCCTATATAATTTCTCTTTGTGGTTTTGAGTGCTCTCCCCATCGGCATAGCGAGCAAAGGGGAAAGAGGAGTCCATGTTGAGAAACAGTTAATATTTGAGAGGAGTCTCCACACTCTTAAACCAAATCACCCATTCATTGTCACTGGCTGACTGGACTCAAACAAAACCGGGAGAAAATGAACCTGGAGACAAAAGGAACTGTCCAGTAGAAGCTGGCTCACCCTCCTACAGCGGACTCAATACCCCCACAGAGGATGAGAGAGCGCCATTACATAATCTCTCCCAAAAAAAACACAACAATCTGCTCCTTAATTGGGAGGGTCACGTGTCCGATAGTTGACGGCCGTTTACTGCTGAGACAATGGCAAAGTAATGAAACGCACAAAGTTATCCAAAGGAATTATGGTATATTTTAATGTTTTTCAGACTAACATCAAGTAATAATTGCAAAGGCATTGTGAGTGTCCTTCGATGATAGTTGTGATCACATTAAAAAAAATTATGTACAGCATTCTGCTGCCTTTGCTAAATTATATGATATACTAAAGAAGGTACAGAATTCCTACTGTGAGACAAAATTACTATTTTAAGTGTTTTGACAGATAAGAGCAGTTTATCCAGGGTATGTATGAAAGAATGTTGAAATACAATGCCAAAAAAATCCTTATGAGATAAAGTTTAGGATTGATCTTTCCATGAAAATGATAAGATAAACAGACATTCTAACCTCAAACTGTTTTCCTCCTACAATACCCCCCAAAACCCCCCAAAACCCCCACCAACAAACGCACACATAGAATGCAACAAATATGCAAGGGACAAGACCTCATTCCTTCCTTCCTGCCTTTCTCTCTCTCTCTCTCTCTCTCTCTCTCTCTCTCTCTCTCTCTCTTT